>CM053792.1:193372495-193972495 GCA_028749045.1 Cupressus sempervirens
GATTACATCTATCATGATTTCTTTGAAATATCCACAAAGGCTCAAGAATCCTTTCTACATTAAGGACATCAACATTATGAGATTTTGCATACACCATATGATCATGTTCTTTTTCTTTGATGAGATAACTAAAACTCTTCCACTGGCATGTTTTGAAGGTCAAGTGGATGAGAAAGTTGTTAGGTCTTCGTATTCTATGAAAAAAAATCTTGTAGTCTTATGACAATATCACAGGCTAGTAGAATCAAATGCTCTGATACCACTTCTAATGTCTCGTTTCATGACATTTTCTTATTTGTCTTGTATTTGTATCAATTTGATAATATTCAATATAATATCCTCTTCAACGTTTGATATTCTATATATATATATATATATATATATATATATATATATATCCAATATTACATAGAGATGTGTCTTTTCATTAATATTAATTATATTTAATAAGGTAGTTATATTATATATTATTATATTAATTATATATGATTATATATTATATATGAATCATTTTAATTATTTATAACGATGTTATTTTAATACATAACAAAGATACAATATCATATACTATTTTCATACAAGTATATATCAATTATTGATGGCATATAAATATCTAATTATATATATGTATATGTATATGTATATGTATGTATGTATGTATGTATAATTAATATTTATAATTACATAATATATAACAATTTATATTTGTATCTTAGTATAATTATAATAATTTATATAAATTAACGATTATTAATATTATGCTCTTTATGTATAATACTTATTTATTTGTTAATTTATATGCCAAAATGGGGATATCACACAAGACTTTTTTGTTGTTTTTTTCTTTGGTAGACTGAGTATATAATCAACACATTCAACTATATCTTTCGTAGTCCTTGTATCAAAATATTGGTACCTGCGATGTTCTTGATTCTATAGGTTGTATCTTGCATGTGTTAATGTCTACAAGAAAACAAATAATATCTCTATACAATTCCTCTACCAATGGGGGTTGTCTGATAGCATTCTTAAATCTTAATTTAAAACTATTGGAAGTATCCCTAGATTAATTTGTTAAATTCATCTCCTAATTGTTTAATGAAGTCATTTATATGATAAATCATCTATCTATCTACACTCCAATTCACATGCCCTATTCCAAGAAATAAGTTATTGGTATTTCTTATGATATTTATTTATCTGCTTTAAATTAGCAAGAAACTACATCTGAACTATCTCAGCTAGCTCATAACATTTATCGAGTTTTTCAAACTCATATGTTTCATGCACAACACTACCCACTACCTTGTTCAATTTTCTTGACTAGTAAACCTTGTATCTGATTATCATTATGGAAAATTTTCTTTCCACATCCTTGATCAAATCACCTATTAATGATCTTCCATTCTTTGTTGTCTCTGTAATTTTTTTTAGCTCATCCATATTGTTTGATATCAATTTATGTACTCCTTTCCATATGTCTATAAACCAATAAACACATGAATTAGGCCTTTTGTAATTCTCATTGGTTTCTCTTCTTCTAACAAAAATAATTTATTTATGCACTTGGCTTAGAACATATCAAATCCACTCCTCATTGAAGAATTTTGGAAAGAAGACCAAATGGGTTAAACTCTTAGTCTTAATAAGTTTTTGTACATCTTTTAGATTGTCATTGACACATAGTTGTTAATTATACAATTTCTTGGTTTCACTCTCACCAGTTCAACAATTATTTTGTGAATGAATTTTTTGATGTCCTTGATTAACATTACTCTTGATGATAGTGAAGATAAAGATCCACCATTTTCTTTCTCCACTCCCTTCAAGGGCACAACTTGACATTCAATGCTTAATAATCATTGATACTCATAGTAATAGGATTCTCAACTCTTACTTTTATTTTTCTCATGAAATTTCACTTGAACTTAGAAGTATTAAACATCTATTAAGACTTTCAACAACTCAACCCTACTAATACTAAGACATGAGATACTTGTACTCAATCTTGCACTCACTTCTTATTGATAGAACTTCACAATAGATTTCTCTAAGCTCTCAGATTTAGCTCAAGTGCTTTTGGTTCAAAAAAAGTGGGAATATTCTATTGTTTGACATTTTAACACTTGAAATCACCATGTTACTAGAAGAATATCAAATATATTGCACAAATTATTCTCAAAAACAACTTTATAACCATTTTTAGTAAGTTATCACACACTTATAAGATAATTCCTTAAACCAAGTGCAAAATACACATCATAAATAGATTTCTTACCAAGGTTTCTCACCATATTAATTGTACCCTTTCCTTTGACTTCGATTATGTTATCATAGCCCAATTTCATCTCTAATTTGGCTAAAGTGTCCAATCTTTCAAATATATCTCTAGATTTCTTGGCATATGAGTTCCACTATCTAGAAAATAAATATCATTCAAGAGCTCTCTTGAGCTACTTGACATGTAATAAAAAATTTCCCAAAATGGATCTAAAAAAATTTGAATTTTTCTTCCCTTTATCTTATTTTTTCTTTCTAAATTCATTTGTAACATGCCCAAACTTCTTGCAATAATAACAAATTGAACATTTGATTTTTCATTACTTTTTTATGCCCTTTTTTATTTTGTCCCCTTGAATTTAGACTTTTATTTCTCCATCCTTTAGGATTTGGACTCTTTCTTTCTTCTCTATGATAGTTGTTTCTGTGACTTCCTCTAAATCCAAAGTTTCTTCTTCCTCTACCTCTACCAAATGACATCTATGTCTTGAAAGCATTCTCCAAAGTTGTGCCATTATTCTTATTCACCCTAGATTCATGTGCAATTAGTGATTCAAACAAATCATCTAAAGATGACAATGATAGGTCTTTATTTTTCTTAATTGTAACCACACCAGTATCAAAGTTTCTTGGTAAACTCCTTAAGATATTTTCTATAATTTTTTTATGAAATAAATCTTTCATATCTAGTCTAACCAAATTAACAATACTTATAACATCAACTAAAAAATTATTTACTGAATAAATGATGTCATTTGTAAATTTTTAAGACTTCTTCTAACTACTTGTAATTTGGCTATACTAACCTTAGAAGCACCTTGATATGCATTTTAAAATTTTCCCAAGCTTGTTTATATAATCTTACATTTTTAATTATTTGAAAATTAATTCTTCCATACCTATTTGTATGAACATCATGGATTTCCCATATTTTTCTCTATATTTCTACAATTTCCTTCTTTGGTTATCATTTAGATCAAATTCATTATCTAGCTCTTCAAAATCTTTTACAACTATGTCAATTAGCCCTTGACACCTAAATGAAGTTTTCATTTCAATTTTCCAAGTATCATAATTTTTACCATTAAGAAGTAGAATTTGAAGTTGGACATAAGATATGTTACAAGCCAAACCTCCACTTTGATTTTTAAATTACAAATTCACCATGCACCTCTTCTTCATTGGTTCTGATATGTAAATCTTTAATTGATATTGTTGGCTCCTAATTTAATAGAGATTTCAACTACTAGGTAGTTAATAAAAGATTCCATCAAAGGCAAGCTATCTCCTATAATGGACAAAAAAAAATTAGAACCTAGGCCAACTATAAGGCTAAACTCCTTTTTCATCAAGATCTACAAAACCTAGATGGATAGACCTCAATTTTGTTCATATGGTACCGGTCCCTAAAACATACATTTGAAACTATATTAAGAAGATTAAAACCCCCAAAATGTCTATGCTTATGTAATGGAAAAGACATGAAATAGCTATTATCATGATCTATGATATTCACAAGCTAAGTTTGAGTTATCCTTTTTAGCTCTACAACATGAAAGGGAAATGCATTTTGATTAATTGATTGATATCAACAAAACCCAAATATGAAACAACAATATGCTTGCATATCCTAAGAATGATCAGTGCCTTATCTATTGGGTATTCCAAAAATCACAACATACATTAGGTATTGGTGATTTATCCATTTACTTTGTAAATCAAACAACTATATTCAATCTGAACTTCATACTCATCAAATATCCTTCTTATGAAATTCACAATTCTGCTAAGATGTATCAAGCATTTACATGATTCTTTAAAGGAAAGGAAAAACTCATCAAGATATACAACCCAAAATGAATTGTAATTGGATATATAATCTTTGATTACAAACCACAAAAGGTTATAAACAATAGAGATAAGATAAAAGACTCAGAATGAAACTAAGTAATTTTCTACTCTTTGTATTCATCCCTTTGAAACAAATGTATTCAAGATGTATGAAAAATGACTCATTAAATAGAAAATACATCAAAACTATACACTATACTTCATTATTTGTTGTTTAGATAGAGAATTATTTTTGAAAAAATGGTGGAATGAAAGCTATGGAACTTGTCCAAAAGTGTGGAGCCAACCTTGCATAATGAGAGACAAAAGAAATATATAAAAGAAAGAAAGAATCCTAGATTTGATCTGAAATTGATACTTTTCCACTTAAATCTCCCCCCATTGATGTTTCAAAGCCTCTTTCTTCTCTCTAGAGCTGAAAACCAAATCAAATCCGATCACTGCCATAACAAACTTATAAATATCTCATTTAAAATGATGAGAAAAGCTCTTTTCTAATAAACTATCAAATCTGGTATCAAAATACTACCAAAATCCACATTGAACTAATTTGAACAAAAAATAATATCACCGCTAAGACCCTCTCCAAGTTTGGTGGATACCTATCAAACCATTTGGCCACAAACTGATTCTTAACTGCCCATAGTAGAATGCAATTGAATATTGAGCATCTTAGAATATTGAAAACAATTGATTAATTATGTATTGTATTTGATGTTAAACAAAATGGCATATCTTTACTAGTTAGCATATGTGAAGTTCACTTAGGTGATGAAGATATTTCTTGTGGCTATCGAGCATTCTAGTGTTTGCCAAGTTCAAAAGGTAGTGTTAACTGATCTCACCTACTTAGTGAAGAAAATTTAAATAGAACCAGTGTTAACTGAGCTCATTTGATTACCAATGGAAGTTAGAGAAGATGCAACGTTAACCAAGTTCACTTGGTTAACATAGGAAAATAATTTTTGAGTTAGTGTCAACTAAGCAAGGTCGACTAAAAAAGGATTGTCTTGTTTTGGCATATTAAGTTTAATGAATTTATTTTTTGGTTCTAGCTGACTAAGGAGATGGGTATTAATTATTCTAAGTTGTATTCAAGCTAACTTGACAATGCATAAGGCATAAATATAAGGTCAAGTTAAGGATTCAAAGTGTGCTAGTGGATGGAAGAATAGAAGATTCTTAGAGGAAGTGAATTAGAATCATAAGAAGAATATCCTTGTGGAGCTACAAAGATACATTTGATTAGAAAGGATCAAGTATACAAGTGATAATTGAGATCTAAAATCAGTAGTATAGTTATAATTGGTGGTTTTTTCCAAATTGGATTTCCACGTTAAATCTTGGTGTCACTTGTGTTCATGTTATTTCTTTTATGAGTACACAACTAAGTTAATTAAGGTTAATTGTAGATAATATCTTAATATTTTATTTTTAATCATTTATTGAGTTATAGTTGTTATTTTAGTGGTTATTATTAGTATTAATCGGGTGACTATGTGTTTGTTGAGAAACATTATTTTCAGTGAAGTTTATGTTCTATGTTGACATCTAAGGGATCTACAATTTCTTTTAGTGGTAACTAATATACCCCTACCCTCTCAGTTACTCTTCTTATATTTCAAACAATTGGCATTAGAGCTTTTGGTGCTTGCAAGGAATTTTTCAAGAATCTAAGCTAAAGATCAAGATGTCTTATAGAAGGGAGATCCCTAAGCTGAACATAGATAAATTCAAGGTATGGAAAGAACTCATGAGATTGCATCTAGGAACTATTAGAGATTTGGGTCTATAGTATCTAGACACCAAATATGTGACACCTACTAGAACCATGATTATTGAACAAAATGTAGAGAAGAAGAGTCATAGCATTATGATGATTGATATTTCTTCATCTCTTAGCTATGTCATATTTGATGATGTCAAAGACTATGGAATTTCTTATGAGATGTGGATCAAGCTAAAAGCCATCTATAGAGGAGATGATAATGTAAGAAGAGATAAAGCTAAAAGTCTCAGAGGAAAATTTGATCAAATAAAGATGAGAGAAGATGACAAAATTACAAACTATAGTGATAGAATCAAAGCCAGTGTTTGTGCAATCAAAGCTTTAGGAGGAAAGATTGAAGATGAGACAATGATAAGTAAGTTTCTTAGAACACTTCTTCCTATATATGCAATTAGAGTATCAACAATTTAAGAAATGAGATGCAATTCAAAGAATGACATAACATTGGATGTAGTAGTTGGAAGATTGACAACATTTGAGCTATATAACTATGATATTTATGTTCCTAGTTCTAGAAATCTTGAGTCTGTATTTGAAGCCAAGTTGTCACTCAAGAAGAAAGCTAAAATCTCTTAAGGAAAATAGTCTAAAAGTGAAGAAGAAGATAGTTCTGATAGTGATCTTGAAGCCATTGAAGCATTTCTTGCAAAAAGGTGTCCCAAAGGAAAATAAAAATACAAAGGTAGAATTCTTTTAATCTAATTTTCTTATGAGGAGGTTGGACACAAGGTTGCAAGGTGTCCAAATAGAAAAGAAAAAGATGAAAAGAAGCATAATAAGTACAAAGGCAAGAAGGATTTCAAGAACTTCAAGGACTACAAGGACAACGATAAAAAATCTTGTTCCATGGCTAAAGATTCAAATAGTAGTGAAGATGATGAAATGGTCTATATTGTTGTAAAAGATGAATCTAATGATGAAGAAGATAAAGTAGAACTTATTTCTCATGATAGAAAAAATGATACATGGATTATTGATAGTGGTTGTTCACATCAAATTACTAGTGAAAAAATAAAGTTTGAACATATGGGACACTATTATGGCTGAAGTGTAAGATTTGGAAATAATGAACCATGTTGCATAAAGGGAAAAGGTTGTATCTTGCTAGCCAATGAACATGGATGTGATAATTCTTATTGCATTGAAGGACTAAATCATAATCTACTAAGTGTGGCACAATTGAATAACATTGGATTCAAGGTAGAATTCGTGAATGGGAAGGCCAAGCTGCTAAATGGAAAATGAAATCTAGTTGGGTCTAGTAAACAAAAAAAAGGTAACCTGTTCTACTTAGATCTCAATGAAAGTTCATGTTTCATTGCTCAAGTAGAATAAAATTGGCTATGGCATAAAAGGTTATGCCACATTAACTTTGATAATTTGATCAAGATAAGCAAGAAAAAAAAAGTGAGAGTTATTCCTAGTTTGAGGAAACCTGATATGGGCCTATAGAATAATTGTCAAATTGGTAAGATGGGAAAGACAAGTTTTAAAAGAAAAAACTATCATTCTAAAGAATTCTTGTGTTGGTTCATACTGACCTATGTGGACCTATTGGAATTGTGAGCTATAGTGGAGATAAAAAAATAAAATTTGATGATTATTCTAGAATGATGATTGTAATGTATCTAAGGGAGAAGTTAGAAGCTTATCAAAAGTTTAAGTGGTATATAAAAAGAGTAGAGAAGGAAGCTAGAAATAAATTGAAGTGTTTGAGGTCAGATAGAGGTTGTGAATTTACCCTAATGAATTCAATGAATTTTATGATTATTCTAGAATGATGATTGTAATGTATCTAAGGGAGAAGTTAGAAGCTTATCAAAAGTTTAAGTGGTATATAAAAAGAGTAGAGAAGGAAGCTAGAAATAAATTGAAGTGTTTGAGGTCAGATAGAGGTTGTGAATTTACCCTAATGAATTCAATGAATTCTATAGTAAAAGAAAAATCAGAAGATATCAACCCCTAGTAAACCTTAGCAAAATAGTATAGTTGAAAGAAGGAATAGATCCATCATGGATTGTGCAAGAACCTTAATGATAGAAAAGAGTGTTTTCATCAAATACTAGAAGGACACAATTAGTACTACAGTGCATACCTTGAACAAAGTACAACTAAAGAAAGACTGAAACCAAACTCTTTATGGACTATGGTATGGCTACAAAACTAATGTAAGTTACTTGAAAGTATTTGGTGGAAAATGTTATATCTTGAAGGAATCTAGGAAAGGTAAATTTGAAGAAGGCGTGTTCCTAAGATAATCCTACAGAAGAAAAACCTAAGGATTACATAATGTTTATCTACTATAAACCTAATATATTGCCAAATCCAATTAGAAGTTAGTAGACTTCACCACTCAAGTCCCCAAAATATATAGAAGCTACTGAGTTGCATTCAATGTAACCTAAGTCATAGTTTGGAGGACCCAAGTCACAATTAGAGGCTACTAAGCTATTGCCAGAGAAAAATGAGTCTAAAGGACCCAAGTCATAGATAGTGGAACCTAAGCTTGATACAAAAGATCATGGCAAGGCTAGTGGAACAAGTTCTAAATCCAAAGTACATTTGTTAGAAAGATATATCAAAAGGCACCATGCATCTAATCAAATCATTGGAGAAAAGTTAGATGGAACAATGACAAGAAAATGTCATAATTTTACCAGTCAGTGTATGTTGAGCTCACTCAAGTGATGAAGATGGTTTCTTGCATCTACTAAGCATTCTTGTACTTTCCAAGTTTAGAAGGCAATGTCTAATGAGTTCACTCAGGTGTTAAAGAAAAGTTTGTAGAAGTTGAGTGTTAACCAAGGTCACTTAGTTAATGAAGAAAAGTTGGATGGACCTAGTGTTAACTAAGCTAACTCAATTATGAAAAGAAGTTAGAGAAGATGTAGTGCTAATCAAGTTCACTTGGTTAACATAGGAAAATCATTTTTGAGTTAGTGGCTGCCAAGAAGGGCCATCTAAGGAAGGATTTTCTTGTTTTGGCATATTAAGTTTAATGAATGTGTTTGTCAGTTCTAGCTGACTAAGGAGATGAATATTAATTATTCTAAGTTGTATTCAAGCCAACTTGACAATGCATAAGGCATAAATATATGGTCAACTTGAGGATTGAAAGTTTGCAAGTGGATGGAAGAATCAAAGATTCTTAGAGGAAGAAAATTAAAAGGATAAAAAGAATATCCTTGTAGAGTTGCAAAGATACATTCAATCAAAAAGAATCAAGTATACAAGCTAGGATTGAGATCTAAAATTAGAAATACAATTGCAATTAGTGGTTTTTCCCAAATTAGGTTTCCACAATAAATATTTGTGGTACTTGTGTTCATGTTATTTCTTTTATGAGTATGAAACTAAGTTAATTAAGGTTAATTATAGATAATATCTTAAGATTTTTATGTTAAGCATTTACTGAGTTACATCATATTATCAGTATTAAGTGAGTGACTATGTGTTTGCTAAGCAACAATATTTTCAGTGAATTTTATGCTCTATTTTGACATCTAAGGGATCTAGGATTTATTTTAGTGGTAACTAATTCACCCCTCCCTCTCAGTTACTCCTCTTATATTTCTAACACAGACAAATCTAAAAATATTTTTTATACATTGATATATGTATAAACACTAATGCAAAATATAGAAAGTAGACTTTGAGAGGTTTCCAATGATATATAATAATCCTACGTTTGATGAAAATTAGGTAGGTAAGCCTCCATTTTAAAATCAAGTAGAAAAGGAGACTGAATGTGTAGGTCATTCTCCAAAAACTTAAAAATATTATAAAGTTAAAATTTTATAATATGAGTGGCTTTGATTTAAAAATGTAGTACCTTCAGAACTAAAAATATATTAATCCCTAAGGATGTGCATCCATTCTTGGAGAGAAATATCAAATTCCTTTTTTTTATTTCAAATAATTCCCTCCATTTTATGCACATAGTTAACTAGTCAACTTGTAGATGACACTTGTCATTCACTAATTGGCTTCTCTAGTCCCAGTGATTGCCACATTAGCATCCAATTTTTACCCTTGAGTGGTCTATCATGTTAGCACTAGGTGGCACACTCTTATTGGTCCTTGACATCTAATCAGTGCTCCACCTTAGCCAGTTCCACCTAGGTGCCTCTACCTTTGAATGTCACATGTCACTGATGCATTGCAAGGAAGGAGAATTCCTAAAGGAGATGTCCTAGCCCCCAGAAAATAACCACATAGTTGAAACACAACACAAGATATATAATCTAATACCAAACACAACTCTTTATTGATGAAACAATTGATTACATGTAATGTGCTAGGCTGTAAGGTGCTCCTATATATGGCCAAATAAAATAGAAATTACAAAATATCTCTACAAGATCCCTCAAGATCCAACCCAAAATCTAGCTAGTCCAAACCCACACTCTAGTAGAATTCTCCAAGGAAGATCTAAACTTGTTCTCATAAGGCCACCAAGAAATCTCCTTGTTTCCCAAGCCTCAGCTACTAACCCTTCTCAAAGTTTTCTCCTCTTCTACATACTCTTCTCCAAGCTAGATGATTATGACTTAAAACTCCATGAGACCTCCTTACTTATATTGAACTAAGCTACAAGTTAGCCTCCAAAAAATATTAAATACCAAAATACCTTAAAATGCTTACAACACTCATTAAATACACAGAAAAAATAGCCATGACCCAAATAGGTCCACATAAACTTCCACTATTGCTCCACATCATGATCTCACATAACATGCATTAGATACTCCAACTCAATTGAGAAAATCTACAAGAACTCCATCTCACAACTAATTTTTCAAACATAAAATAAACTTTAAGCATCACTGAGGTCCCATGGACATTGTTGAGCTACATAGTACATGTCAAGCAATAGTATATGTCGAGAAACATAGTATATGTCAAGAAATAGTATATGTTGAGATCCTTATATAACCAAGCACTACAATGATTGAGTACCTTGGTCAAAACTATGACTAGCAATGACTAAGTATCCACCCTTCTTCTTTGACCAAGTTCTCCAACTCCAAGGCCAAAACCACTTGAACATGCAAAATTTCCAACTACCCCAAGATCCTTCTACATCAAACACCCCAGGTACAAAAAGATGTTATTAGTATATGGTAGAACATCTTATGGGATTCAACACATAAATCCCAAACTTTTTCTTCACATACATATCCTCTATGTCTTCAAATTGCACACTCTTTCCCTTGTTCCACTTCTATTTTTTCACATTCATCCTTGGTGTTCCACAAGTCTTTTTTCCATGCTGATCTCTAACCCTCTTAGAATCCTTCATCTCAACTTAGCTACCAATACTTAGGTTCCTCCTATTGATTTCTTCATTCTACAAAGGAATCAAGGAATTTTTTTGGTCACATTTCATAACTATAAACACACTCTTGCCATAGTCATGCATAGACTTGCAATCATACTACCAAGGTCTACCAATAAATATGTGACAACTAATTATTTCTACAATATCACACAACACTTGATCCCTACACTACCCAATCTAAAAATCAACAAGACACTTCTCCCTCACTTCCAAAGCATGTTCATCATGCAACTAACCAATCCTATAAGGACAAGGATGTCTCATTCTCCTCAAACCAAGTTTCTAAACCATATTTTTAGTAACAAGGTTATCTGTATTACCACTATCCACAATCACATTGTAGGCTTTACCTCCAAACTTATAATGAGCCCTAAACAAATTACTACTCTAACAAGATTTGAGTGTCCTCTTACTAAATAATACTCACTGAGCCAACAAACTCTCTCTCTACTTAGGCTCACTAATATAGTCTTGAGTTTCATTCACCACAATAGTTCTCCTATCACCAACGTTAGGAAATTCATAAGCTCTATGTCCTTCTTCATGACATCTAAAAAAAATATCGTTAAACTCACCTTTACCTATCCTCTTCCTTGACTCAATATGTTTTGGTTCATCTTCTCCACTCAACTTAGCCTTTTCCAAGTAGTCCTACTTCTCCTTCCCACGGGAACTACCTTGATTATTCCTCTTCAACTTATCTTCTACCTTTAGAGCATAATGATAAGCATCCTCAACCAAATAAATTTTCAACATACCAACCTTATATTGAATATTGAATCTCAAACCATTAATGTATTGAGCTACCTTATCCTTAGACAATTCTCTATGTCCAGATCGAATAGTCAGCTTGTAGAACTCCTCAGTGTAATCCTTCACAAATATATCCTTCTGCTTTAGGTTTTGAAACTTCTTAAATATCTCATTTTCATAATATATAGGAATAAACTTTTTGGGACTCAAAATTGCATTCTTGATTTGAGTACTATTCTAAGTTTTAGAGTCATTTTGAGCCCCTATAAGTACATTTAATGCATTGTACCTAACCATTTTTTTGAGGCCTGTGAAGTGTTTAATATTTCTAGCACTTTTCATTTAGTATATCCATGCATTCCTTAATGATAAATTTTCATTTGGAGTCATTCTATGAAGTTTCATTTTGAGCAATGTTCAAATCTGCATTTTTGGCGAAGTGTCAAATAGTAATAGAAAGCCTAGTTTGCAATTGAAAATCTTGCCCCTAGTAATGTTTCATGACTCACCTCTTTGGGAGTTTTTAGTATGCATATTAGAGTACCTATGTTTTGATTTTCAAGTTTTTTTGATATGTTTTGATCAAATCTTGAATCCATCAAAGTCAATTGTTTACTATTGTCATGCTGATGTAAATTGTTCAAGATTCTGGGAGGCCTTGTTTGACCTATTATATCTTTGACCCAATTGACCAAAATCAAAAAATTCCTTCTGTATCAATTTTTAGAGGTCAGACACTTTTTATGTTTCAGTTTTGAGACTATGAAGAATCTATTTTACTTGTTTTCAAATGCATTTCCAAATGCAATTTATGCCTTACTAGGTCAAGAAGTATAGATTGATCAGTAGCCTTGTTCGTGATGTCATAATTCTAAACCCATGATAGATGAGAACAAATGGATTGTATCACTATGTTCTACTCTAATAATTCTTTAAGTTTTCTATTTTGCAAGTGTTGACAAATCTATTTTCACAATTTCCAAGGTCCATTCTCTTCGCAAAAATTGATATCCTAATAGTCTCAGTTCTGCAAATCCAAGTACCGCACTTTGATTGTTTGCCAAATATTCCTAGGTATTTTTCATGAACCCAAATCAAAAAATTGTACTCTCCTCATGATAGAGATTCAATGCCCTTTTTTTCAAGCCTCCAAGTGTTATTTTGACTTATTTTTGAAAACCAAACAAAACACTTTTGATGGTTTTCTAACATGTTTTTTTCAGTCAGTATCATGAAGGCAACTTTAACAGTTAATATTGTTTGACCCCAATGTTGTCATCACATGAAATCTAATAGGGTGAAAGAATGTGGAACAAAAAATTAGTATGTTAGTTTTCAAAGCCTAGTTACCTATTTCAGTAAGTTTTTAAGGCCAATTAGAAGACCCCTTGGCATGAAATTGACAAGTTGCAGAAAGAGGTAGAATAAGTGTAAAATGATCAATGAGTGAAGCACAATGATTTTAGTCAGTGTATGATTTTTTTTGAGAAATTTGAAGGTTCATTTGTTTCAATTATGATGAATTCCTAGTCAAAAGTATTCTCCATCAAAGTTGCCTTCTCAGAATTACCTGCAAGTAAACACGTTAGAAAGTAGTAAACTAGGTGCAGATTTGGCTCGAAAAACTGGGCAAATGAGCACATCGGGAAACAAAAATTGGGACATTGGTTCTCTGTCATGAGGAAATTATGGATATGCAATTTGTTCTCATGATGAATAACTAGGCCCAGATGGCAAATGGTCAAAGTGGGATACTTGGATTTTGCAATCTGGAAACACTGACAGAAAGTATTTTTTCGCAAATGGAATTGACCTAGAAAAGTGTGCAAACAGATTCGTCAAGAATTAAAAACTTACACACTTGGAGTATTTTTAGAGTACAACATAGGGGTACAATCCATTTAAACTCATCAATCACAGATATCAAGTTATAACGTCCCGAACAGGGGTCTCGACAAATCTGCAAATGTTGACACCAGTAAAAAGATTGAAGTTGCATTTGGAATCACATTTGAAAACTGATCAAACGGATTCATCATGATTTGAAACTTAAAAAATAACAAGTCTCTAATGTCTACAATACAATGCAAAAGGAAATTTAGCATCTCAGTCAACTGGTCAAAAGTTATAGCACATCAAACAGGGCCTCCCAGAATTCAAAATTAATTGCAAAAGCATGAAAATAGTAACTGACCAACTTTGAGGGATTCAAAACCTAGTCAAATGGACTCAAAATGACTCAAAATATGAAACATAGGTTCTCAATAGGGATACTAGACATTCTCAAAGTGAAAAATCACAAAACATCTCTGGGTGCGAGATAGTCAATGGAAAACACAACCTCTTGTCGTTGTTTGACACTTAGGGTAAAATGCAGATTTGTAAATTTCTCAAAATGGGACTTCACGGAATAGCTCAAAATGTCAGATTAACTTCATGGAACATGTGGATAGGCTGAATGGAAGGTGTTAGAAACATTAAACACC
Organism: Cupressus sempervirens; assembly: GCA_028749045.1. Lineage (NCBI taxonomy): Eukaryota > Viridiplantae > Streptophyta > Pinopsida > Cupressales > Cupressaceae > Cupressus > Cupressus sempervirens. Next base: position 193,386,996 of record CM053792.1, read on the forward strand.
TCATAACCTTCTCAAGTATGATCGGGTAGATAGGCATTTAAAAGCATTTATAGGGCTTAAATTTCTCAATAATGCTCAAAATCAGGGCTACAATTTTGAGTGCCAACAGTGGCTCTATCTGGGGATGCATTCCCCTTGTGGGTGTGGCAATATTTTAGATCTCTGGGAGAAGTAGACCACACACTTGAACAAAAAAACTCTCTCGAATAGCTTTATTGAAAACAAACAACAACTAGCACTACTATGTACAAATGATGGCTCTGAGCCACCGAACTTCAACAAAATTGTTTACCTCTATCATAAACATAATTGTCATCTAAACTTACATAAGTTAAACTAGAATTACCACTCATATTAGTCTCACCAATCAGATTATCATTCTGAATCAACTCATTTAGCAAAACTGAATCTAAACCTTGACTTTCACAATGCAAATAAAAACAATGTTCATCTTCAACCACTTGAAAGTTTTGATCAGCATGCTCAAAAATATCAGACTAAAACTAAAAAATCTCTTCATTTAATGACTCATGCATGCTATCATTCTTGAATATGAAGGATTCATATTCAACATGGGGAAAAAGACCACTCATAACTTCAAATTGTGTATCCTTTTGCATAACTGGATAGAAATCAAATGAACAATCTGACTGATACTCACAGATGTCATCCATATTAGAATCTAAAACTAATCCATAATCTTCAGATGGTTCTTCACAATCAGCAAACAGATTTTTCTTCGCATTAAAATATTCATCATAAAACTTAGTACAAGGTGCATGTTGATTTTCAAGAACAACTTCATCAAACACCTTGTCATCTATCTTATCAGATGCAACATTATAATCATTTTCTCTGTCAAACTTAGAAGAAGAACATTCTGATCTCTTACACCAGTAAGACAAAGTATCATCATCAAACTCATTCTCAACTAAATTTTAATTGTCCATGTGTTCTTCAAAAATAAGATTGATAATTCCAATCAAAGCACCTTTGTAGACATTAGGACAAGTGATGTGCTGATCAACATCAAACTCCTCACCATATAACAGATTAGTGAAAACTTTAAAGACATTTCTAACATCACTGTCATAGGAACTTTCAACATATGAAGAAGCAAAATCATAATCATCATTCAAAGATACATCATTAATTCCATCAACGAAACATGCAAAATATAAATCAAAGTTACTTTCATCGTCTTCATGTAGGTGATTCAAATGTCTTGCAAGAAAATCATCATTTATCTTACTAATAGGTGCTGATGCGTTAATCTTAGGATCACATATACTGATCATCACTATATGCATCCTCAAGACATTCTTCTACACAATTAGGTAATATGTCCTTATGGATAACCTCTTTGTCTTCATATTGTGTAGACACATTTTCTTCATAACTTTCAATCTCAAACTGATTTACACATTTTTGAAATGGAAACTCACTTTTAGATTTAGAAATAGTACTCATACCTTTACTAGCAAAAGAGAACTCACTTCCATTATTACTTTCTTCTTCCCAATTAGTACCTAATTCACATGAAGATGAATATGTACTAGCATTTTCCTCTTCTTGACTCCAGTAACAACTCTCATCATCAGCTTCATATGACACCTCTTGATAATATATTGGATCAACAACTTCATTATCACTTGAAAGATGACTTTTAGATTTATCATACTCACATTGATATGACTGTCTTTCAACTTCAGATTTAATAACGTTCTGAACATGATGCAATCTCTCAATAAGATAATTCATTTCTTTCCTATCCTACTGGTCAAAAAAATGCATCTCTACCGCTTAAATATTATCAACATATGAGATTAGTTCTTCTGACTATGATTGAAATACATGTGATTTACATTCTTCATCTTGTGTCATCTCTCCATGGCATGTCGGATCAAAAATTTCACCTTTATCACTTGATAGATCACTTCCAATTTCTTCCTCCTCATACTGAGATGAATATCCTTCAACTTCAAAGTTTATGACATTCTCAACCAAAGGCATATTATCAATAGGAGGAGAAACAACTGAATTTATTTCTTGCATGTACAATTCATCAGGTGAACTATCTTTATGTTCTACGGTTGTAATACCATAAACATGTGCATTCAATTTAGCAAGAATGGACTCATTTCTTCTTTGCAACAAAGAGATTTCATGTTCACATGTTTTTACTTCTAAATCTTCAAAAAAAAAATTTGCAATAGCAGCACTACTTATTTGCTGATCTGAAATCAAACACTCCTTATGACATTGACTTGTGTTGTGTACCTCATCTTGTTGGCAAACATTCCTAGAAAAGTGACTCCTAGTTAAGCCATATTTTATGTTATTCTCAATCTCTATTTCTGTCATGTATGCTTGATGCAAAGTCTTAGGTTCTTTATCTCTCAATAGATAGCTCATCTTCTTATCAAATGCACCAAGATAAACCACTAAACACATTTGATCATCCAACTTGTAACTTTCAAGAATTTCATTTAAAACCTTTGCAAATCTGATATTAAATTCAGGAACTAACTCACCATTCCTAATCTAAATTTTCAAAAACCTATCAAAATAATTAGAGATTCTTACTCTTTCTCCGAATTGTTTCATGAAGGCTGACAGTAATTCATCCTAGGATGAAATTAAACATGCTGGTAAAAATGAAAACCAGTCTCTGGCATCATCTTCTAAAGTCTGAATAAATAACTTCATCTGAACATCTTCATGAGCAATTTCAAAATCACTAACCAAGTCAATAAACAACTGAACATGATGATTGGCTGAATTTTCATGGTTCCCACAAAAATTAGGTAAATACTTTCTAAGATCATAGGGCATAGCATTCAGGAAACCATGAATACCATTAAAATTCAATGGCATATACCGCTTGGTAGAAATAGATTTAGGCATTTCATTAACAAGCTACATCCAAGGTGGAATGAATCTTGACATTCTTAACAAATTTGAACCTCATTCACCTATAACAACTTTTGATTTAAAATCTATAGTAGATCTATACCCTTCTACCCATGAATCACTTGTAACTATACACTTCATAACTTTAAAACACCAATTAAAACTTGATTTAATGAAGTGCATAAAACTAATCAAACCATTCTCCTCTTCTTAGTGCTAAAACTTCACTTGACAAAGAACACATATGTGGAATTCACTTTCATTGAAAAGAAATCATATGAAAGCATAAAATACCTCAAGTGTTGCCGCATGAAACCACTAATCTGCTAATTGGCCTGGTGCTAATCTGAATTCTTTACACCATTGATCATAACCTTATAGAGTTGCCATCTCCTTGAGGAGAGAAATGAAATAATAGCAGTGATTTGCATGTATCATTTCAAAAAAATTTAACAACAAATCAAACAACACTTTGAAACTTACTGATTAGAAACTTATATAGATCTCTCTTCTTGCTTGAAAATTCACACAACTTTCAGATCTGGTTATTTCAACTAAAAAACTCTTTGAAAGCAATTATACAATCGATTTATACTGATTCAGAGATCCTTTTGAGAGAGTCACCACTCACGAATTGTGAGAAATATTTTAAACAATGATTTACAACATAATAGATCTAAATTCAAATTCCAACTTGTAAAATTTGCAAATCTTTAAAACACTTAGAAGAGAGAAACCTTTATTCAACAATTTGGACTCTGAGATTGCGGTAATACTTTACAAACAACAACTGACTGAATGGATTCAAAATAAAACTTAATCAACACAATCTGCATTCAACCTTGAAGAATACTATTACAATAGGATAAAACATAGTGGGGTACATGAAACTTCAGCAAGGAAATAAGAAACACCTCTTGCTATACATTTTTTGTATCCAACCTGTTTCATGCTAGAGATTTTAGCTTCTTTTGTATGTAACTCCCCAGCAGAGTCGCCATTTTGTTGGTGTTTGAAAACGTTGGAGGGTTTTCAATTATCCCACTGAGAAATTGACATTTCTAGGGGCAGCTAACTCCCATTTTCAACATGCCATTTTTGACAATAGGAAAACTATAAGGCATGACCCTTCTTCTACTTTAGGCTCTACTAGACCTAGGCTGGTAGACCTGAGATTCAATTGATACCATACCAGTGCAAAAACACATCCCTAAATCAATTAAGCAGATGAAACCCTTATATCTCCTAGTAACTCATGAAATGACATGGACCTACAGTAGCTAGGTGTAGATCTATGAGTCTCAAAAGTTGAGTGAGGGTTAAAAAATTATGCCCACTTCAAACATGAACAACTAAATTTATTTGAATAAAAGATTTGTGCAAATGCCATTCATATCAGCCTACATTTGATTTAGTGATCAGTGCCTTATCCATTGAAACATAGAGTCATTACCAGCATGATGACCTAACTTGCTTGCCTTACAATAAAGTTTATCAACTAAAACTCCCCAATCCCATACTTATGCAATATCCCCTTCATGCACCCAGAAAACCTATCAAAACTATGAAGCATTTACTTAACTGCTTGAGTCAAAAGCAACAAAGATCTGATACACACTTTATCCAAAATGTCTTAAACCAAATGAACATTATCCATTCAATTACAAAGTTAATGACACATGAAGAATCAGGAGACAGAATTAGAAAACTCAGATAATTCCTATAAATCCCCTTTTGTATATTCATCCATGAAAAGACTGAATGCATTAAACTAGTAAGACTAAATGAAGCTGTAGATAATACACATAATCTAGCATCCATTATCATATCTTAGAAACAATGCATGAAATGAAATGAAAATCTACACACAAATAGGTGTATGGCCTTCAATGGTAGAGCTCAGCTCTATAGTCAGAAAGTAAAACCATCTACAACTATGGTTTCAACAGTAGAACTGGAACCCTACTGGTATTACCCAGAGCCAAACTGCCAACAAACCCCTACAAAAAAGAAGAAGAAGAAAGATATAGGAAGGAAACAATTCTCAGATTAAATCTACAACTGACATGTGTACCCCTAGAATTCCTTTCCAAGAAGCTTGGAAATAATCTTTCTACCTTCTCTCCTTAACTAAAAATCAAATCTTCATTATTCTGGCTCTACCAACACCAAATATTTGAAGCATATGATGAAAAGAAATAACTTATTTGATGCATGGTCTTTACCCATGGTAAAAGTGAAATTCAATTAAAAACTGACTTCTACAAGCCAAGGAAACCCTCTAGAATTGATGTTCTTCACATACAAACTTTACCAAGCCTCCAAAACTGCCCTACAACCAACTCTTATACTCAATGATGAATTCTGCCTATTTTGTCACCAATGCCCCAAAAAATACAAATTGACCTATAGTGTGAACCAATGAATTGCTGTGTAGAAATTGACTTCAAGTTTGCAAAATTTAGCTTCTCCTGGTTCCAACGGTATATTGGAGTCTGTGTTTTGAGTACTGGAAACCCCAAAAAATCAGTTTGAAAAAATAGTCCTTGTTAGAAAAACTCAGGTATGCAACTTTTGATATTAAAATTTCACAAAAATTTTTTAAAAATTTTCTAAAGTTTTGACTTTAGAAAAATACCTTTTGTATTTTCATTGCTGCATGTACATACCCCCTTTTTTTGAAAAACTAAATAAAATCACCTTTTAAAAACATTTTATTTTTTCCCAATATGCCTTCACTCTGGTCAACTAGGTTTGACCACTTTGCCACATATCTGCACATGATTGGTTAACTACTCCATCTAGATGCCACGTGGCATCATCTCAATGGTCCTCTATTTTATGTGCCATGTCACTACCCACTTCACCACATGTCATTCACCTCCGGACCCATCACTGCTACCACGTGGCAACTCCCTACTAGCTCACGAACTAACTACTCATCACTGATGAAGTTGCCACATCAGCAAGGGTGCTATGTCACTATGGTTAACTTCTAAGCAACTTCCATTCGTGACATAATGCCTACCACAAGATCTTCCACATGTCGCAATCTCCTCATTCTATCTGCAATCTTGCCACATCATCACCAACTCCAGAGTGCCACATCACTGCTTTGTCACTATTTTGGTTGCCACTTGTCCTTTTCTAATTGGTTGAGGACCTTAAGTGGGACCCACCTATCTTCCCACACACTTTGCCAGATTTCAAGGTTTTTTGGCAAGGCATTATGTCACCATCGGAAAACCTTGCCATTTTTCGATGGCACCATAGTGCCTTCCCAGATTTTCAACTTATTAGTTGTTTAGGCAATGATGATGTCATCGTCCCTTTATTGCATTTTCATTTAGAATTTTGCATAGACCCCATGCTGATGTCATCCTTCTTTATTGCACTACATCTGGGTCAGGCCCACCATGCAGGTGTTGCCTTTCAAAAGGCTCATGTTTTACATATGTAATACACCCTGTGTGCTTTAGTACTTAAAGATATAGAAAAGACCTCCCATGGTGAATGTGGGATAATGGCCTTTAATGGCTTTTTGCCCCTTTTCTGCTCCATCTCAAGATTGATAAGCCCCCCACATGAATAGATCCATGACTTCTTCGTGCTATGAAAGAAGGGGATGTCGAAGGACTTGAGAAGTTACTGGAAAGCAAGCTTGATATGTTTCAACAGATAATGTCGGCAGATGAAACAACTCTTCACATAGCTGCTAGTAATAAGGGCAAGGAGAAGATCATTGAAGAGTTGATCAAACTGGTAGGAGAAGGATTTTTCAAACTAAAAAGTAGACAAGGCGATACTACACTACATGTAGCTTATGTGTTGGATCTGTTCTCACTCCTTTTGGCATTTCACATAGACTTGTTTAGCGTGTTATGTTATTTGTATGAGCTTTTTTTGGTGACGATACCAAATGGAATGCTTCTAAATTCAACTACCCTTTGTCTTGAATCTGTGGGTTCTTTGTTCTTTGATTTGCATGAGCCTGGGCTTCTTCTTTTTTTTTACTCACGTTAGCTTCCTTTGGTTTTTTTTGCAGGTTTGAACTCCTGCCATGGCATCTCTTCCATTTTCTGCCATAGGGTGCTTCTTTAAATCTGTTACCTCTCCATTTTCATTGCATGGATTACTCTCCCATTAACTAGCAAATTTTCTTGGTCTTTAGCATGGAGTCTATGACTTGGCTGAGTTTTCTTTTTAACGCACAGACTTCTTTATAATCTACAGCTTATGTCTTTCATGTTGTAGAGCTTACACTGCATGAGTTTCTATGTCTTTTGGCATTTTTAGCAGTGCATGGGTTGTGTTTTATGTGCCTCCTTGTTTGTGGCATTGTTCTGGATTTTCATGTATTACTTTTGACAAACGAAGAAAGGCTTTCTAAATTTTTTGCTTGAACTCGTCACTACTATCATCAACATCTAAAACATGCACAGGTTCCCTCGTGAATACATCACTATTATGAGGGTGATCATCAACCAGTGACCTATCATGAGGTAGCACCCTTGATGCAGATGCCTCATGCGGACTGTCATATTATCTTGCTAGTGCAGGCATCTTCTATCTCGCTTAATCATCTTCCATATGTGACTAGGCCACGTTAATTTTTTTTATCTTCTTGATCAGTGCCATCTTATTTTAAACAAAATGTCCTCATTCTATACTTAGCATTGACTTCTTATCCTCTTTCAATTTCTTTCATCATAGTAAGAAATGCTTGTTCAACATCTGTTGCATCTTTGGAAGTTGTCTCCAAGAATGGAATTCCAGTTTCACTGGCAAAGTTCTTAGCCATTTGTTGGTCTACAACTCTCTTTTTAGATAAATCACAATTGTTGCAAGCTGAAAGGCTTCACTAATACATCCTAGCATGTATTTACCACACATTCATACATATGGTCTAGATCCCAAGTATAATGCCTTCAATCCCTCGAACTCTACCAGTTTTGATGAATTTAGTCGGGCCCAAACGTGGGTCCAGCTAAAAAAAAATTTGTTTCCAAACAACTGAACCATCAAACTAACCAATTGAACATCTTGAACTGATTAGAATCAAGTTTGATCATTGAACCATCAAATAAAACTCGCTTTATCACTTTTTCCCAAATCCTCAAAATTTGTGCCATGAACTCCTTTGACTAGCTTTAAAAACTGACCCGAACTAATAATCGAGCTTTGAAATCTGGCACACTGAATCTCAATTCCACACTCTTTCACCTTGTCAGATTTCATGTTATGAAAAATTCCCAATCAAAAGATATTCGTCATCAAAGTTGCCTTCTAAGAATTACCTACAAGTAAACACGTTAGAAAGTAGCAAACTGGGTTCGGATTTGGCTCAAAAAATTGGGCAAATGAGCACATCGAGAAACAAAAACTAGGATGTTGGTTCTTTGTCATGAGGACATTATGGATATGTGATTTGGGCTCATAATGAATAACTGGTTGCAGATGGAGAATGGTCAAAGTGGGCTACTTGAATTTTGCAATCTGGAAACATTGACAGAAAGTGATTTTTTTGCAAATGGAATTGACCTGGAAAAGTGTGTAGACAGATTCATCAAGAATTACAAACTGACACACTTGGAGTATTATCAGAGTACAACACAAGGTTATAATCTATTCAAACTCACAAATCACAGATCTCAAGTTATAACGTCCCAAATAGGGGTCTCAACAAATCTGCAAATGCTGACACTAGTAAAAAGATAGAAGTTGCATTTGGAATCGCATTTGAAAACTGATCAAACAAATTTTTCATGATCTAAAACTTGAAACATAACAAGTCTCTGACATCTAAAATGCAATGCAAAAGGAAATTTAGCATCTCGGTCAACTGGTCAAAAGTTATAGCATGTCAAACAGGGCCTCCCAGAATTCAGAATTAATTGCAAAAGCATGAAAATAGTAACTGACCAACTTTGAGGGATTCAAAACCTAGTCAAATGCACTCAAAATGACTCAAAATCTGAAACATAGGTTCTCAGGTATGGACACTAGACATTCTCAAAGAAAAAAGTCACAAAACCTCTCTAGGTGTGAGATATTCAATGGCAAACACTACCTCTTGTCCCTCTTTGACACTTAGGGTAAAATGCAGATTTGTAAATTTCTCAAAATGGGACTTCACGAAATAGCTTGAAATGTCAGATTAACTTCATGGAACATGTGGATAGGCTGAATAGAAGGTGTTAGAAACAGTAAACACCTCATAATCTTCTCAATTACGACCAAGTACATAGGCATTTAAAAGCATTTATAGGATTAAATTTCTCAATAATGCTCAAAATTAGGGCTGTGATTTTGAGTGCCAACACCTTTATTGTATCATATGTAGTTAAAGTATAGATTGCCTTTGCAAAAATATAGTGGAGAGTAGAATTCACAAGAATTATTAGTTGATAGAATAAAAGGGACTATTAAAAGAGAAGAATACACTAAGGTGTTCAAAGAATCCTTGCAATGGTATTTTGGGATGGTTCCAATCAATATATTCTACTGTAAGAGGCCCCAAATATAGTGGGGATCATTTGCACAATCATTTAAGAGATTTACTAGATGGTGCTTGATTACACTGACTACTAACTAATCTGGTCATCCCTATCTTTGATACAAATTTAGAGCAACCCATTATTTTTTCCACTTTCAAGGCCAAACATGATGTATCAAAATATTCATATATGTCAGATTTATACATTAGTGGTTTGATTGCACCAACATATCTTCCTGCCCACCATTTTGAAACAAGATATTCTTGAGGAAATATGAGAGAATTCTACCTCATTGGTGAAGAAGTGGCTATGAAAAATCCAACTTTAATTGCAATCAATGAAGTGACACAAGAATCAATCAGGCACACCAAAGATTGGGTACCTATAAGAAAAATAAAGGACAAAAGAAAGATTTTGGTGTTGTTTCTTGGAACTAGTCTGCATTAAAATTTTGAAGAGGCACTCCTCACAATTTTAATCCCACATTTGTCATCTACGGGCCCTTTTCAATATTTAAATACCATAACACACACTAACACCAATGTCTAAAAGGATATGCCCTTTTAAGATGCAAGCTCACATTAGGACCCCACTATGAACGACCATGATAGCTAGTGAAGTCAAACAAATTTTTGAAGCAGACTATAGTCTAATGTAGAGGATGATGACATCACTAGAAGGCCACATGGAACCTAGTCACACATTCATGGGACTAACTATGTGGATTGGAGATAACTACATGATAGCATAGAGATGGTTAGCAAACCATTAGTTACCAGGTTGCCAGTAGTAAGTGTTAAGTGAAAAAACCACCACAACCATGAGAAATGGATTATTTTACCTAGTCATGAGCCTTAATCATAGTTAAGAAGATGGAACTAAAAAGTTGTGAATTGAGGTTAATCGCCTTGTTGTTGAGGTTAAAGTGAGGTTAAGGGTAAGACCTATGAGCTTGTGAAATTGTGACACATGGTAGTGACTCAAGTGGCAGCGCTAATAGGGAAGTGGTGAGGAGGAAGCTCTAGTGAATCACATGCTAACACATGGTGCCCAATTGGTAGTCAATATAAAATTGACCCAAATTTAGAGATAAGGCTGAAATTTTTCTTCAAACTTCTGACATGAAATCCTATATTTAAAAATTTTAATTAAATTTATTTATTTTTTTCTATAGTTTTGACTATAGACTATTTTAAATTTTTCATTTTAATGATTTCAACTTGAGCTAGGCCTAGAATTTTCAAACTCATTCCAGATAGGCAATTCTTATCCAAAATATAGAGTGCACAATACCATTGGAACTAGGAGAAGACAAGCTATCCAGATATGGGGTTAGAAAATATATAGTATTCAGTGGAAGGAGCTACAGGGAGATTTGTAAAATTTGGGGCCTTCTTAGTAGAAGGAACAATTTTTATGATTGAGCATAATTTTTAGTTAGAGATCAGTCATTGAAGTTTGTTGACTCTAGTTTTGGAGGAAAATTATTCTAAGAGCTTCATTTTTCCTTTAGAGGTTATTTAGGGAGTTTTTTTCTCCTTGTCTAAAAATTAGATCTGGCTTCTTAATTAGTTACATGTTACACCATTTTGAAGATATTTTTCAAGCATTCTTTAGAAAAAAAGGAAAGATCTAATTTTTAGTTATAGAGAGAAGGTCGAGAGATGTTCTTCATCAACAAATGGAAGATTTTCAAGTGGAAAAATGGGAGCATCTAATCTGATCTAGGAATGCTTCATTTCTTTATATTCTCTTCTCTTCTCTTTCTTTAGTTTTCCAAGTTTTTGGTGAAAATCCTTTCAACTATTGTGAGACCAAAGGTTGGTTCCAGTTCTTGGACATTTTTCACTATTGTGATACCACAAGGATAGTTCTAGTCAGGTTGAAATTTTTTTCATGACTATGTTTCCATCATTCTTCAGCATTTCTCTTGTAATGAACAAAAAGTAATGAGAATACATATAGTTCTAGGTTATTCAACATTTTAGAAGTTTTTTTCATGCATCCTTTATGTATCTATTCCAAGGAAATGAAAAAAATTGCAGCAACAAGTTTTATCTTTAGTCTAAATGTTGTCTCTTGTTCATGTAGTTTATAATCTTTGTGTTTTGTAAAAAAAGAGCATGAAACTTAGTTGCATCTTGTTTTGGGGTGTATGTTTTGATATATTTTTCTTCTAATTTAAGGAGTCATGTAAATACTTAGTTTATCATCATAGGGTTGCATATTTCATGAAAGGATAAGTTGAGTATGAGATTTAGAAGTGATGCAGATGTCTAATTCACAAGGTGAATGAATAGATCAAGAAGTCCTAATACATGAAATGTTTCAATGATTTCCAAGGATGTATGTTAGTGATTTGTGGGATTTCTCAATAGAAAAGGCACTAATCAGCTATAGGATTAGAGTGTCATGTGGTTCATGTCTTGGTTATGCTGAAATCAAATTATAATCAAAACATTTTCTATTTCTATTTAGGAGTTGAAAATAGTTGGTCTCACATAGCTTATCTAGTTCATATGTCATGATTCTAGCTATTTCATGCCTATGTTGTTTGCATAAGTGTTAGAAGATTAAGGGTATTATTTTCTTGGTTAGATTCAACTGTGTGATTTAACACTATATGAATGAATCCATGGTACACCCACCTAGGTTTTTCATATCCTGGAGTTGAAGAAGGATTTAGCCTTATAGTTAGCCCTATTGTTTAATGAGTATGTTGAATATGGGAATTATCTACCCCTAGATGTACTCCATTCTCATCACTAGGTTTTTGAAACATGAAATTTTGTGCACCAACAAAACTTAGGCTTTAGTTTTGTCACCATCAGACTCCATCTATTGATTTTCATTTCACCTTCCTCTTCTCTATCTCATTGTAATTCCTTCCACCAAAGATAAACATGCCACTTCAGCTTAGTTTCTGCCATCCTCACTCTAAGGGGATCTCCAATATCCTCTATCTCAAAGTAGTCTTCCAATTCACCAATCCAATCATTCAAGTCTCTAGGATTCAAAGTACATAAGAAATTAGAAACCTCCATCTTATGCTTCAACTTCAACTCAGATCTAGGTCTAGCAAGCTAACCAGCCCTATTTCCCATAGGCCTCTCCACATGACTAGTTCTATCCCCACCACTCAATCTAGAAACTTCAAATTCTTCAGCAACTTCCTCATAAACATCTTTAGTACCCAAATGTCGAGGTACACCACCTATAACACTTATGATCTTACTGATCATATCACTCTTTATCAACTTCATTTCAGATTTGAATTCTTCTTTAATCCTTCTTAAGATCCTTGCTTCCAAAGCACCACAAAGATCTTCAATTTCCCTAGGATCCAATTGTCTCAAAGGCATCTTCCAATATTTTTGCAAACCAAAAGCAACAAATCCACAAGATTAACCAGATCCTCACTTTGATGATCTTCACCCTAGGTCCTGGTGGAAACTACCTCAACTTCAGTGATCTATCTACACAATTAGGAAAACTTGCTCTAATACCACCTAACTTAGTACAAGGAAGGATAATACCCAAAGGAGATATCCTTGCCCCTATCAAATAGCTGCATAGAAGAAACAAAACAAAAGATATAAGATCTGACACTAGACATAACTCTTTATTCATAAAATAACTAATTACATGCAATGTGTTGGGTTGTAAGGCCTTCCTAGTTATGACCAAATATGATAGAAGTTACAAAATAATTCTACAAGATCCCTCAAGATCAAAACCAAACCCTATCTAGTCAAGACCTACACTCTAGTAGAAACCTCCAAGAAAGATCAAAACTTGTGCTCACAAGCCCACCAAGCAATCTCCTTGTTTTCCAATCCTTAGCTACTAACCCTTCTCATAATTTACTCCTCTTCCACATCCTCTTCTCCAAGCTAGATTATTATGACTTAAAACTCCACAAGACCCTCTTACTTATATCCAACTAAGGCACAGTTTAGCCTAGTATATAACAAACTAAATTAACCTTTACATTTAATATATTTTGAGCCACAAGTTAACCTCTAATAGATATTAAATACCAAAATACCTTAAAAGGCTTACAACACTCATTAAATACACATAGAAGAAATAACCAAGACCCAAATAGGTCCACACAAACTCCTACAATTTCTCCACATCATTATCTCAAACCACATACACTAAATTCTCTAAATTGATCATAAAAATCTGCAAGAACTCCATCCCGCTAGCCAAACTACTAAACATAATAAAAACTACAAACATCACCAAGCTCCCACAAGCATTACCAAGAAATAGATTACCTGTCTAACAATAGTATATGTTGATCAACATAGTATATGCTAAGAAATAGTATATTTGTAGATCCTTCAATGATCAAGCACCATGATGATTGAGTACCTCAATCAACACTACACCTGGTGATGACCAAGCGTCCACCCTTCTTCTTTGACCAAGTTCTCTAACTCCAAGGCCAAAATCACTCTTACATGCAGGATGGCTAGCCACCTGAGGATGCTCTTACACCAGTTAGACTCTGGTTGGTTTGAATTACCACCTCATCTTCTTGCTGGCCCTAATGCCACATGTCACCATTTCACATTTTTGAAACTACCAACTGCTAACCACCTATTAGCCTAGTGATTGCATGACCAACTCCATCTCTACATCTCCATATTTAACCTTAACTTGAAATTAACCATGAAGATCATGTGACTAACCACTAGTAGTTAGTTTTGACATCTCCACCACTAACCATTAATTTCCCAACTTAATTGATGATCACACATTAATTGTTGGACTTACCATCATGTGCCTTCTTGACCATTTTATGTTAACCATCATCTTGATGCATGACCACATGATTTCTTGGCCTGCCTAGATTTTTGTGCCACATGACACTCTCCTATTCCTCTATTTGGTTGTTATTTCAACTATCCACATTTTTTTCGGGTTTAAAATTTTATTCTATCATTGTGTTAGCTAGTTGGGTCTCACAGGTGAGAGTCTCCATCAAAAGAATCAATTTTCTTGTATGTTCTAAAGAGTTTGTGCTTGTAGTTAAAAACACCTTAAAATTTAGTCTTCTAAATGCCACATGTCACACTATCATTTATTAGAATAACCACCTCATCTACTTGTAGGCTATTGGTTCCATATGTCCCCATTTTGTAATTTCACAAATGCCAACTACTAATCATTGCTTAGCCTTGTGATTGCACAACTAGCTCCATCTCCACATCTCTAGCTTTAACCTCAACTTGCAACTAACTATGGAGATCATGTGACTAACTACTAGAGGTTAGTTGTGACACCCACCATCAGCATGATGTATGACCACACAATCTTGGGGATCTTGGGGCCTACCTCAATTTTTGTGCCATGTAGCACTCTCCTATTCATCTAGCTAGTCACTATGTCATCTATCCACATATGCATTTGGGTTCAAAATTTAATTCTACCACTCTGCCATCTTGTTGGGTCCCATAGGTGAGAGTCTCCTTTAGAAGTGTCCATTCTCTTTGATATTTCAAAGATTTTATTCTTGTAGTTAAAAACACCTTAAAAGTTAGTCTCCTACTCAATGTGGGATAAAAAGGATATCACTTCTCCATTAGAAAACTACTTCATAATGCCAACCAAGCCTCCACACTAATAAATATATTTAATATTTCTTTTTCTCACATGAGCATAACCATCAAAGAAAATTTAGTGTAGACTAGTAGTGAGATTTAGTACTATCTAACTTCAAACCATTGCATAATAAACATCATCACTACAATTCAACCATTCTTCATCTCTGTGCCAAAGTACTATGACCACATTTCATATTGGATCTTACATAAGAGATGCATATAGCCCTAATGTTATTATCCTATGATGAAAAGGAAGAACCACACCCAAATAATAGAGGATAGTCAGAAACAATATATTTTTTCCCGGTGTGATGCATTATGTTTTTTGCCTGCATTGGTACTTGTTTCCTCTCACCACCTGTAAACAAAAAAAATATCTTCTATGCTTGGAATGAATAAGAGCATCAAGTAGATATGGCCTTAAGAACCATCGAAGACATGTATTTCAGCCCACATAAACTCCCTTTTATATCATTTGTATTTTGTGGATCAGTCCTAAATGTGCAGGCATATTCACTTGGAGGAGCTAGTTTGTACCAAGACTGAGCTCTCTGTGCACACACCAGATCATTACAAGTCAATTTTTTATCTATGTTTAGCCCATATATTTGACTATGCCTCATTTTTTAACCCTTGTGAATTCTTTAAATTATTTTTCTATTGAATAGTCATTTGTGCTTGAAGAGCCTCCCCTTCTCAATTAAAGGCATAGACAACCAGTGATGGAAACCATTGAAAGGTTGCATTCACACCTAATTTGGGTGGTCAATCATATACCACCACTTTTAAACTATGGTCATTTTTTCTTATTCTAAAATACCTCAATTATTTCCAAGTTAGCACTTATATGTGGGTTTAGGGAATCAATTATGAGCAAGTAAAGGACTCATCTCTAGATTCAGTTTCACTATGCCTCAACTCATATATTATCGATTGGGAGAGGTCAAACTTGGCTTTAAAAAACTCCAAAACTTTTCTAACTTATTTGAAAATAATCTCTTTATGTGACTTGAAATGAGAATTCACATATTTATTTGAGCAATTCATGTTTCAAGTCAACCTCTTTCAACATGCTTGGGCATTTGCAATGGTAACCACATAATACCAAAATGAAATGGCATGAAATTTCTCCAACTAGCTCTTTGTAATTACCAATCCCATATTGACCCATCAACATTCATCATACATTATTATTTTCTTTGATTGAACCAATAAAATACATTAAGCCCCTTTAAGTAAGTGTTGGAAAGGAATGCCAAAACATAATCCCTCTTTTCCTACCAAGATGAGCCTTTGGCGAATACTACAGTACCATCTCACCTTGATTATCCTTGTATTTATCAAGGGTTTCATATTTAGCTATCCCCTTATGTATAATTTTCTTGCTTAATTAAAAATATTTGTCCAAATTGAGGAATTTTTATGTTTATTGAAACATCAATCTTCCTTCTTGTGTTATTTCAAGAAGGTTGGGAAAATAATCAATAATAGAAGCTCATAGATTTCAACTCATTTCCTTAAGAAAAACAATTTCTCTTTCAAATTGTGGGTTCCATCCCTCTAAGTTCATCCTTACCAAATACAAAATGACTATGTCCCTAGGATTTACTTATCACAATACTCAAACTCAAATGATTATATGTACATACTCAAACTCAAACTCAAATGATTATATGTACATTCAAACAATAACATTGTCCCATTTTCTAAAAATTAAAATATTTTATCATTGAAATCATAAAGGATTCTAATAATAAATACCACACAATCAGAATGTAGGGGCCAAACATATGAGGTTTTAATCTCAGTCACAAAGTGGCCTTGCAAATTTTTTTTCAAACTTAATCACCTAAACTATCAAAATTGATCCACTAAAATCCTCATACTGACTGGATTCAAGTTCGATCACTACTTGGCCATTTGAAAACTCATTTTCAGCATTTTTGTAAACTATCCATTTAGTATCAAGAGGTAATGGAACCAACCTTAAAAACTAACTGAATCAATCAATCGGACCTTGAGATCTTACATTCATGTTCTTTATCATTCACACTAGCATCCTACAAATTTATCCCTGATGATGAAAAATAGGTCAACAAATATTTGACCACCCAAATTTCCTTTAAAATTTATCCTGTAAGCAATATCTTAGAAAACAATAAATTGCATGTGGATTTGGCTTTGAAAAAATGTCAAAGAGGCACTTGGAGAAATGAGATCTAGGGTATTAATTCACAATCACATGGAGAACATAAATCTATTATTTGTGCTCATGACCAATAACTAGACAACAATTGTAAGCATTCAAAGGTGGGTACTTGGAATCATAGGACTGAACAAACTTTCAAAATAGTGATTTTCACAAATGGAATAGACTTGGGAAAGTGTGCAAATGGATTTGTAAGACTTGAAAACTAGCATACTTAAATTATTTTCAAGGTGGAACATAGTGGTACAATCCATTTGGTCTCATCCATCATGGATTCAAATTTATAGCATCCCGAACAAGGCTACTGATCAATTTGCAATTTTATCTATACCAGTGAAACTTTAGAAATTGCATTTGGGATCACATTTGGAAACAAGTAAAATGGATTCATCATAGGCTCAAATATGAAACATATGAAGTATCTAACCCTATGAATATAGTAGTGGAAGAATATTCTCAATAGGTTCAACTAGGTCAAAGTTACAACTAGTCAAATAGGGCTTCTCAGATTTTTGAACAATGTGAATCAGCATGACAACAATAAACAACCGAATTTGAGGGATTCAAAACATATCAAAATGACTTGAAATCTAAAACATAGGTACTTTGATATGTATAATAGATACTCCCAAAGTCATAAGTTATGAAACTTAGTTGGGTTCATGATATTCAATTACAAACTAGGTTTCATGTCATTGTTTGACACTTAGGAAAAAATGTAGATTTGAGCAATGCTCAAAATGTCACTTCACAAGATGACTTAGAATGAAAACTTATCATCATAAGATGCATGCATATACTAAATCAAAGGTGCTAAATAAATTAAATGCATCATAGGCCTCAAAATGATGATTGCATACATATGCAGGCAAAACTCTTATAGGGGCTTGATTGGACTTGTTTTTAAAGATGGCACTCAAAATTGGTGCTTAAATTTTGAGTCCCAATAGTGGCTCTATCTAGGGATTAATTTTCCTTGTGGGCATGGAAAGGATTCAGATCTCTAGAAGAAGTAGACCACTCCAAAAATTCTCTTGAACAACTTTATTAAGAGCAAGAAATCTACTCCTAAATTGTACAAACGATGCCCCCTATGCCACCAAAACTTCAACAAAACTTATTACCTCTATCATAGAACTAGTTTACATTTGTACTTTCTATTAGGATTTAACCATGGACAAATACAACAATTACATGCAAATATAACCAATAATAGAAAAAAATAGATCACATAAAAAAGAACACAAGACACCAAGATTTAATGTGGTTCACCCAATCCTTGGGCTACATCCACCAAACAACAAGTCCAATATTATTATGATCCAATAATTACAACCTAATTACAATCCATAATCCCTAATAGCTCAATACCATCACAAGAAGAAATTTGCACATCACACCTTATTAGAAGGGCATAGAGCATTCAAATGTACCTAGCACCAAGGAAGGATAGATTGAAGAACAAAAGGTCAGGCTAGAGTTGTACATGTTAATGAAGATGCCAAATCATCACATTCTGAAGATGATGAAAGAGGAAAAGTCCTAGTTAACAGAAGTGTCCTGCTAAGTGATGAGAATTAACCTAATCAAAGAAGGAGCTTGTTTTTCTCAAGTTGTATATGTGAAGATAAGTATTGTGATATGATCATTGATGGTGGAAGTACTAACAATTTAGTGTCAGAAATGATGGTCACAAAGAAACACCCATGTACATACCATATAAAGCTTGGGTGCAAGATGACCACAAGCTCATGGTCAATGGCCAATGCTTAGTTAAGTTCAAGATTGGAAGCTACAAGGATGAGGTATTAAGTGATATCATACCTATGGACATACATCATATGTTATTGGGTAGACCATGGTAGTTTGATAGACATGTTGTACATAATGGGTGAGAAAATACCTATACTTTGACCAAGGATGGAGTGAAGCATAAGTTGAAGTCATTGAAGGAGAAAGAAGAAAAGGTATGTAGTTTTGCCAAAACATGTTTTGTTGATGGAAAAGAGTTTCTCAAAGGTATGAAGCATGAGCATATGTATTTTTCTATAATTCCTAAGATAGTAAAGAAAAAGTAGAGGAGGTACCTAAAAAAGCTATAGATATGTTGGGAGAGGTTTTTGATATTGTATCAGATAATGTACCTAATGGATTTCCCCCAATGAGAAGATATGTCAATAGATGGATTTGGTTCTAGGAGCCAGTTTTCCAAACAAGGTAGCACATAGAATGACACCAACAAAAAGTGAAGAGTTGAACATGTACATTCATGAGTTGTTGTCAAAGGGGTTGATTCGAGAGAGTCTGAGTCCATGTACTGTACCAGCCATATTAGCACCAAAGAAGAATGGAATCTTGTGCTATCAATAACATCATAATCAAGTACAGATTTCTATTGCTTGTAAGGATGGTTGATATTATTGATTGTTTTAGTGGAGCTGAGTATTTCAAAAAGATAGATCTAAAGAGTGGGTACCATCAGATCCATAGAAAAGAGGGTGATGAGTGGAAGACTTCTTTCAAGAAAAAAGGACTGTATGATTGGTTAGTCATGCCTTTTGGGCTAACCAATGTACTAAGAACTTTCATGTGGCTCATGAATGAGATACTGAAGGAGTTTCTAGGTAAGTTTGTCATTATTTACTTAGATGATATTCTGATCTTTAGTAAGACATTGAAGGAACATTTGATTCATATTCACAAGGTGTTTGATAAGTTGAGGGAAGAAAAGTTGCTAATAAACTTGAAGAAGTGATTTTTTGTAAAGGAGTTAGTGTACTTGAGATTTGTAGTCTCAACAAAAGGTTTGAAAATGGATCTAGATAAAGTAATGACTATCCTTGAATGGCTAATCTAAGGAATATGACAGAGGTAAGATATTTTCATAAACTAGCTAGTTTTTACAGAAATTTCATAAGAGGTTTTAACAATATCTATGGACTATT
Organism: Cupressus sempervirens; assembly: GCA_028749045.1. Taxonomy (NCBI): domain Eukaryota; kingdom Viridiplantae; phylum Streptophyta; class Pinopsida; order Cupressales; family Cupressaceae; genus Cupressus; species Cupressus sempervirens. The sequence goes on from CM053792.1 coordinate 193,407,175, forward strand.
GACTAAAATAATGGGATTAGATAGGAAAGAATTTAAGCAGACTTTAGGAGAAGATAAATAGTTTTGATATGTTGACATAGAAAGTTACTAAGTAGCCTATTTTATCACTTCCTAATTTTAACAAGGTGTTTCAAGTAGACTATGATGCAAGTGGGACTACAATAGGAGTTGTTTTGAACCAAGAAGGTAGTTCTATTGCTTATTTTAGTGAGAAGTTGAATGATGCAAAAAGAAAATATTTTGTTTATGATCAAGAATTTTATATTATAGTTCAAGCATTGAAGAAGTGGGCACACTATCTTCTTCCCAAGGAGTTTGTTTTGTATACTGATCATCAAGATTTTCAATATTTGAATAGTCAAGGAAAAGTAAATGAATGGAATTTGAAGTGGGTTGAGTTTTTGTAGAGTTATACATTTGTTTTGAAACACAAAAGTGGGAAGTCTAACAAAGTTGTAGATGCTCTTAGTAGAAGACAAATTTTGCTGACAAAAATACAGATAGAGGTTGCTGGGTTCAAGAAACTTAGTACTTTGTATCTAGATGATCCTAAATTTGGTGAAGTGTGGAAGGCTTGTACAAAACTTGTTACACTTGATAGGACAAAGTGGTTGGATTTCATGATCTAGGATAGTATGTTGTTCAAAGGAAGCCAATTGGGTATTCCCAAAAGTTCAATGAGAGAGAACCTCATTAAGGAGATGCAGAGTGGAGGATTGCTTGGACATTTTGGTAGAGATAAAACCATAGATTTGGTTGCTAAGAATTATTACTGGCCATAGTTTCAACAAGATGTGGAGAAGTTTGTACAAAGTTGCAAAGTATGTCAAGCGGTGAAAGGAGTAAAGCAAAATACATGGTTGTATCAACCATTACCTATACTAGAGAAGTCATGGGAGGATGTTAGCATTGATTTTGTTCTTGGATTATTGAGGACATAGTCTGGGAATGATTCTATTTTTGTGTTGGTTGAAAGGTTTTCAAAGATGACACATTTTATTCCTTACAGAAGACTAGTGATGTTGTTTGTTAAGATTAAACCATAGACAGAAATAACAATTACATGAAAATATAAAAAAATATTAGAAAATAATAGATCTCACAAAAAAGACACAAGACACCAAGATTTAATGTGGTTCATCCAATCCTTGGGCTTTGTCCACCAAACAACAAGCCCAATATTATTACAATCTAGTGATTACAACTTGATTGCAACAGGTAATCCCTTAGAGCTTGATATTGCTGCAAGAACCAATTTTCACATCACACCTTATAAAACAATCCCTAACCTTAAGCCATTTTATATAAGTATTTTTTTAAAACATGTCATTCATAAATTGGTGAATATAAGTAATAGCCAATTGGCGAATAGTAGCCCAAAATTTTGTGTCATTGGAAAATGGTAGCCTAAACCCCCAAAAAAGTATGAAGTATGTATAGTACTTCCCTGATCAGTCACCACAAACTAAGACTTTCATGAGACAAGCTAGAAAAATTACTTCTATCAGTTTCACCAATCAGATTAGCATCTTCAATCAACTCACTTGGCAAAACCAACTCTACATCTTCACTTTCATAATGCATGTAAAAACTATAATCATTTCCTACAACTTGCTCATTATGAATGTACAGATTATCATGCCCTTGGATTTCACAATAAGACTAATTTTTTCTACATCAAATGACTTGTGCATGTTATCCAATGGAAACACAAATGATTTGTACTCTACTTTATTCAAGTAGTTACATATGTCATGAACTTAGAACTCACCTTGTGTATTCACTTTTGAGGGGTATATGAAATCTGATTTCTCCTCATTTGCAATCTTGCCACTCATCTAATTAGATTTAAAATGTGTCGGGACTCTTTCACATTCGTCAAACAAAAAATTAGTTACCAAGTTATAAAAATTATCATCAAAGTGTTCACATGTAACGTGTTGATTAATGACATTATCTTTTTCACAAAACTCATTAGAGTGAACCTTAAATGCACCAAACTCATTGTCATAGGGTTTATTAGGACAAGAGGACAACCCATAATGAGAATCACAACTTCCACCCCTTTCCTTTTCAACATATGAACAATCAGAGCTTATTGTAGCATCATTAGTATGAGAAGAATTTGAATAAGTACTAAATTTCCCCTTAGTAATATTTCCCACATCAGATAAGTCATCATGTGTTTATTGGCATTTGAATTACTCATATACACCTCCAAAACTTGACACATAATATTTTAATTTTGTATTACTTTCAACATCAAACTTTGGGGAAAGGACTTCATCATGGGAAAAAATATAAGGGAAAGTAGTGGCATCCTTAAAAAGGGAGAACATCATTTGGGATATATGCATGTCTTGTGCAAGATCCAATGTGAAATGTGTTGGTAGTAAAATGGCACAAACCTAAAGAATGGTTGAATTATAGTGATGATCTTCATTACAAAATGGTTTGAAGGTAGACAATATTGTATCTTGCTACTAGTCCAAAATATATTCCCTTTGATGGTTATGCTTGTGTGAGAAAAAGAAATATCAAATATCTTTATAAGTGTGGAGGTTTGGTTGGCATTTTGCAATAATTTTCTAATGGAGAAATGATATCCTTTTTATTCCACAATGAGTAGGAGACTAATTTTTAAGGTGATTTTATCTACAAGTGCAAACTCTTTGAAATGTCCAAGTGAATGGACACTTTGGAGGAGACTCTTGCCTATGGAAGCCAGCAAGCTGGCATAGTGATAGAAGAAAATTTTGAACCCAAATGCAGATGTGGATAGATGACATAACAACCAACCAGATGAATAGGAGAGTGCTAGATGGCACAAAAATTGAGGCAAACCCCAAGATCACATGGTCAAGTATCAAGCTAGTAGTTAGCATGAAATGATCAAGAAGGTGCATGGTAGGTAATAGTAGTTAATGTGTGATCACTGATTATGTTTGGAAGTTAAGGATTAGTGGAAGAAATGTCACAACTAACTACTAGCAGTTAGTCACACAATCTACATGGTTAGTTACAAGTTGAGGTTAAAGCTAGAGATGTGGAGATGGAGTTGGTCATGTGATCACAAGGCTAAGAGGAAATTAGAATTTGGAAATGGTGACATGTGGAATTGAGGTCCTACAAGTAGATGAGGTGGTGATTCTAATAAACAATAGTGTGACATGTGGTATTCAGAGGCAGAGATGCCCAAGTGGAATTGGTTGAGGTGGAGCATTGATAAGATGTCAAGGATCAATCAAAGTGCACCATGTGGCACTAACATGATAGACCACTCAAGGGTACTAATAGGGTGATGATACAACAACATCTAGGACTAAATTAGCCAATCGGTGAATGAGATGTGTCATCTAGAAGTTGACCAATTGACTATGTACATAAAATGGAGGGAATTGTTTGAAATTAAAAAGGGCCTTTGATATTTCTCTCTTAGAATGAATGCACATCCTTAGGGATTAGAATATTTTTAGTTTTGAAAGTCCTAAATTTTTAAATCAAAGCCACCCATATTATAAAGTGTTACTTTATACTAGTTTTATATTTTTAGAGAATGACCTACACATTTAGTCTCCTTTTTTGCCTAGTTTTCAAATAAAGGGTTACCTACCTGAATTTTCATCAAATATAGGACTATCATATATTATTGGAAAGCTCTTAGAGTATAATTTCTAGATTTTCCATCAAAATTTACATAGGAATTAGCATATAATAGATTTTTTTATATTCATTTGAGGTTCTTTATATTTAACTACATTCTAGTATGGGTTGTTCAAAATCAATTTGTGGCCAAACGCATAGATGGGTATCCACCAAACTTGGAGAGAGTATTAGCAATGATATTGTTTTGTATCCAAAGTAGTTCAATGTGGATTTTGATAGAATTTTGATACTATCTATTATAGTTTATTAGAAAAGGGATTTTTCTCATCATTTTGAATGAGATATTTGTAAGTTTATAATGGCAATGATCGGATTTGATCCAATTTTTAGTTATAGAGAGAAGAAAGGGGCTTTGAAAAACTAATGTAGGGAGATTCAAGTAGGAAAGTGTCAATTCCATATCAGATCCAAGATTTCTTCTTTCTTCTCTCATTGTACAAGGTTGGTTCCAAACTTTTGGACAAGTTTCCATAGCTATGATACCACCATTCTCAACATTTCTCTATTGTATGAATAATAGTAATGAAAATAGTGTATAGTTCTAATCTATTTGGAATTTTATGACTCTTTCATGCCTCTTGAATGTATGTGTTTCAAAGGAATGAATACAAAGAGTAGCAAATTACTTAGTTTCATTATTAATCTTGTCTCTTATCTCTGTTGTTTATAACCTATTGTCAAAAAATGTTTGCACCCTTGTCCAAAGTTTTAACCTAAGGACAACCTTTTGAAACATGGAAACAACCTCCAAGCTATGGGACCTAAATAATGAGGTTGAGTCTCTAGAGAAGGCCAACTTCCTTTACTACCAAGATACACCTAACTACTCTTGGAGAAGAAAAGGGATAAGGAATACATGAAAGAAAATCTACCTAATCTAACCTAAGGAGTGACACGCCAAAATAGAGTGTTTGATGCTATATCTGCCCAAAATAAATGCACAGTTAACCAATTATAATCTCAAAGAATACAAATTCAAACCTTGCTTAGTCTAACAACCACCTGTAGATAAGAAAACATAAGAATTCTATACAAAGAGACTTTTCTTAATATCATTAAAATGCCAAAAATAGATACAATCATATAGTTTCAAAATATAAACAAGAACATTAACCAGAGGAAAAGAAGTCTTGCACAGTGTGCTAATGGTTGAAAGAGACATGGCAGAGAATTACAATGGCTCAAAGGCATAGGAAATTAAAATACCAAGTATAGGATACCAAGATAGAGAATTAGTGAAAGATAAACCCTTATAAAGATTACAAAATCTACATTCATAGCTTAGGCAAAACTAAGATACCTTGTCTTGGAAGTTGAACTCAACCAATATACTCAGCAATTGCTATAAATCTAGAAGTAATATGATCACGAAACAATCCCAAATGTAGCATAATCATTAAAACCCTAGCTAGAAGTATCTTGGAGGTGACAGAAACAATATCATTCAATGCAAAAAGAAAACCAAAATGGGCAATCATACACTGGACAAGTGTCCTTCACATCATTTTCTGGCCTCACATTCATTTGGAAGTGCTTGTGATCAATCAAGAAGATTAGATCACACAAGCAAACCCAATTCTAATCATTTCCAACATATGACTCAGTAAAGTCAATAGGTCAACTAAGTCCTACAACCAGACAAAGCCATGTAGACCAACCACATTATTTCATTATGCCACCTCACAGATTCTTCAAGCATTTGACTATATCATCTAATTTTGCCACCCTTAAACTTAACTACAGTAGCTTATGATAGTGTCAATCCTAACTACGATGTTAATTACATGGTTAGCTTTCAAATTGGGCCCATCATGTATACCTATGGACCTCTCACTTTGTTTCATGAAATGATTACCTTGCATCTTCATAAAGTGACAAAGGTACAATTGTAGATCTTATCCCATTTGATGGCTCCAAAAAATACACCAAACTTGTTAGTGCATCTGTAAACACCTAAAAACGTTTAGAAAATAAAGTATTTTTATTTTCTGAAAAAATTTTGATGACATCATCATTTATTAATTTATTTATTTATTTATTTATTTTTATGCCATTAAATCCCGTTATCTTAATTAAAAATATTTAATTAAGGAATCCCTCCCAAAAATGTTTAAATCTTATTTAAACATTATTTCCTTATTTATTAATTATTTAATTAATAAATTGAAAAAAACTCAAAATAAATTAAAAAAATTATTTTTTGCCCAAAACTTGGCCAATTTCCTTAAGACCACTAACCTCTTCCAAAATCTTCTAATCCTTCTTTAATTTTGATTAAAGGCTAATCCCATCATTTCCTACCCCTAATCCCAACTCAAAATATTTAATTAAGATTAAATATTAATCCTCATGTTTATTAAAAAAGTGTTAATAAATATCTCCTCAACCCAAACCCTTGAAATAAATAAAACTTTATTTATTTCCTAAAAATCTAATTTATCTTCATCCTAAGAAGTTCTAGACTCTTCTAGAAAGTCTTCATCCTCATCCTAGGAAATTCTAGACTATTCTAAAAAGTCTTTATCCTCATCCAAAGTCTAGACTCTTCTAGAAGACGTCTTTAAACCTAATCCTAATCCCCTCCTAACTTTGTCACATTCTCTAAACATGGGTTAAGACTTACTAACCCAAGCCAAAGTTAACAAATATCTCCTCCTTCACCCACCCTCATTAAATGCCATCCACTTGCCTATCCCTAAGCTAATCCTAAACCATCCTAATCCATCCTCTAATCATTTGTACAAGCCTAAGAAAGCTTAAAACCTTCCTAATCAAGCGCAAGTCAAAATTCCTCTCATCTCCTTCAAAATATCCCAACCATAAAACTTTATGAAGCCCACTAGGCCATAAATGACTCTTCAAAGCCCTTTTATTGCTCTTACAAGCCATTATGAGGGTCTTTATGAAGATTTTATCCCTTGAGCCTCCTTTGTTGACTCATCCTTCTTCTTTCCTCCATCCTCTCACCCTGTGACATGTGTCACTCCCTGATTGGCTATAAGGAAGCACAATCCATGTGCTCTCCTCTCATGCAATCTAAGCCCTCCATAAGCTTTTCCCCATCCTTGCATCTTAGCCCTCAAACCCTCAAGCCTCTTGCCTATAAATTGGATCCTTCTCCTTTGCAAAACAACACAATCCATGAAGTAAATTCATAATGCCATTTTGAGAAGCCATTTTACATCAAAACCATACACTCACACCCAAATTCCAACTCCATTTGAAGCCCTTTTTGAAGCACAAAGCTTGATCATACATCCTATCTATTTAGACAAAGCTACTCAACAAGAGAGCTTCTCATTGAGAGAGCCCATTAATGGCTCATATTCTCAATTGAGAGCTCATCTTAGTCTATCTTGATGTTTATGTATTTTGTTTAGTTTGTAGAAGCTTTATTTAAATTTCATTTCTATTAGCATACTAACATTGCTCATATACATTTTGGCACGCCCGGTGGGACCCCGCATGGGTCATCTTCATTAGCTTTTTTAGTCAAGTTTTGTATGTCATTTGCTAATTTTGGCTAATTTTGTTTGTTTTTGTGATTGGTAGGATTGTATAAATTGGTTTTGTAGGTCCACATGAGCATGAAAAAGAAAAAGGAACTCACAATCTATCTCATAGTGTTTGCAGATTTTTCAAGCTTATAGGTGGACAAAGCACTTGGAATTCTTCTTCCTCTTCTTGTCTATATTCTTCTTATTCCATCTACTTCTTCTTCTTCTTCTTGTGGGAGATCTTGGCCATTTTTTTTTTAAGGAAGCAAAATCATACACACTTCTTTTTAGTGCTTAAAATGAACCCCTAAATCATACTTAATTCCATTAAAAAACTCAAAGCATCAATCAAGGATAAAATGAACCTCCTTTGCAAATATTTTAAAGTTCTTTTAAAAATCTCATGAAAACTAAGAGTCCTAAATGGTTGCCAAAAAATTGTCTTAAAAGCTTTGTTATTTGTTCCAAAAAAATGTCTTGTTGCGAAATCTTGAATGTTTCTTAGGTTTTTCATGCATCAAAACAATCTAGAAATATCATTTTTGGGCTTAAAATATGCAAACTAGAACACAAAATCTTGAATGAAAACCAAAGTCCAAAGAGTCATTTTCACTTTTGAGTCCAAAACAATCTTGAATGATCTAAGGTTCTTGAATGATCTAAGGTTAAAACAAAGCACTTCAAAGTTCTTAAAACAACACACAAAATCTCAATTTTGAATTCTCAAAGGAAAAAACTTGAATGTTTAATCACTTGTCTTTGAATGCATGTTGCTAAACACACTCTTGAATGCCATGGATTAAAATAAAATTTTCCTTGAATGCATGATTAAAATAACAAATCCAATCTTGAATGCCAAGGATCAATTAACCATTGCAATATCAAACACTTCATTTGGAGCTTCTAAAATTGAACAAAACAAATCTCTTTTCCACATGCAATTTAGGTAAAGTTTGATTTTTGGACATTTAAAAAACTTTGTTAAGTTAAATACAAATTTGTAAAAATAAATTTGATTAGTTACTTGGACTCACCTCTTTTCTAATCACCCATCAATTCAACCATTGGTTGCAATCTCAGCGCCATTTATGGGGATGGGTCTACTTGAAAAAGGTGTTAAATGTTCCACAATCTAACTCACTCACTTAGTCTTTGAACGTTTGCTTTAACTTTATCAAAAATTTCAAATGACCAAAACTCTAGATTAAATCGATCACACTTCAAGTTTGGGCACTAAAATTGAACTATTGACGTGGAGGGCCTCCGGGTGCGCACTTGACAAATTGAATCTCACACATCTTTGCTTTGGGCTTAAAACAAAATGACACCAACTCTTGAATGCTTTAAAGGAAATTAATCGATACTTGATGTGGAGGGCCTCCGGGCACGCGAGTTTTCTTTTGTTGACCCTAACTCTTCTTCTTGTTTGCATTCTTTGATCAATTTACTTTTGTTGGCGCTTCAAGTTGGAATTGAACATTGTCTCTTAAACTTGAGTGCTTGCAAAGTCTAGATTAGCACACATAAGAGTCAATTGGTAAAAGAACAAGCATGCTTATTTTTTTAGCCCAAGGTCATCCAAGTCTTCTCTCCCCGTGTTGTCTTTCGAGGCCATCTTAGGTGCATAAGATTAGGATCCAAAACCTTGTTTCTTTTTAGGAGGCCTACTTGGGGATTTCATCACCCCTTGGACGACCTCAACTCCAGCGTTCTAGTGGAGTATAAGAATTGGGAGGTGAATTGAAAGACACCTCTCTTAGAATCAAGATTTTTGTCACTCGGGCTAAGCCTCAAGGAACTTTATACCCTTGAGAAGTGAAAGAGGAGAAGTGGGTTCCCACTCCTCTCGGCTATGTGACATCTTGTTGGTTTCATCTACAGATTTGGGCCTCACATACCTTTGGGTATATTGAGGACTCCCTAGCTAAACCAACTGTCAGCCTTGTAGACAACCATCTAGAGTGTTAATGAGTTTGAAGTGACTGATCAAAAAATTTGTAAAACATACACACTCCTCAGCACAAGTATCACATTCTGAGAATCAAAAACTTCTATCTGGTTGTTCCTATCTATTGCTTTCTTTTTTATTTGTTGAAAGAATGTTTGCCAAACTTGGTCAATCCTAGCTTAGGGTACACTTAGTGTAGTCACTGCCTATTCCAGAAGTTGAAGCAAAATAACTGAGGTCTCTCAAAGCCAAGTAGATTCAAGAATTGATGTCAGAGCAACCCAAACCCAAACAAAAGTTCCACAAAGTTAAACTCAAACCATCTCAGGCATACCAAGAGCTTTCAGCCAAGAGAAAGGAACTAACACCAAGTCCTCAAATTGCCAAACTCCACAAAGTAGAGGATAAAGCTGCTGACGAAGCACTTCAAGAGGCCTGGTTAGAGTGCACCATCAAATTTAGCCAACATCCAGGAGTTAATCCTTCTTATGCCTTACCAAATAGGCATGATTTCTATGATTAGACACCCTTGTTTCTCCACACCTTCTTGGATAAGCTTCACCTTAGAGTCATCTTTGTAGAAAAGTCAGCCATCTTAGGTTATCCCCTTAAGCATTATTAGCTCATCCATCTCATTTAGGACCAAACCATCTAGCCAGCAATCCAAAATCTTCACATCCAAGCCTTCAAAAATTGTTGTCACCTTGCTAAAAGTTTGCCATTCCTAAAATCTTTCAAAACCACCAATCTCACCAAGGTTATCCCTTTGACAAAGCTTTTTCTAGGGTAATCTAGCTTTGCCACTTGTTATCCCTCATCACCTTGAGCTAAAGGTTGGAATCCACAAGTGGTCAATCTCGTGTTCTTCCTAAAGGATCATCAGTCTATCCTTAAGTTGACACAATCACCACCAAGCTTGCACATAGGAAAGTAGACCTTTTGTGCTTGGGCAACATATCTTTGAAGTTAGAATCCCCAACCCAATCCTCCTTAGGTTTTTTCATATAGCTTTGCCTCAACCTAGGAAATCATTTGCATAGAAAAGCCTTCCTCCCTTTTGCATCCACCAGCATTTGTTGCATCTCATCCCTAGGAGCATTTTTCATGCCACCCGTCACTCGCTTAGCCAAGAAGAAAGAAACAATGGAGCCCTATCATTTGGATTGAATAGCCTCACCCCCCTTGAGCACTCAGCCATCCTTCAGCCCAGAGAAAGCTATGCCATCATCTACTGACATTGAAGCTTTCATGAACCAACCAGGAAATGCAGTATTGGTAAACACCATTATAGATAAGAACAAAGAGACAATCATGGCTAATTTTTGAAGGGACAATGTAAGAACCTTTGACTTTGGAAGACCCCCTTCATTATCAGATCCATCTCACCCATTGTTTGGGCAGCTGCCACCACCCATAGGCTCTTATGATCCAAATTATCCTCAATATATGCCAAAAGAAGAGCCTCCAGCCAATCCATATGATCCAACAAACCCAAACATACCATCATCCACCCAAGTTGAAATCTCCATGCCGCAAGCCAACCCAACCACCACCACTCCATCCTTGGTTCATACCTCTCCGCTCCAAACCCCCTTTACCCAAAACACCTCACCGTTCATGCCCTTCACTATTACTACTGCTACTCCCCAACCTAGCTTTCCAAATCCACCCATCTCTCAAATTAGTGCTATCATCTTTGGCCAACCTCAGCAATATACAATAGGGATTCCGCCCATGGGGCCAAGTAATCAACCTTTCATCACCCCCAGCTTGTTCACCACAGTCCAAAACACAATCCCATCATTTCCATTAGGTCTTGGGAGCTCAGTGCCATCAGCCACAAATCCACAAGCTACTACCCTCACTCCACAAAGCTATCAAACCCCACAAGCTACTACCAATGTTCTGCCCAGCTCTCAAGTGACCCAAGCTCCCGCCACCACTCTACCAAGCTTCCAAATCTAGCCACCAAGCTATCAAACCCCATCAATTCCATTTCATAGCTTTCAATTCCCACCACCTCCAGCACCAACTAATCCATTCCCTCCTATTACCAACTACTTTTCAATGCCACTTCTAGGAGGTAACCCACCAATCTAGCCAACCACCAATTATTTGCAGGTACCATCCCAAATGGGGGCGTAGCCCACATACCTTGGTCAAACCCCACAAGCCCCCCGATCCTTTCCCCAAGCTTCACAACCATCTTATACCTTACCTCCACAAAGAAATTCATTTATCCCACAACCAGCTTATGTTCCTCAATCCCAACCTCAAATCCCATATCAACAGCAAGCCTCGCAGCACATGCAGCACTATGCGCCACCTCCCCCTCAGCAAACTGTCATCCACCATGCAGCTGCCCAAACAATGTATAATCCCTATCATAAAATCCCTTACAGCCATCCATATTCAGTGGCCCCATCTAGTGCATACCTACCTCAAGGCACTCCTACATTGGGGGTACCCCAACCATCACCCATTAATTTAGAATGGGAAGCCATTAAAATAGCTTTGAAGAACATCCAAGAGGGAAATGATCCAAAAACTTTCAAGTTTGAGAATCTGTGCCCTTACCCATTTGACAGAGCCATTACCATGAAACCATTCCCCAAGCATTTTGAGACACCCAAATTTGACAAATTTAGAGGAAAAGGAGACCCTGTCACACATATCAAAGAATTTTACATGCACTGCCAAGAAGTGGCATACGATGATGTCTTCCTCTTGCGTCTCTTTCCCAAAAGCTTGGCCGGACCAGCTCTTGAATGGTTTTATAGAATCCCCTATGGTACAATTAAAAAAATTGCTGAATTATCTGAGGCATTTGTAGCCCAATATGCCCATCTTGTTGAAACAAAGCTATCAGTAGTTGATCTTGTCCACACCAAGAAAAAAGGTGGAGAAAGCCTTCCCAAATATTTGCAAAGATGGCAAACCCTTACCACCCGCATATCTTGCACCTTGCCAGAGCGCCATTTGGTGAAAATGTTTATTGATAATGCCCATCCTAGCTTGGCTCACCACATGACCATGAACTGTTTGTAGACCTACAAAGATATCAAAGAGAAAGGAATGATCCTTGAGCAAGGACCCATTAAAGATGGTGTGGTCAAGGTTTACAAGGAAGCCAACCAATATCAATCACATTCCAATGACAAGTCTAGGTATTGGAACAAAAACAAGCATGTTGCAACAGATGGTGTCACTCACACCAGACATGTGAATATTGTTGGTCCTTCTCACAACCAGTCCAACCCACCCTATCAACCAAACAATCAACAAGCTATCAACTACCAATAGAAGAATAACCACAATCCAAGACCAAACTTTCAAGGGTCTAGCAATCAAGCTAATGTCATCAATGTAGCTGCAAGACAAAAGCCCAGATTCCAACCTACACCTAAAAACTATACACCCCTTGGTGAGCCATTGGATGTCATTTTTGAGAAATTAGTCAAGGAAAACCTCATCAAATTTCCTCCTACCCAGCAAATTGACCCAAGCCAATCCAAAGCTGCATGGTACAAAGATAATGAGTACTGCAAATTTCATAGGGTAAAAGGTCACACTACCCTCAAATGTATGAAACTGAAAGACTATGTGCAGGACCTCATTGATCGGAAGGAAATCACTGTTGGTGTCCAAACCTCTCCCAATGTAGGCTTACAGATCTATCAAAATACTTTTCCTCCTCACAACAATCAAAATATTGGAAAATCACCTATCCAAACCAACAACAACATCAGCAACAACCATCAGCCAAACCAACAGCATGGGAAGAACAATGACTACACTTCATCCTATATAGACTATGGTAGCCTTATAGGTTGTATATCTGAGAAAGAGCCTTCTGTCAATGTTATTAATATCCAAGGACCAAACAATGAGTGTGTAGTCACCACTCAAAGAGCCCGATTTAACATCATAGGCCCACCCATTTCACCAGCACCATCAGCTCCATCAAAAAGCCAGTACAATATCTTGGAACACCTTGGGAACATGCCAGCCCAAATCTCCATTTTAGACCTTCTTCGCACTAGTCCTGTGTACAAGAACATCCTTGAAAGTGCTCTCATAGAATCCCATGTCCCTTCTGATATCAATGCTACTGATTTTTGTAATCTTGTTGGACACCTGTCATCCTCATGTGCCCTATCGTTCAAACCCACCGACATACCTGTGGTCAAGCTAGATAACACCCTTTCACTTCGCATAGCCATCATGGTATCCAATTTTTTTGTGAAAAGATTAATGATAGAAAATGGATCAGCCTTGAATATTTGCACCCTAAAATTCATAAAACAAGCTAGGTATACTGAGGCAGATATCATCAGTGAGGTTATCACCATCAAAGCTTATGACAACTTGGAAAGAACCAAAGAAGAAACTATTTTGCTGCCAATCAAGGTTGGGCCAGTCATCCAAAAAACACTCTGCCATGTTATTGATCTAAACCTACCATTCAAAATCCTCCTTAGTCGCCCATGGATTCATGCCATGAAAGCCGTTCCATCCACTTACCATCAGTGTGTCAAATTTCTGCATCAAGGCACTGAGGTAACCATCCATGCCGATTTGGAACCCTTTGCTTACTGCAATGTGGTTGAAGCTTCATATACAAACCATTGCCCTAGAATTGATATCGGCACATCCATCACCAGCTCATCCCACACTTATAATGACCCAGAAACCATCCTCGCCTCTACCCTGTCTACCATGAAGATCAATAACAAGGGCTATGGAGAGTATAGTCTGTCGGATGCATTTGTTGTCGGGGTACTCCCACTTGATCCACATGCCCATAGATGACCAACATATCACAAAGCTATGGAGATTCCACCTCCTCGATACAAACAGTTTTGCCCAACAACCTTTGTATCCTCAAAAATCTCTCTTCATGAGGAGCTCACTCTAGATATCAACAATTGGTTACATAAGGATGCACCTCAAAGGAATCAGGCATGCCTTGATCACTTCAGCCAAAAGTATCCCCAAGAACATAAGCTCATCACTGACAAATGGAACTATCAAGGTGGTGGTCTAAGACCAGAAGAAAGAGGCATGCAGTGCCCCATCGACACACACAAGTGGGAATCAAAGTTAGCTCTTGGCTTTGGCATACCCACAACTGAGGGCACCAATATAGACGGTCACACTTTTTTGAACATTCATCGTGACCTTTTCAAAATTGAAGACATTCCTAAGGAAGTTGAAAAGAGAGCCTATGATGATATCCTAGACCAAATCTCCCTCGGAGACTCTGTTCTCCAAGAACTATCCATCCACCTCATTGACCTACCACTCGCCCATACACAACTCATAGATTGGGACCAACCAAGCATCATACACATTGATGAGTTCACATCAAAGGAAGTGCTTTTGAGATTCATGGGAGCTAAAACACCTCACAAGAAAACAAAGCTAGATTTTTCCTATATCTACAAGCTAGATCCCAAGGGGTATTTTGGAGAAAATTCCCAACCTAGTTCCAATAAACCCAAAACTGGAACTAAAGTGAATCTGAGACTAGCTAAGGCAGCGAAGAGAACCCCTCAGCAAGAACATCCAGAGCCACAAGTAGAACATGAGGATTTAGCATTACCTCCTTAAGATAATCGACTAGAGATATCTTCTATTCTAATTGAGGATACTGGGGAAGTCAACATTGGTTCTTTAGAGATCCCTAGGCTTGTTCACATTGCTGCATCTCTATCACAAGACCAAGCTGATCTCCTCTTTGAGGTCTTAAGAGAGAACATTGGTCAATTTGCATGGTCATATCAGGACATGCCAGGGCTTGATCCAAAGCTTGTAGTTCATCATCTTGCAGTCAATCCACAGATCAAGCCCGTCAGATAAAAGCTTAGAAAAATGCCCATCACTAAGCCTTCTTGTGACATCAGAATCTGCACTGATTTTAGAGATCTTAACAAAGCTTGTCCAAAAGATGATTTTCCCTTGCCCAACATAGATATGATTGTAGATCTTACAGTTGGACATGAAATTTTGTCCCTCATGGATGGATTTTTTGGGTATAATCAAATCAAGATTGCAAAAGAGGATCAACATAAGATAGCATTCACTACCCCTTGGGGAACCTTTTGCTACAACATGATGCCTTTTGGCCTAAAGAATGCTGGAGCTACCTATCAAAGAGCTATGACAACCATTTTTCATGATCTCATCCATAGCATTTTGGAGGATTATGTGGATGATATCTTGGTCAAGTCTCATATCTTCATGGATCATCTTGCTGACCTGGAGAAAGTCTTTGATAGGTTAGCCAGATATCATCTCATGCTTAATCCCAAGAAATGTGTCCTTGGGGTCACATCTGGCAAGCTTCTAGGCTTTATAGTTTCTAAACAAGGTATAGAGATCGACCCCAAGAAGGTCAAGGCTATCTTAGACATGCCTCCTACCCTAGAAACTACAACAGCTTCGTTCTCTTTAGGGAAAGCTTCAATCTGTTTGGCGCTTCATCTCCCAGCTTGCACATAAGTGTACACCATTTTTACATTTACTGAAGAAGGATGAGAACTTCAAGTGGGATCCTTTATGTCAACACAAATTTGACCATCTCAAGCAGTATCTCATCAATCCCCCTATCTTGGTTCCACCAGTTCGTAGTCGTCCCCTAATTTTGTACATATCAGCAACACCTACTACTCTAGGGGCACTTTTAGCACAGCTCAATGACTACAGCAGAGAAAGAGCCATCTACTACATCAGTAGAACCCTAGCCGGTTATGAACTCAATTACACTCCTATGGAAAAAGCTTGTTTGGCAGTTGTTTTCTCAACTCAAAAGCTTCGCCATTACATGCTAAGTCATACCATCCAACTAGTCTCCAAGATTGACCCTCTCAAGCATATGCTCTCCAGAACATCACTTACAGGCCGTTTGGCCAAATGGGTTATGCTCCTTAGCGAATTTGACATCCAGTATGTGGACAGAAAGGCAATCAAAGGGCAAGCTATAGCAGATCACCTAGCTGATGCACCTCTAATAGATGCTTATCCGTTGATCACAGAATTTCCAGATGAGCATATCTGTCTAATTGAAGAACAACCCCCATGGAAACTTTATTTTGATGGCTCATACACATCTCATGGATCAGGGGTAGGAATATTGTTGGTCACAGCTCAAGGAGATTACATTCCAAAAGCCTTCAAGCTACAATTCCCTAGCACCAACAATATAGCTGAATATGGGGCCCTCATAGCAGGATTAAAGATAGCTGCAGAATGGAACATTGCTAAGCTACAAATCTTTGGCGATTCTCAACTCATCATCAAGCAAGCCCTAAATAAATATCAAACCAAAGATGAAAAGCTATTACCCTACAAAGAGCTAGTTGATTAGCTAACCTAGCATTTTACAAGGCTTCAGTTTACACAAGTGCCTCGAATATAGAACAAAGAAGCAGATGCTATGGCTACTATAGGCTTGCTCATGGAAATTCCCCAAGCAGCTACACAGTATGAGTTTTTAGTGGAGCAGCTCCTCACACCCGCCTATGCGAATGAGGATTCAAACCGTGCTTGTATCTTGGTTGGTCCCCAATCCCCTTGGTACCATGAGATTCACACTTACCTTAATGATGTTATCATATCCCCTCACCTCACATGTACCCAATGCCAGAACCTCATCTGAAAATCATCCCGCTATGTTATGATAGCCAATACCCTATATCATCAGGGTTATTACAATACTCTCTCTCGATGTTTAGACCAAAATAAGGCTGCGATGGTGTTAAAGGAAGTACACTCTGGACTTTGCAGTGCCCACACAAGTGGTATTTTCCTAGCGTGACAAATCCTTAGAGCAGGCTACTATTGGCCTACCATTGAAGAAGACTCCTATGACTTTGTCATAAAGTTTCTCCCATGTTAGCAGCATGCAAATCTTTTGCACGCTCTAGCACAGGATCTACAGCCTATTGCACCACCTTGGCCTTTTGCTTGTTGGGGCCTTGATCTAGTTGGAACTATCACACCCCTCTTATCTGATGGACATAAATGGATAATAACAGCTATATACTATTTCACTAAATAGGTGGAAGCAGTCCCCCTAGTCTCAGCTACAGGAGTTCAGGTCTCCAAGTTCATCTTGTACCACATTGTTTGCCGCTTCGGCATCCCATCCACCATCTTCACCGACCACGGAGGTAACTTTGAAAACCTCAACATGGAAGAATTATGCACTTCCCTCTGCATCCATCACCACTTTTCTAGCCCATATTTCCCACAAGGTAATGGCCAAGCAGAGGCAACTAACAAAACCCTCCTGAAAATCCTTAAGAAAGTTGTCAATGATTCCGGCCGTGATTGGCACCTACAAATAAATCCAGCCCTATGGGCCTATCAAACTTCCTTTTGTACATCCATAGGCACAACTCCATACTCCCTATTCTATGGTTTCAAAGCGGTAATACCTATAGAGGTTGAACTTCCCTCCATGCGCATATTTTTGCAAGGAAAAATATCAGATGAAGACTACAAAGTAGCTCGGCTCACCCAGCTAGATCTCTTAGACGAGAAGTGACAACAAGCCTATGATCATCTCATAGTCTATCAAACTTGTCTCAAAAGGAATTTCAACAAGAAGGTGCTTCCATGACACTTTTAGCCAGGTGACATTGTCCTCAAAGAAAACATGAAAGTCCAAGCAGATCGAGAAAAGAAAGGCAAGTTTGAACCTACATGGCTTGGTCCTTATGTTGTCACTACTTCCTTTGGCTCTGGAGCCTATCAGCTATCTACACTAGAAGGAGAACTCTTGAATGATCCTACTAACATCATTCATCTCAATAAGTTCTATGCTTGGAGATCCTTGGTATACCTAGCTTTTGAAAAATACAAAAAAAAAATAGTAAAGAGAAATAAGCATCCAATGGTGAAAACTTGGCAATTCAAGCGCCTTGGATAGGTACCTTGGTGAAAACTTGGTAATTCAAGTGCCTTGTGTACTAAGACTAATCCATTAACTATCACTATCCTATCCCTCGTCCATTCACCCACCATCCCATAAAACACCTACTTGTTCCCTTGGTGTTCCAACCAAATATCCAAAATCTAATGGTGCTTGTAAATACCTCCTATACAGCTTGTAAAATCTTGTACCTTAGCTTGTAAAATCTTGTACCAAAGCTTGTATTATACCTTGTAAATCTTGTACCATACCTTGTATATCCGAATCTTGTCCAAAGTTTGTACCATATTCCAGCCTGTAAATAATCTTGTATCCTAGCTTGTATACTATCACATGCCCACACAAAACCCCATTTTCACTTAAGCTTTTTACAAACCATCTACCTATCCACTTATCACCTATTATAGACATCCCATCCTTCACAAACATTTCCATCTCACAAAAAGAAAAACATGAACAAACTTGTACATTTGTAACATATCTTGGTCCATTGGCTTGTACATCCTCTTTAGCTTAGTACCATTGTATCTATCTAGGTTTCATGTCAGTTCTTTCTTGATCAGCATCTTGCACACATCATAAAACCCTTGGTTAGCTATTCCAATGCATTCTTTAACTAGATCTCATGTCACCAAAGTGTTATCCTTCTTAGTTTAGCTTGCCAGACGCATCACTCATCTAGATCCATCAACTTAGGTGCTCTCCGATAGATCCTTGCAGGATATAGCTTTCCTCATGTCTGATCTTGGTCTATTAGTACCTTGTCCTACCCATCTCATTAGCAAATAGTTCTCTTTTGGATTTTCACTTTCTTTCGATTTGGAATCTTCCCTTTTGGGTCTTGATGTATCTTTTCCAAGCAATCCTTTTGTTCCCTCCTCAAGGTTGCCACCATCTTCCATATCATGGTATACTGTGAATGGGGCAATCTAGGCATAAGGTCTTGATCAAGTCTTTCATTTGTTTCTTTTTTTTGCTTGTGGGTTACCCAGTATCGGTTCCATGTTGTTTCCTCTGGGAATCATGTGTGATGCTGGGGCAATCCTTGCGTGTTTGTTTTGAGTCAGTTCGTCAGTCCTCTGGACAGTTGGTGAAAAGGCCTTGATGTTCTTGGTAACCTTGGCAATTAACCAACAGTCCTATAGAAAATCTAGTGCTCAACTACATGGTGGTACTTCTCTTTGAAGTATCCCCCCACTCAAAAAGCTTCAATGGTTTTCCTTCATCTCCATTATCCCCCATCCATATCCAACATCCATCTCTCCTACCCCAGCTTATTCATCAATATCTCATTGAATCACTTCTCACCTTTAGCTTTAGGGATCCACAATCCTAGTCTTAGGGATCCACCAATCCAAATCAATCCACCAAGCCTCATCTTTCAAGATCCACAATCCTAGTCCTAGGGATCTCCGAAACCCATCTTCTGCCAATCTGACTCTTTGAAATCCTATTGCATTAGCTTTATAATCCCCTCATCCATCTCCCCATCTTGGATTCCTTTTTATAGCGCTCTGCTCCTTCATCCTCCACCTTCCCTAAAGTCTTAAGCTTGCTTCCTCTTATGCATCTAATTCTCCTTTATTATTCTCCCATAGTGAGAGTTTGAGCTAATTCAGCCCCTTCTCTTTGCCAATCTGAGTTTCCTTGCTCATCCGAGATTCTTGTACTTTTCAAGAAGCCATCAAGCCTGGCTTTCTCTCCTCGCCACCTTCTTGTGGGGGCATCTCACAGTCCATTCTCTCCTCTTCTGCTCTAGCCTTGGGCATCTTATTTTCTTATCTTTGATGTCATGCCACTTGCGGCATCACATCAAATAGGGGCAAAATGTAGACACCTAAAAACCTTTAGAAAATAAAGTATTTTTATTTTCTGAAAAATTCCTGATGACATCATCATTTATTAATTAATTAATTATTTAATTTATTTATTTATTTTTATGCCATTAAATCCATTTATCTTAATTAAAAATATTTAATTAAGGAGTCCCTCCCAAAAATGTTTAAATCTTATTTAAACATTATTTCCTTATTTATTAATTATTTAATTAATAAATTGAAAAAAAAACCCAAAATAAATTTAAAAATTATTTTTTGCCCAAAACTTGGCCAATTTCCTTAAGACCGCTAACCTCTTCCAAAATCTTATAATCCTTCTTTAATTTTGATTAAAGGCTAATCCCATCATTTCCTACCCCTAATCCCAACTCAAAATATTTAATTAAGATTAAATATTAATCCTCATGTTTATTAAAAAAGTTTTAATAAATATCTCCTCAACCCAAACCCTTGAAATAAATAAAACTTTATTTATTTCCTAAAAATCTAATTTATCCTCATCCTAAGAAGTTCTAGACTCTTCTAGAAAGTCTTCATCCTCATCTTAGGAAATTCTAGACTATTCTAAAAAGTCTTTATCCTCATCCAAAGTCTAGACTCTTCTAGAAGATGTCTTTAAACCTAATCCTAATCCCCTCCTAACCTTGTCACATTCTCTAAACATGGGTTAAGAATTACTAACCCAAGCCAAAGTTAACAAATATCTCCTCCTTCACCCACCCTCATTAAATGTCATCCACTTGCCTATCCCTAAGCTAATCCTAAACCATCCTAATCCATCCTCTAATCATTTGCACAAGCCTAAGCAAGCTTAAAACCTTCCTAATCAAGCCCAAGTCGAAATTCTTCTCATCTCCCTAAAAATATCCCAACCATAAAACTTTATGAAGCCCACTAGGCCATAAATGACTCTTCCAAGCCCTTTTATTGCTCTTACAAGCCATTATGAAGGTCTTTATGAAGATTTTATCCCTTGAGCCTCCTTTTTTGACTCATCCTTCCCCTTTCCTCCATCCTCTCACCCTGTGACATGTGTCACTCCCTGATTAGCTGTAAGGAAGCACAATCCATGTGCTCTCCTCTCATGCAATCTGAGCCCTCCATGAGCTTTTCTCCATCCTTGCATCTTAGCCCTCAATCCCTCAAGCCTCTTGCCTATAAATTGGATCCTTCCCCTTTACAAAACAACACAATCCATGAAGTAAAGTCATAATGCCATTTTGAGAAGCCATTTTACATCAAAACCATACACTCACACCCAAATTCGAACTCCATTTGAAGCCCTTTTTGAAGCACAAAGCTTGAGCATACATCCTATCTATTTAGACAAAGCTACTCAACAAGAGAGCTTCTCATTGAGAGAGCTCATTAATGGCTCATATTCTCAATTGAGAGCTCATCTTAGTCTATCTTGAAGTTTATGAATTTTGTTTAGTTTGTAGAAGCTTTATTTAAATTCCATTTCTATTAGCATACTAACATTGCTCATATACAACATCAACCAATAGAAATATGGCCCCACACTAGCTCATATGACATGCCTTGTCCACTTCACTCCTGGCCCATAAAAGGAAAAGGAACCCCCTGCCACATGTCAATCACTCACTTCTTTGCATTGTTAAGAAACCTCACAACTCCAAAATGCAAAAAAAGTGACAACCCTAGGATGATCTTGATCTGACAACAAATGAAAGGCTCACCATTGACAACATTGACCAAGGAAATGGGCCCAATTTTCTATGTAGTAACATGTCACTTTGTCACTATGACAAAAGATACTATAGCTTCTGACAATGACAATATGAGAACCATAGATCTCCTTACATCAGATGGTAGATGAAACATGGCAAGAAAGTAAATTAAATCATACAAGGAAAATAAGGTATAACCCAAGGTCATAAAAAAATTATTTTTGCATGCCCTAATATATTTGAAAATTTAAATACATGTGAATGATATGATGTTTGAATTGAAATATATCAATTTTGGTGGGAAGAAATTTTAGCCAACAATTCTGGTGATTTAGGGGGGGTGCAAGCTTGCTATGCATGGACCAGTAGCCTACACACCCATTGGGAAATAGAATCATATAAGTCATGAAGGTCCACTTAGTACAACCCTAAATCATAGAAAAGGATTTCTAGTAACCTCAAAATTGGCCCTCTGCAACCATAAAATAGGAAAACATATCTCTAGAATCTTTGCAAGACCTCAAAACTTCAAAATCTAGCTATCTCATAAAGAGAGAACTTGTTCTTAGCACTTCTTGGAAAATAGGAAAGAACTAGAAAGAAACTAACTATATACATAAAACACTTTATTTTTATTAGAAATAGGGTTTAAGATATATTCCATTAACTCGAATAGGAAAAATATCACCATTAGACCTACTTAATTAAAAAGCATTAGCATTCTTGCAATTGATTAGCACATAGGGGACACTCCATAGTGCATCAAACTTTGGGTGCTTCCCTGGCTTTTCTTTGTCTACATCCCATTTCAACATAATGTCACCTTCTCTAAAAATCTTAAACTTAGCCTTCCTATCAAAACTTTTCTTCATCAACTGTTGATGTACTTCCAAGGTTTGCATGGCCAAATTTCTTTTCTCCTCTATCTCCATCACTTTTTCTAATCTTACAGACATAACATAATTTTCAATTAGTTCCAATTTATAAACCAATTCTAGAGATGGGAATTCTAATGAAATTGGAAGCTTTGTTTCCCTACCATATACCAACATAAAGGGTGAATTTCCAATAGCCCTTTTAGGTGTTACTCTATCAGCCTAAAGGGTAATTTTCAACTTTTGATGCCAACACCTTTGATTATCTTCAAGAGTCATATTAATGATTCTAATCAAATTCTTATTGGAGGACTCAACCACCCATTACCCTAGGGGTAGTAATTGGAAGAAGTGTTCAAGTATATACCATAGTCTACTACCCATGGACAAATTTGAGATCCTACAAATAATTTTGCATTCTCTAAAATTATGGTGGAAGGGACACCAAACCTTGTAACAAGTCCCTCTAAGAATTCAACAATTGAATTCTTTGTATCATCTTTTAATGCAATTACCACAGTCTACTTGGTTAAATAATTTGTAGTAGCTACAATCCATTTATGACTAGAGCTAGACGGAGGATTGATGGGACCTATGAAATCCAATCCCTATTGAGAAAAATGTTGTTCAACTTGGATAGGATGAAGTGGAAGAGTTGTAAGACTCTTCTTACTAGAAAAGAAAGAACATTTTTCACACTTTATCACATACCTATGACAATCATGGAATAAGGATGACCAATAATATCTTGCTGAAAAGTGGCCCCATCAATACCATGATGAAGATCCTTAATCATTCTATTGGTTTGATATGCATCAATGCACCTTAACAAAGCTCCACTGAAGTCTTTCCTAAATATGATACCATTAATAATGGCATAGGGAATGTACTACAACCTTAAATATCTTCTTTTTTACCTATCTAATACCTGAGTGTATCCATTACCTTAAAAAGGTCATCATATCATCTATCCAATTCATTGGATCATCATTTCTCACTTCTTTTTGTTTTGTCAATACCATAGCAACTTCCTCATTTGATTCCTAAGATGAGACCATTTTCTTGCACAATCCTTTCCCTTTTACCAACTTAGTAATCTGGATGTCCACATCATACTGCATCACTTTGGTGATCCATCCTGCTCTTTTCTCACCAATATCCTTGCTCAAAAGGAAGTCCTTCATACTGGCATGAAGCACTAGCAAATGGATCTTATTGTGAGATAGAAGATGTCTAAATTTCTTCAAAGCTCTTATGACTACAAGGGTGTGCTTCTCCACATAGTTATACTTGTCTTCATACTCTTTAAGCCCTTCACTGAAGAAATCAATAGTTTTTTCTTTATTCCTATCATTTGATTGAGTTAAGATAGCAAAAATCCTTGACTCACCACCTAATATGTAAAGAACAAAGTCCTTATCAAAATTTGGATTGATGAGAATAGGGGCTAAGGCTATGGCTACCTTGATCTCTTAAAAACTTGATTTCCCTTCCTTGGTCCATGAAAAGACCATGTTCTTTTTTAGCATAGTTGTAAGAGGCTTCACCATGGTAACTAAATTAGGAATGAATCTCCTCACAAAATGTATTCTACCAAGAAAACTTTGCAGCCTCTTTTTATGTCTAGGATGGGAGAGAGAAAGTATTGCCTTTGTTCTTTCTAGATCAATAGTCAGACCATCCTTAGATACAATGTGTCCTAACAATTTCCCTCAATTAGTAGTAAAGACACACTTTCTTGGATTCAAAGACACTCCATACTCTCTACATCTTATGGATACTTGTTTAAGATGGCCCAAATGATTTTCTACATTCTTCAAATAAACTATGATATCATCAAGGTAGACTAGCACAAACCTTTCAATCATGTTCTTGAAGCCCATTTCCATTACCTTTCAAAATGTTACACCTACATTTTTTTTTCCAAAAGGCATCTTACTATAAGCATAGGTGCCTCACTTCATTGTGAATGTAGTCTTATATCTGTCAGACTCATTGACTAACAGCTGATTGTAACAACAGAATCCATCCAAGAAAGAGAATCTCTTTGAACCATTGACCTTAGAGAATATTTGTTCCATGGAAGGGAGGGGATGATGATCCTTAAGGGAGGCTTGGTTAAGATCCCTAAAGTCTACACGTAATCTAATTTCTCCACTCTTCTTTCGAAAAGAGACAATGTTAGCTACCCACGATGAGTGCTTGATAGGGAGAGTAATATTGGCCTCAATCTGTTTGGATAGCTCTTTTTTCATTAATGGATCTGTAGACACCTAAAAACCTTTAGAAAATAAAGTATTTTTATTTTTTGAAAATGTCCTGATGACATCATCATTTATTAATTAATTAATTATTTAATTAATTAATTAATTTTTATGCCATTAAATCCCTTTATCTTAATTAAAAATATTTAATTAAGGAATCCCTCCCAAAAATGTTTAAATCTTATTTAAACATTATTTCCTTATTTATTAATTATTTAATTAATAAATTGACCAAAAATCCTAAAATAAATAAAACATTTATTTTTTGCCCAAAACTTGGCCAATTTCCTTATGACCAATAACCTCTTCCAAAATCTTCTAATCCTTCTTTAATTTCGATTAAAGCCTAATCCCATCATTTCCTACCCCTAATCCCAACTCAAAATATTTAATTAAGATTAAATATTAATCCTCATGTTTATTAAAAAAGTTTTAATAAATATCTCCTCAACCCAAACCCTTGAAATAAATAAAACTTTATTTATTTCCTAAAAATCTAATTTATCCTCATCCTAGGAAATTCTAGACTATTCTAGAAAGTCTTTATCCACATCCAAAGTCTGGACTCTTCTAGAAGATGTCTTTAAACCTAATCCTAATCCCCTCCTAACCTTGTCACATTCCCTAAACATGGGTTAAAACTTACTAACCCAAGCCAAAGTTAACAAATATCTCCTCCTTCACCCACCCTCATTAAATGCCATCCACTTGCCTATCCCTAAGCTAATCCTAAACCATCCTAATCCATCCTCTAATCATTTGCACAAGCCTAAACAAGCTTAAAACCTTCCTAATCAAGTCCAAGTCGAAATTGCTCTCATCACCCTCAAAATATCTCAACCATAAAACTTTATGAAGTCCACTAGGTCATAAATGACTCTTACAAGCCCTTTTATTGCTCTTACAAGTCATTATGAGGGTCTTTATGAAGATTTTATCCCTTGAGCCTCTTTTGTTGACTCATCCTTCCCCTTTCCTCCATCCTCTCACCATGTGACATGTGTCACTCCTTGATTGGCTATAAGGAAGCACAATCCATGTGCTCTCCTCTCATGCAATCTGAGCCCTCCATAAGCTTTTTCCCATCCTTGCATCTTAGCCCTCAAACCCTCAAGCCTCTTGCCTATAAATTGGATCCTTCCCCTTTACAAAATAACACAATCCATGAAGTAAATTTATAATGCTATTTTGAGAGCCAAATCCATACTAAAGCCATCTATCCACACCAAAAATCCACAATCATCCATTGAAGCCTTTGGAAGCATATTGAGCATACATCCTATCCATTTAAATAAAGCTACTCAACAAGAGAGCTTCTTATTGAGAGAGTCCATTAATGGCTCATATTCTCAATTGAGAGTTCATCTTAGTCTATCTTGAAGTTTATGAATTTTGTTTAGTTTGTAGAAGCTTTATTTAAATTTTGTTTCTATTAGCATACTAACATTTTCTCATATACATTTTGGCACGCTCGGTGGAACCCCACATGGGTCATCTTCATTAGCTTTTTTAGTCAAGTGTTGTATGTCATTTGCTGATTTTGGCTAATTTTGCTTGTTTTTGTGATTGGTAGGATTGTATAAATTGGTTTTTTAGGTCCACATGAGCATGAAGAAGACAAAGGAACTCATAGTCTATCTCATAGTATTTGCAGATTTTTCAAGCTTATAGGTGGATAAAGCACTTGGAATTCTTCTTCCTCTTCTTGTCTATATTCTTCTTATTCCATCTACTTCTTCTTCTTCTTCTTGTGGGAGATCTTGGCCATTTTTTTTTTAAGGAAGCAAAATCATGCACACTTCTTTTTAGTGCTTAAAATGAACTCCCAAATCATACTTAAATCCATTAAAAAATTAAAAATTTACAAAAAAGAAAAAATCTTTTAACAAGTGAAACTAAACCAATCTAATCATTTGAATCCTTGCAAAATCAAGGTTTTAGATGCATTCATGCAAAGTTAGGAACACTTCATTTTTGGGAATTTAAAAAGAACTTCAAGTTTCCATTTCAAAAGGTTCAAAATCAACACTAAGTGCACACTAAAAGCTAAATCAAACTCAAAGCATCAATCAAGGATAAAATGAACCTCCTTTGCAAATATTTTAAAGTTTTTTTAAAAATCTCATGAAAACTAAGAGTCCTAAATGGTTGCCAAAAATTGTCCTAAAAGCTTTATTATTTGTTCCAAACAAATGTCTTGTTGCAAAATCTTGAATTTTTCTTAGGTTTTTCATGCATCAAAACAATCTAAGAATATCATTTTTGGGCTTAAAATATGCAAACTAGAACACAAAATCTTGAATGAAAACCAAAGTCCAAAGAGTCATTTTCACTTTTGAGTCCAAAAACAATCTTGAATGCTCAAAGGAAAAAACTTGAATGTTTAATCACTTATCTTTGAATGCATGTTGCTAAACACACTCTTGAATGCCATGGATTAAAATCAAATTTTCCTTGAATGCACATTAATCTCGCTCACACTTCATTTGGGCATAAAAATTGAACAAATCTTGATGTGGAGGGCCTCCGGGTGCACGCTTGGCAATCGAGTTTCACACATCTTTGTTTTGGGCTTAAAACAAACTCACACTCAATCTTGAATGCTTAACAATCAATGAACATTGCACGGTTTGGATGCATTTTCAATAACGCTCGCATTTCTTATGTTGACGATCTCTCGACTTTTATTATGCTGATGATGCTATCAAATTGGAATGAATATTTTATGCCATAATCACAAGTGTCTTCAATTATAGCTTACAAAATCTAAATCATCAATTGGAATAAACGCGTGTCTTTTAAAGCCCAAGATCATGTATGTGGTCTTGTTTTACACTTTTTAGGAGGCCTGCTTGGGGATTTCATCACCCCTTGGGATGACCTCAACTCCAGCATTTTGGCAGAGTATAAAGATCGGGAGGTGAATCCAAAGACACCTCTCTTGGGATCAAAATTTTGTCACTCGGGCTAAGCCTCAAGGAACTTTATACCCTTGAGAAGTGAAAGAGGAGAAGTGGGTTACCGCTCCTCTCGGCTGTGTGACATCTTTTTGGTTTCATCTATAGATTTGGGCCTCATGTACCTTGCGTATATCGAGGACTCCCTAGCTATAAAAAATTTCATCCTTGTAGAAAGCTTCCTAAGATGTTGGTGTGTTTGACGTGATTGCTCAAAAATTTTGTCTGCTTGTTTTTTCATAGCTTTTGAATGAATGTTTTCCAATTTTGGTCAAAATCCCAGAAAAGCAAAAATCTCCCAACTCAAGGCATACTTAGCGTAGTCACTGCCTTATCAGAAAGTCATCCAAGCTCCCCCGATGCAACCGAATCTATCTAGTTCTTTTCCTTAGAACAATCCCAAATTCAAAGTCCATCCAAATCATCCCCCTAGCCAGCTAGCAACCCAATCCAAAATCACCCAAGCCTTTAAAGAGTTGTTGTCACTTTGCTAGATTTTGCTATCCAATCAATCCTACCAATCAACCAATCTCACCAAGGTTATCCCTTTGACAGAGCATTGTTAAGGTAATCTAGCTTTGTCACTTGTATCCCTCATCACCTTGAGCTAAAGGTTGGGATCCACAAGTGATCAATCTCGTGTCATGCCCATAGGATCATTAGTCTATCCTCAAGTTGACACAGCCACCACCAAATCCAGCACATAGGAAAGAAAAACTCTCACTTTTTGACAGCATACCCTTGAATTCTTCCACCCACAAGACAGCCAAAAATCTCTAGCCAATCCTCCTTAGGTCTGTCATGCAACTTTGACTCTCCCTAGGAAATCTTTCATCAGCCAATCCAAAATCTATGCTTAACCCAAATCCAACCATGAGCTTCCGTGTTCATCCATACACAAGACCCCATCCCCATCAAACTCATCATCAAAGCATGAAGTACCAATCCTATCATGATGTGTTTGGTCGCATTGTGCTTGCTCCCGCCACCTCCTATTCCAATGATGATGAAAATCTTGTTGACTATGACGGGTATATTGAAAGCCTTAGAAACATTCCCCCAAGCATCCCCCAAAATCCAAGAGTTATTCCAAACTATCTAGTCATGCCATCTGATATTCCATCTTCCCCTCCATCACCCCATCAACCAAGCTTCCAATCTTCCACCCCCATCACACTAGCTATTCCTATCAATCCACCTCCACCTCCACCTTCGACACACGAGTCTCCAAGGAATCTCCTAGAGGAAATACAAGAAAAGTCGCCTCCAACAGTCGATAAGCCATGTCATCTAATCCAACCATGTGAAGTAGTCAGTGATGAAGACTCCCCATCTATAATATCACCTCCATCTCCCATAGCTATCATCCCCATACCATCCATCAAATTGCTTAAAATCCTTCCACTTCCCACAAGCATAAAAATCCCACCACCTATCAAATCCCTCCAAATCCTATCCACATCGCCTCCAAGCATTTCCCAAATCTCTCGTAATGACCCTTATGCATCCATCTTCTACTCACCCATCTCCACTACTGAATCTCCCATCTATCCATCCGCTGCCTTTGAAGAATCCATCCCTTCACCTCCTATCGCACCATCCACTCCAAACCAATCCTATCAAGATCCTGCCCAAAAGCATGTTGACATCCCCCAAAGCATAAATGAAGATATAATCGTACCATATCTTCCATCCATAGTGCAGTCACCATCTCCTCCATCTCCAAAACCTCGAGCCATATCTCCTCCACTACAAGATATCTTATCATCCCACCAGCTACATCAAGATCCTATCCTTCCATCTCCCCCGCTCCATGCTTCCATATTACCACCTATCCAAGCTATTCCACAATCTATAATCTACCCTCTTGGTTCACTTACATTCATCCACGGTGGCCCTCTCTCAGCAGAAGAATTAAGAACAGTATCTCCCCATTGCAATACACCTAATAAATCACTTCTACCATTTTCTGCAAGCAAAAAGTTTCCTCAGCTTGTTCAAATGCTCAATCAATGGCATTATCAAGGTCAAGGTTTAGGACCACAAGAGCAAGGAATCAGAGAGCCTATTATTGCACAAAAAAATCTAGGATTTCATGGTCTTGGATATGTATCCAAAGGCTCACCATCTAAAGGTGTTGGTACACCACACCCCCAAACCAAGCCTATCTCCAAGCCCACCATGCCAGCCTCCCATCACTCCTTCAAGAAATCTTATGTCATCCCCCCTCCACCATGTTTGCAACCCAAAACAACCTACCATATCCCCCCTTCATCTGCTAAATCCATTTTGGGTCCCTATGTCCCAAAATCTACCATCCTCCATCCTCCTATCAGCCATCATAAAAGTCCTATTCCATCCATTTCTATGCAAGATCAACAAAGGCACATATCAAGGCACATCATCCATCATCATCCCCCTACATGCTCTTTCATATCATCTCCATCTCACAAAGCTTCTCGTAACCATCTTCCCAAAGCTTACCACAGCAATGTGAATTCCAACTTCAAAATGCATAAAGCTAAAAATCCACATCCTAGGCAATCATATGTCTATTCTAAAAGACATACTCCAAAAAGGCAAAATCCAATCAAAGAATGCAAAATAATGCAAAAGCCTATGAAAAGAAAATCAAAAACCATGTGGATCCCTAAGAAAAAAGTTGAAACCCAATGCATAATGGCATCCACCATTTCTAATCCCCCATCTAGTGACTCATGTCCCCCATCTCCTAACTTGATCTTGGGTGCCTATATCCCCAAGCATGCTTCCACAAATCCTCCATCACGCCTGCATCTACCATCTATCCCCCATATGCTCTTTTCACACCCATCCCAACATGTGCCAATGTTGCTCTTGCAAGCATCCCCATATCATGCTCCTTTCCAACCTTTTCATCCCTCCATCTCCCACCATCAATCCCATCTAATCCAATCTATTACATAAATCACACATCCGGTGTACCAATAGCTAGCAAAAAAATTGAACATTCCAACAGCCAGTGAAAAATCCCAAAAAAGCCAAAATAGCTGAAGGAAGCCAAAATCATTCCAGCTAAGTCCAAATTCAAAAAGTCAAAAAGGAGACAAAAAAAAAAAAAAAGAAAAAGAAAAAGAAAATAAAAGCGTCCACTGGTGAAAACTTGGTAATTCAAGCACCTTGGACAAGTACCATGATGAAAACTTGGCAAACAAGCGTCATGCGTAATCCCACCATCCCCAGCTTAGCCTATCACCCTCATACTTTTGGTTGTCTCTTGACATCCAACTCCATCTTCCAATCTATCCACCTATCCTCCATCCTCTAGCTTCCATCTCACACCATCCACTAATCTTATGCAGCTTCAGCCAATCATCTCAGCTATCATCCATCTCCCTAGCCCCTTCAGCTTTTTCCATCCTAGCTTCAATCCTATCACATCCATCATAAGACCTCCTTCCGCATGTTATCTTCTGATTGGGGGCACTATATTCCTTTGAGATATTGTCTTGTCCATCCTCCCTTGTCATTGGTATCTAGCTCTAGCCTATCCTCATGCAAACCCAATGTCATCTCTTTATATCCATCATAATCCTAGCTATCTACCATCCTATCCAGCCATCTCATCCTGCTCCTCTAGCTATCCTTGGTCACAAAATCTCTCATCATCATTGGATGCATCCTGCCAAATCCATATCTTTCGCTATCACCCCACCCTTAGCTTTCGCATCTTGCACAACATTGAACCATCCCGCTATCCTATCATCCTGAGCTTTTGCCTACTTGTAACTATCTTGGTCCGTTAGCTTGTACCATATCTTGATTAGCTCACTTGTAAATATCTTGGTCTGTCAGCTTGTACATCCTCTTTAGCTTAGTACCATTGTATCTATCTAGCTTTTGTGTCAGTTCCTCCTTGATCAACATCTTGCACACATCACACATCTTGGTTAGCTATTCCAATGCATCCTTTAGCTAGATTTCCTGTGACCAAAGTGTTATCTTTCTTAGTTCAGCTTGCCAGATGCATCACTCATCCAAATCCACCAGCTTAGGTGCTCTCCGATAGGTCCTTGCAGGATATAGCTTTCCTCATGTCTGATCTTGGTCCGTTAGTACCTCGTCCTACCCATCTTGTTGGCAAACAGTTCTCTTTTGGATTTTCACTTTCTTTTGATTTGGACTCTTCCCTGTTGGGTCTTGAAATATCTTTTCCAAGCAATCTCCTTGTCTCCTCCTCAAGGTTGCCACGATCTTCCATATCATGGTATACTGCGAATGGGGCAATCAGAGTGTAAGGTCTTGATCATGTCTTTTGCTTATTTTCTTTTTTGCTTGTGGGTTACCTAGTGTCATTTCCACACTGCTTCCTCTCGGATTCATGTGTGATACTGGGGCAATCCTTGCATGTTTGTTTTGAGTTAGTTTGTCAGTCCTTTGGACAGTTGGTGAAAAGGCCTTGATGTTCTTGGTAACCTTGGCAATTAACCAACAGTCCTATAGCAAATCTAGTGCTCAACTACATGGTGGTACTTCTCTTTGAAGTATCCCCCCCGCTCAAAAAGCTTCAATGGTTTTCCTTCATCTCCATTATCCCCCATCCATGTCCAGCATCTGTCTCTCCTACCCCAGCTTATGCATTAGTATCTCTTTGAATAAATCTACTCTTTTAGGTTTAGGGATCCACAATCCTAGTCTTAGGGATCCACCAATCCAATCAATCCACCAAGCCTCATCTTTCGAGATCCACAATCCTAGTCCTAGGGATCTTCGAAACCCATCTTCCACTAATCTGACTCTTTGAAATCATGTTGCATCAGCTTTATAATCCCCTCATCCATCTCCCTATCTTGGATTCCTTTTTATAGCGCTCTGCTCTTTCATCCTCCATCTTCCCTAAAGTCTTAAGCTTGCTTCCTCTTGTGCATCTGATTCTCCTTTATCATTCTCCCATAGTGAGAGTTTGAGCTAATTCATCCCCTTCTCTTTGCCAATCTGAGTTTCCTTGCTCATCTTAGATTCTTGTACTTTTCAAGAAGCCATCAAGCCTCGCTTTCTCTCCCCGTTGCCTTCTTGAGGGGGCATCTCATAGTCCATTCTCTCCTCTTCTGCTCTAGCCTTGGGCATCTTATTTTCTTATCTTTGATGCCATGCCACTTGCGGCATCACATCAAAGAGGGGCAAAATGTAGACACCTAAAAACCTTTAGAAAATAAAGTATTTTTATTTTCTGAAAAAATCCTGATGACATCATCATTTATTAATTAATTAATTAATTAATTAATTAATTAATTTTTATGCCATTAAATCCCTTTATCTTAATTAAAAATATTTAATTAAGGAATCCCTCCCAAAAATGTTTAAATCTTATTTAAACATTATTTCCTTATTTATTAATTATTTAATTAATAAATTGACCAAAAATCCTAAAATAAATAAAACATTTATTTTTTGCCCAAAACTTGGCCAATTTCCTTATGACCAATAACCTCTTCCAAAATCTTCTAATCCTTCTTTAATTTCGATTAAAGCCTAATCCCATCATTTCCTACCCCTAATCCCAACTCAAAATATTTAATTAAGATTAAATATTAATCCTCATGTTTATTAAAAAAGTTTTAATAAATATCTCCTCAACCCAAACCCTTGAAATAAATAAAACTTTATTTATTTCCTAAAAATCTAATTTATCCTCATCCTAGGAAATTCTAGACTATTCTAGAAAGTCTTTATCCACATCCAAAGTCTAGACTCTTCTAGAAGATGTCTTTAAACCTAATCCTAATCCCCTCCTAACCTTGTCACATTCCCTAAACATGGGTTAAAACTTACTAACCCAAGCCAAAGTTAACAAATATCTCCTCCTTCACCCACCCTCATTAAATGCCATCCACTTGCCTATCCCTAAGCTAATCCTAAACCATCCTAATCCATCCTCTAATCATTTGCACAAGCCTAAACAAGCTTAAAACCTTCCTAATCAAGTCCAAGTCGAAATTGCTCTCATCACCCTCAAAATATCTCAACCATAAAACTTTATGAAGTCCACTAGGTCATAAATGACTCTTACAAGCCCTTTTATTGCTCTTACAAGTCATTATGAGGGTCTTTATGAAGATTTTATCCCTTGAGCCTCTTTTTTTGACTCATCCTTCCCCTTTCCTCCATCCTCTCACCATGTGACATGTGTCACTCCTTGATTGGCTATAAGGAAGCACAATCCATGTGCTCTCCTCTCATGCAATCTGAGCCCTCCATAAGCTTTTTCCCATCCTTGCATCTTAGCCCTCAAACCCTCAAGCCTCTTGCCTATAAATTGGATCCTTCCCCTTTGCAAAATAACACAATCCATGAAGTAAATTTATAATGCTATTTTGAGAGCCAAATCCATACTAAAGCCATCTATCCACACCAAAAATCCACAATCATCCATTGAAGCCTTTGGAAGCATATTGAGCATACATCCTATCCATTTAGATAAAGCTACTCAACAAGAGAGCTTCTCATTGAGAGAGTCCATTAATGGCTCATATTCTCAATTGAGAGTTCATCTTAGTCTATCTTGAAGTTTATGAATTTTGTTTAGTTTGTAGAAGCTTTATTTAAATTTGGTTTCTATTAGCATACTAACATTTTCTCATATACAGGATCAATATTGGGATTCATTGGCCTCTATTTTTTTCTTATAAGTTTTACATTATCATTTAAATCTATGGTATGTTGAAACAAACTTGGGTCAAAATCCGCTAAATCATCATATGTCCAAGAAAAAAATACATCATTAAATTCTTAACATAGATGAACAAAATTTTCTTGCTTAGTTGTAGAAAATACCTTCCCCATGTTTAGAGTCTTCCCATCAGCAACCATGATTGGTATATGATCATCATTACTTATAGCAAGGTTCATGCCTCTATGTCTTGCTTGGTCATCAAGATTGAAGATATTTTCTACGGTAATGAGACCCTTAGGCGACTTATTGGAATTGAGTTTGATGATTTGATCCCCATACTGGTCATGTAACCTTAACTGATTTCTATATTTAAAAAATTCTTCATTCTACAATAAACTCATAATTTGTTCATTGGATTCCAACACTTGCCAATTAACATTATTATCTAGGATAGAAAGCCTAACCACCACTCTAATCTATAGCTTCTTCTCATCTTCAAGGCTCCTTCACACATTATAAGATACACCAATGACTACAAGTCTATCAACATGTCTATTTTCTTTCCTAGGGGTACTTTGAATGCTAAATTCATTGAAACTTTCAAGAAAATCTCATACTATATGTTAATAAGACTTGAGAAAACCATTCTTGGTGACATTCTAATTTCTCATTTAATTAACAATTAATTCACTATCTCCATAGACACCTAAGGCTTGAACTCCTTTTTTTTAGCAAGTAGAAGACCTTGAATCAATGCCTCCTACTTATCCACATTATTAGTGCAATTGAATTGGAGCCTAAAGGAGAAATAGTACCTTTCTAGTGTAGGAGAAACTAATATGACACCCATCCCTATTCCTTTTTTATTTATTTATCTATCAAAATACATGCTCCATATCCGACTTGTATCTTCTTTGGTCTTTGTAAATTTTGGGACAAGAGTATCCTTTTTTGATATATAATAATTACCAACTCTTGTCTCTAGGGTTTTTGATATATAATCAAGATGATATGCATTTTCTCATTCATCCAAGAGGGAATTAGGCATCTCTTCTAGGAAGTGGTAGGCTCATTCAATATGTCACTTTCATCTATCTCTAGGATAGTGCAATTTATGTTGATGAGATTGTGAGTGTAAGGCTTAATATGATTGAGGGCTAAGGGCTCTTCTTTTATTGAAGCCTTCATTCCATATCTTGTTCTAAAAAACATATATGAACAATCAAAGAATATGTAACCACCTACTTGGGTAGTGAAATCTCTTGAGAGACAAATGGAAAAGTGTGGCTTAACTTTAGCAATTGATAAATCTTGAATTATAGTACAACCAAGGTATGCATTTAAGGGCATTTCAAAATTTTAAAGGATCCATATAGCCTTAATAGTAATACCATCCAACTATAATACATCCCTAACAATGGTCTCATATTTTATTTATAAAGCATCAGCAACACACTTGGGCATCACTGAACTACTAGCCCTTGAATCAATCATAAAATTGTGGGCTAGCTTATCCCCTATAATTAGAGAAACCTAAAATGGAGGAGACCTAATATTTTTTTTGTTTCTACCTCCTTTTATGGTTGTACTAGGCTTGTGGTACTTTCTATGCTAGATGGTTGATCCTTTGGTTCAATGCTCTCTGATTCTTGTTGCAACAACATCTTTTGCATAGGTATAGTAGCAACAACATCCCACATAAAAATATTCACATTTGTCTTCTTCATCTTGTCTTCCACACTAAATGAGGAATTAGGTGCTTTGGTAGGAGCTTTGGGAGCTAGATGAATAGAAGGTTGAGATGGACTAACTTGGGAGCCCTTCACATCTCCTTTGTTACTATCATGTTCTTGTTGCAGGGGAGCATTGGATTGATCATTTTCTTCTTGTATATGAGGTATTGCATTTGATGTTGAGGCCTTATTAGGAGGAGGAGGAGTAGCATCTTCAATTGCTCTTCTTTTGCTTCTAGTGTTGTGAGAAATTGAATCCTAGTTTACATTACAATACTCTTCCACTTGGTGATTCATGAAAGAGAAATTATCCTATCAGTGCAAATTTGAGGCATCTCTAGATTGGCTATCCTTATATGATTACCCTACTACAGGCTCTTGAGTGGTCAAAGATAAATAAGATTCAACCTTTTGACACATACAATAGGCATAGGAGTAATTGCGAGAGGGACAAAAATCTTGATGGTGAGCCATATTATTTTGAGGGACCAAGGTCCTAATTGATTTTGCATTTGAAGTGAAAGCATGACTATTCTACCTATTCTGATCAAAAGAAGTATTCCCATGATTATGATTTGGAGGCATACCTTGTTTGGAGTTTGATATTGTAGTTGAGGAGTCTTATTACCCTAAGCCTGTTGTCTCTCTAAAGTCACCACTTTGTTACTCACTTTCTACATCATAGAGAAGCTATCTTCCAACTTCCTCTCTTCACCTTGCATCTCTAATCTATGTTCAACATCATAGACTACATCATCTCCTTAATTTTCTCCATCCCATTTCAAGATATGGAAGCTTTAGGGGCTAGAGCAAGGTTTTGTGATGTGGGAGGTGTGGGAATAGGGGCTATGGTTGGTTGGTGATTTGGGATATCAAGGACGAAAGGCATAGGAGGTCTTGGAGCTATTTTACCTCCTTGTATCAATATGTTTTCTACCCTTATTGCTATATCATAAGTGTTAGGTAATGCATCTCCTCCCATTGTTTGGATTCTAGTGGAAATGTCACTGCTAAGGGCTCTAAGATAATTTAAGAATGCATTACTAGGGGTAGACTTCACTATAGTAGGCATTCTATTCCATATCTTTTGAAATCTGAAGTTAAAATTAGTCATGCATTCATAGGGGGCTCTTTTAATGGTAATCAAGTATTCTAAAAGTGAAAGATAGTCACTTTTGTCCTCAAAATGTTTTCATAGGGCTTCTCCTAATCCATCCCAATCTATTTTAGAGTTATGAGGCAACCCTCTATACCATTTTAGTGTTTTTCATTTGAAGGATGAGGTTAGAATCTTGACAGCAATGTTGCCTTTAGATATTCCATGTATATTACAAACATTTGCAACTTCATGAATACATTCTAAGGGATAGATGGAAGTTTCTCCAATAAACTCGGGTATAAATTTAAGAGTTGATAATGAAATGTTATGTCTTTAGGCTAATAGGAGAGGACTTCCACCATTAAAGGTGGAAAAAGCATGAGCTCTAGCCATGTAGGCAAGTGATCTATTCATACAAGCTAACAATATTCTAGGTTGGGATCTAACAACAAGAGGAGTGGAAATAGATCTTATAGGTGTAAGTGTTAGTGCTTCACTCCTAACTAGTGATAAAGATACTCTAGTCTTTCTTCTTCTAGTGCTAGAAAATGGAAGCTCTTGGTATTGAAAATTAACTCTAGAAGATATCGTTGTTTAAGCTTTGGGAATGAATCATGACAACTATGGTTTGAAACTAGATGTGAATGATGTAGAGTTTCCAAGTGATTTTTGGAAGTGAGCCTCTTGAAGGCTTGAAATACTAAGAGAAGAATTGTTTCCTCAACATCAATCTTGAAATTCTTCTTTCTTTGACACTAGTAGACATTGAAATCTTCTTTAATATCAATGCCAGTAGATGTGCCAAAAACTATTGTCACAAAATTTTTCAGCCTTGTCCAAATTTTTTACCTAAGGAAAACCTTGTGAAACATGGAAAAAACCTCCAAGTTGTGGGACTTGAACTATTAGGTTGAGTCTCTAGAGAAGGCCAACTTCCTTTACTATTAGGATACACCTAATTACTCTTAGAGAGGAAAAGGGAGAAGGAATGCATGCAACTAAATCTAACTAATCTAACCTAAGGGGCGATGTACCAAAATAGAGTGTTTGGTCCTATCTCTAAGCATAAATTCATAGTTAATCAATTATAATCTCAAAGAATATAGATTCATACCTTTCTTAGTCTAATAACCACATGTAGATCAAAAAACACAAGAATGTTATAGGAAGAGACTTCGTTTAATGTCATTCAAATGCCAAAAATGGATACAAGCATATACTTGAAAATATAAGCAAGAAAATTAACTAGAGGAAAATAAGTCTTGCACAATGTCTTAATGGATAAAAGAGACACAAAAGAGAATTATAATGGCTCATAGGCACAAAAAATTATAGTATTAAGTATAGGATACCGGGCTAGAGAATTAGAGAAAGATCAACCCTTATAAAGATTACAAAATCTTCCTTTATAACTCAAGCATAACTAAGATACCTTACCATGGAAGCCAAAGTCAACCACTACACTCAGTGATTACTACAAATCTAGAAGAAATCTAATCATGGAACAATCTCAAATGGAGCACAATCAATAAAAGTCTAGCTAGAAGGATCTTGGAGGTGATAGAGATAATGTCATTCAATGCAAAAAAAAAACCAAAATGGGCAATCATATAGTGTAAAAGTGTCATTTCCATCATTTTTTGGCCTCACATTCATTTGGAAGTGGTTGGGATTGATCAAGAAGGTCAGATTGCACAAGAAAACCCAATTCCAATTGATTTTGGCATATGAATTAGCAAAGTTAGCAGGTCAACTGAGTCTCACAACCAAAAAAAGCCACATGGACCAACCACATTATTTCATTTTTCCACATCACAAAGTCTTCAAGAATTTGACCACATCATCTAACTTTGCCACCCTTAAACTTCAATGTGGTGGCTTACGATACTATTAATCCTAACTGTGATGTCAATTGTAGTCATTGTTAGAAATAATAGTCCACCAAGATAATTGAGATGGGGGTGAATCAATTATCCAATAACTATCAACCTCAAGTAATCTTAACCATTCAATCAAAGTAAACAGCAACCATACTAAAATGCACATACACAATTACACCATATAGGTTAACTAGGGAAACCCTTGATCAGAGGGAAAACCCCAGTAGGATTGATGCCCACAAGATGATGTACTAATATAAATATTCCTTGTTAGAGAATGAACCTTATTAGGAGTCTATGAAAATAGTTAGTACATATGAGTCCATATTAAGAGACTTTGAATCCTTGTTAGGAGAATCCAACCCTGCTAGGAGTTGTAGAAGGTAGAAGGACCCACTATCCAAATAGCTTTTAGGGAAAGACCACTGAACTCACTATCCAACTAATCTCTCAACTATTCCTTGTAGAATAATTGTTTGTACTAT
Source organism: Cupressus sempervirens (assembly GCA_028749045.1). Lineage (NCBI taxonomy): Eukaryota > Viridiplantae > Streptophyta > Pinopsida > Cupressales > Cupressaceae > Cupressus > Cupressus sempervirens. The sequence continues at coordinate 193,446,698 of CM053792.1, forward strand.
ACTTTAACTCCTTTCCTTTATCCTACCAACTAGACCAATCATTGCTAGACCTTGTAAACTAGGTCACAAACCTCAGATCCAATTATCAAACTTCAAATCACACAATGAAACCTTGGCAATGAATTTTCCTTCACCTTCACTCTACTCTACTTATCTTTACATTCCACTCTTCATGCTTCTTGCAATAATTAATCCATTCCATATATGATAAAGGAAAATTTCCTTCCTTTATATTGAACCCATAAAACAATTCCCTAAGTCATTTATTACACCTTCTCAATTAATTATTATAGGACCTCATTAAGAACATGTTACACTTAGTGATAACATTAATATTTCACCTTGTAACTTGAATAACTTTCTATATGTTTAAAATTATGTTGAGAAAGCTCAACTACATCATCTCTAGGATGTTTTCTTCACATATTTAACCTCAACTTCTTAGAATAACAATTCTACTAAGAGATATAACAAGTTTACTAGAACATCCTTCTGTAAACTCTATCTCATAACAGTCTTCACCAAAATCTACATAACTTCTTCCAGAGTTAATATCTTATGCTTCTAAGGTTAGCTATATATACTAGACTCTTAGTATTATCTCCCTTTAACCTTGCTTAGTGAAAATGCTCAATTGTATGTCTATACCAACTTGTTCTTTATCGTAGTTCTTCTATCAAATACCACAAAAAAATTCTATGTTGACATTAATGAAAAACACAATCACGAATGTAACATATCATCATGATAATGATCTAATCGTGTTTCTAAACTACTCCCCCATAGAATTATCATTAGCATTCATACTTCCAACAATCTCCCCCTTTGGTATTGATGAAAACATAGATGAAAAACATCTAGTTCCAAAACTACCAACTGCAAAAGACTGTTAACCTTTCTTTTCAAATCCTCTTCATCAATCATCCTCCTCCATTGATATACCTCAGTGTGCTCTACATCAAATTGTTTTTCATGTTGTGATCTACTTTTCATGTTGTAATTTCTCCCCCATTGACATCAATGTCAAACGTTTCAGCAACCATCAATCTCTGCAATAACTAACTTTGACTTGCATAAGTGTCCAAAGATACTGTTGAAAACAAAATCTATCAAGAGTCCTAGATGAATCTATCCATCATAGATACTTTCCCATACAAGAAGCATTAGCATTCAATCCAAGCAAATAATAGTGCTATGTTACACTAGACTAATGCATTCTTGAATCATCTACTCTAATGTAGGAAGAGGCATAACCCCTAGCATACCTCGCATATAATCAAAAATCTCTTTTGGAAGAGGCTTGGTGAAAATATCTGCAATCTGCTCTTTGTTTCTTACATACTCCAATCTAATTTCCTTTTCTAAAACTTTCTTTCTCAACATCTAATATTTGATATAAATGTTCTTAGTCATGAATGCAACTTTGGATTCTTAGACATATTTATTATACTTGTGTTACCACAATGTATGATAACAAGTTCACTGAATTCTATTTTTATATCCTTTAGCATCTGCTTCATCCAAACAACTTGATCACAATTGTTTGCTACTACAACATATTCTACTTCTATTGAACATTGTGAGGTAGAATCTTACTTCTTGCTTAACCAAGAAACCAATCTTCCTCCAAGAGAAAAGGCTCCACCACTGGTGCTCTTTTTTTCATCCATGCTACCTACCTAATCAACATTAGTGTAAGCATATAAAGTGAGATCATTAGATCTATCATACCACAATCTAAACTTTGATGTTCCTTTCAGATATCTAAATATCCTTTTGACTATTGCATAAAGTGCTTCTTTGGGATCAGTTTGAAATCTTGTAGCAATTCCAAATAAATTTTCTATATCTAGCCTTATGTGAGTCAAATATTGCAATCCTCTAATCATATATTTGTATTTATTCTACTCAATGGTAGGTGTCTCATCATTTGTATAAAACTTGTGTCTAGTAACCATAGGTGTTCCAATGGATTTACATGTTTCCAAACCAAACCTTTTTAGTATATCTTGCAAATGCTCTATCTGAGAAATAAAGATTCCTTCTTTGTCCTACACAATCTATAATCCTAGGAAGCATTTTATTTCTCCTATTATGCTCATTTCAAATTTCTTCTTCATTTCTTCTACAAACTTATCACTTTCATCATCATTTCCTCCAAATATGATATCATCAACAAATATTCCCAAAATCATCAATCCATCAACAATTTCTTTCTAGTATAAATTATTCTCTATCATACCTTTGCTAAATCTAAGTTTTGTTAAATGCTTGTCCAACCTTGAATACTAAGTTATGGGTGCTTGCTTCAAGTCATACAATGTTTCTTCAATTTTCATGCTATATCCTTGTCATTTGTTATAGGAAAACCTTTAGGTTGTTCTATGTATGTCTCTTCTTCAAGTTCTCCATTCTGGAATGTTGACTTGATATCCATATGATACACTTTGAATTTCTTATGTGTTGTCTATGCTAAGAATAACCTTACTTGTTCTATTCTTGCCACATGAGCATAGGTTTTTTCATAGTGTATTCCTTCTTGTTGTGAATAACCTTTACATACCAATATTTCTTTGTTCCTTACAACTTCACCTTGTTCATTCATCCTGTTCCTAAATACCCATTTTTCCCCTTTCATATTCTTGTCTATTGGTCTAGGGACCAATTCTCATCTCTCATTTTTCACTATCTAGTCCAATTCTTCTTTTATAGCTTACTTTCAATTGTCATATTTACATGCTTCATTTACATTCTTTGGTTCAACTTGAGATACCAAACATAGTTTTTCATTTATTATTATTCTTTTCATCACACCTTTATCTCTTCTTCTGATGATCTACTCTAGTAGATGATTCTTTGTCATATTCTTACCAGAAGTAGGAGTTGTTATCTCAAGTCTTAGCTCTTTTGAAGGTTTCAAGATTTGTTCCTTCCTTAGCTATCCTTCATTCTACATATTATTGCTAGTTTCAAAGAATGCTTCATCATTCCTTAGTTTACTAACAAAATTCTCATCATTAGAATTGTAGTCAACTATTCTTTCTTGTATCTTCAATTTCTCATCAACTCTTGCATTTGCACTTTCAACAATAGTTACCAAAGTTGTCTCTTCTATTACTTCCTCTTCATTAACTAATTTAGGCTCATTATCATAGTCATTCAAGAATCTTTCCATACTTGCTTTAAATTCTTCAACTTTATCAGAAAGTGAACTCTTTCTAGTTTTTCTTATTCTCTTAGGACATCTAGTCAAAAAATGACCAAACTCTTTACATGTCCAAAAAACAAAATTTTTCATACCTTTTGGCTCTATTTACATAAGTAAATCAATACCTTCCTTTATCTTTATGTCTTCTTTGGATCTAGATTTATGTTTTCTTGTGCTTCTATTTTCTTGTATACAACATAAGGATTTTGAATCTATAAACTGATTGCTCTATTCTTTACATGAATCTGATAACTCACCAAGAATTTCCATCATCTGAGTATCAAAATTTTCTCTATAAAACTTAGGACTATCTTTTTTGAATATGTTTTCCATGGATCTCCCAAAGTTATTAAATTTTATCTTCAAGGACCTAATGTTTTGATACCAATTTTTATAAATAATAGTCGACCAAGATAAATTGGAGGGGGAGGGGGGTGAGTCAATTATCCAATAATTAGCAACATTAAATAATCTTAACCATTCAATCAAATTAAATAGCAACCATACTAAAATGAACATACACAATTACACCAGATATGTTAATTAGGGAAACACTTGACTATACAAAAAACCCCAATGGGAATGATGCCCACAAGATGATGTACTAATATAAATATTCCTTGTTAGAGGATGGACCCTATTAGGAATCTATTACAACATTTAGTGCATATGAGTCCTTGATAGGAGAATTTGAATCCCTATTAGGAGATTCCAACTCTATTAGGAGTTGTAGAAGGTAGAAGGACCCACTATCCAACTAGCTTCTAGGGCAAGACCAATGAAATCATTGTCCAATTGATCTCTCAACTATTCCATGTAGAATAATTTTCTATATTGTACTTTAACTCCTTTCCTATATCTTGTTAAAACAATAAAACCTCGACAACAAAGTTTTGTCCAACTTCACTCTGCTCTACTTATCCTTGCATATCATCTTGTTTCTCTTCTATTTCTCTTTTCATGCTTCTTGAAATCATTCATACATAACAAAGAAAAATGTCCTTCCTTTATACCAAATCCATAAAACAATTCCATGAGTCAACTATTACACCTTCTCAATTAATTATTATAGGAGCTCATTAAGAACACATTACACTTGGGGATAACATTAATCTTTCACCTTGCAACTTGAATAACTTTCCATATGTGTAACATTATGATGAGTAAGCTTAGCTACATCATCTTTATAATGTATTCTTTACATCTTTAACTTCATCTTCTTAGAATAACAACTCTGCTAAGAGATATAACAAGTTTACTAGAACATGCTTATGTAAACTCTATCTCATAACAGTCTTCACTAAAACTTGCATAACTTCTTCTAGAATTAATATACTATGCTTCTGAGGTTAGCTACATATACTAGACACTTAGTATTTGTTGGAAATATTTAAGATATGACAGGTTACTGAGAGGGGAGGGGTGAATCAGTAACCTCAAAATTTTAATTCAATTCAACACTTTAATCATATATACTATTCACCATTCATTCTTCTAATCTGCTACATGTATGAGAGATCAAACATTCATAACACATGTACACAGTGATTTGGTGACCCATAAACATTCCAAATAGAAGTTAAAATTGGGGTGGGGATGATACCCACAAAACTTCAATACTACAGTATAAAGTTGGCCTGTTAAGGCTTACATTGACCACTTCTAGTGATCTATCCTGTTAGGAGCACAAAGGACTGCTAGGTCCACCTTGTTAGACGATTTATAAACATACAATGAAGTATGTACTCGGTTAAGATATTTACAAAAGACTGCTAAGTCTACCTTGTTAAAGGATTTAGAAACTAGTTCACCTGTTAGGATGAAATAGTAGATTTGACTTACAACTTGATTGCTGATTAGATCCTTGAAGTACAGATCACCTTTTGTGATTGATGAATCTTTACTATTCCTTGTTGACCTTGCTGAGTATTCTGCTTTGCTACTGATTCACATTTACACTTCTCAAAACATTACATGTCTATGTCTTAATACTCTCATGCATGCATTGTAAATGATATAATACATTATATATATATATATATATATATATATATATATATATATATATATATATATATATATATATATATATATATATATATATATATATATATCATTCCAATAATTATAATTGCAACATTAGCTAAAACACAAGTGAACAAAACATTACTAAGTCAGCCCAATAGTAAATAACTCAAGTTCATTAAACTAACTCAGCGACCTTCTGATACTCAGTGTCCACTGCATTACTCAACATCATCATGCACTCGATAGAAGTGAAGGCTTGGTCCATACTAATCACTTGATGTCATTCTGAACTTGGTGATGGGTGACTTGGTAGATGTAGTGTTACTTGGTAGATACTCCACGATGAGCTTTACTCGGTAAACATTATAACTTCCATGCTCGATTTACACTGAATTCTCATGACACAGTTTGACTGCTCTATAGACATTGAGATGCTTAGTGGGTACTAAGATGCTCGGTGTAAACTATGATTCTCAGTGGATACTGAGATGCTCGGTAGTTATACTGATATCGATAAGTGTTGTCACTAATGGCAATAGTAACTTAATGCCAACAATCTCCCCCTTTTGGCATTAGTGACAAATCACTTATAAGCCAAAAAATATGTACATAACCTGACTCACTGAATTTTGGTTTTTCAAAATTGATCTTTGTAGAACTCTTTGTAGGACTGCTGCATATACATTTCTACATATATCTTCTTAATGACTTATAATGTATATACAAAGATACTTATGTACACATGCTAATTCTATTTAGTGCTAACTCCCCCTTTCACTTATACTAATAACTCTCCTCATTTATTATGTTGAATCTCTCCCCCTTTTTGACAATAATGCCAAAGAACTACATATATAGTTTATATGGCTACACCAAAGTTAGGTAGAAAATCTTGATGTACCTTAAGGATGGTGGAAAAAGTATTATCCCAAGTCTACTACAAAATTTGACAAGTGGAGAGAGAAATTTGAACTTTTGCTAATAATTAGATCATGTGATCAGCCACTAATAAGTTCTGATCTTGGACCAATGTTTTGCAATGAGCAATACATTTTTGCATTATATCCTTGATAGGAAGGATCATGTTTTGGATGTCTATTAGTGTAGATTGCATCCTTGCTTCCTCTCTCAATAGTTCTACCTACACATCTATCAAATATCTAATTTTGATGTGATGGCAGGTTGTGGAGGAGGAGTCCACCTTTAGCTTGGATGCACTTGATTGCATATCAATGTCAATCTTATTTAGCTTATCCTTTATTTCTTTAGTAAAACCAAAAACATCACAAAGTTTGGCAAAAAGTGATGCTACATTATTAAAAGAATTTTCAAAATTACCCAAAAGTGTGGACAATTCAACTTGCTTGATTGTTATCTTTTGAGCAATATGCTCTAGCACCTTGTCATCAAATTTCCTTTCAGCCTTTTCAATTATTTTCTCTTGTCTGAAAGGATCTTCATTAGATTTATGTACTACCTCTTCTAACTGAATCAAAATGTGTTGAGTGGAATCTACTTCAACACCTATAGCTTCTATAATTATACTTTTGGCATTCTCAATTATTCTGTACTCCTTATCCTTTTTAGACCTTAACTACTTTTGTGTAGCTTTCATCTCTATGATTTGACTAGCTAACCTCATCTCTTCAATGGAAGCAATGTCAAATTCAATCTTTGGTATCACTATCTATGTGTCTAAGTCAATGTCTTCTTCAATTTCCTTTCCAGTGATCAAAAGTTTTAATGGATTCTTTTGTTTGACTTCTATGATTACTAGTTTGACCTTTGGAATAGACACAATAGTGGAGATAGAAGGGCTAGCAGTGAAAAATGGGATAGGACTCGAGGATTGAATGCCAATAGAAGTGCTAATAGGATCAAAAATTGAAACACTTCCCAAAAATGGTGTCACACTTGGTAGAGTACCCATAGTAGTATCTGAATTGATTAGAGTTGAAGTGGATATAGATAATGATGACAAAAACAAAACTATAGAACTTACTGGAATAGATGGAGACAAAATTGTAGAACTTACTGTTACACTAACTGATGGTGAAGGAGCTAAGGTAGCTAACTTGGTAGCTGAAGACATGATAGGCAACTCAGTAGATAAAGTGCTTGGCACTTCTATTTTAGATACCTATAGCTGGGATATGGCTAGTGAAGATTAAGCAATTGAAGTGATTGTTGTTGTGCTCACAATTTCACTTGCAGAAGCTATCTCCATAGGAGATTTAGTAGTCTTTGGTGGAGAGTGAGGAAGGGATGCAATAACTACTACTACAATTCTTTTCAAGTCATCTTCATCTTTTTCTTCCTCTTCCTCCTTGTCTTCTTCCTCTTTTTCTTTCATAAGTGCATGCAGCTCTCATGGTGTAACTATGATATATGGATTGTTATCAAAATCATCATTATCACTGCTATCATCATCCTTAATTTCAACAGGATCATCTAATGGCTTCCTGAGATGATTTGCATCATTCCAAATATCTATAGCATTTTTGACAACTAATTCAATGTCTTTTAATAATATAAGATAAGTATTGAATCTCTTATTCATTCTTCCTTCATGATCTTTCAATGCCTTTTTGACTTCTACATCTATCAGACTGGGTACTAATTCCTTTAGTTTTTGTTCAAATATTTCTTTCATAGTTTGTACCATGTTCTCCCATCTAACCTTTATTTTGTCAAGAAGTACTTTTGGAATTTGAGATATAAATTGATCAGGAGAGAATTTCCAAGTTCCTAACTTTTCCTTTACCAAGTCTTCAATCTCCTTTTGTTCTACAAGAGTCTGAGTTTCATATTTGAGAGCTTTAAAATTGCCGATACCTGCTCCAATCCTTAACTATTTTAGTCTTTCCTCAAATGTGAGTGGAGGCCTGACAAGTACAGTTCCCTGCTTGCTTTCCCTGGTTCTCCTAGTCAATACAACAACTAGCTTCTTTTGAGGTTTGGTGATAGACACCTTTCCTTTCTCCTTTGGTAGTTCCTCTTCTTTCTTATATTCATAATTTTTTCCTTCTTCTTCTTCTTCTTCTTCATCCTCTCCTTTACCTTTAGTAAGCATTAGAGGGCCAATTGTAGTTTTCAATTTTTCTATCTTCCTCTTGCCTTTGCTTATAGCCTGGGGTAGCTTGATTTCAAGCTCAATTTTAGCCTTTGCTTCATCATAAGTGCCAAAGATAGGAAGCTTAGGATCTACAGGCTCATTCACCAGTGCTTTAATAATATCTCTAGTTTCATCAATATTGACCTCATAAGGAAGAGATTTTACCCATGCAACTCAAGGTCTAATTGCCTGAATGTATACTCTATCATAGTCAACCATGAAGCATACATCATCTTTGTAGTCTACAATCAATTTTGGTGGAATTTGGAACCTGTTGTTCTTTCTTTCCTTCAAGTCTTCAAAGTAATTATCCATAACCTTCTCAAAGTTTTCACCCATCTCAGCAATAAACTCATTAATCTGATATAGAATTGGGGTGTCTTTTCTCCATACAACTAAGCCCTTTAATGGAAAGAACTTTTGAACATAGAAAAATAAAAAAGTTAACAGGGAGCCAAATTTATAGGGATTATTCTTTAAGGTCCTTATTTTGTCCATGTTCTTGTTCAATTGTTTCAACAATAATTTTGACAGATCAAATTCTAGATTTTTCTTCACAATCTTGAATGCCAAATCCACAACCTCACAGGACTTACTGTTCAAACAAATAGAGCTATAAATCTTGTGAGAAATGATGTGAATTCCAAACCTTAATTCAACATTAGAGATAGTGCTAACCTTTAAATCTCTACCATCCCATTTACCTAGGGTTTTCTTCTGAAGTTTTTCCTAACCTAGGGTTTTGGTAATTTTGGCTTTGCTAAGTATGGGGAGAGTAGTAATCTTATGAATCATCTTCTTGGTGATTAATACTAGCTACTCTAAACATAGTTGACCATTCTTAACATGACTAAGTATGTACCTGATCCACTTACTCTGGAAACTTCTTGGCATATGCGAGATATGGGTTAATCCTTTGGTCTCTAGATGCTTATGCTCAGGTTTCAAAGAGTCATCAACACTCATTTCTCCTAGGGCATTGTCCATTTCTAGGTTTCCAATCTCTTGAATATAACATTTAAAATGTGTATGAATATCATTTATGATGAGTACCTTTGGTGGAATTTGGGATTGAGCTCCATTAGGGTCAAGTGACTCTTTAATGGCTGAAACAATTTTGAAGTTAGGTGCCTAACATTCTATGCCCTTTACCAGCATCTCCAAACCCTTCTTTTCCTTGCTACTACTACTACTCCTAGATGCCATCGCTACTTAGTAGGTGTAAGAAATTTTTTTGAACAAATTCTTTGCTAGAAAATCGCTTGGAATTTTCTTGAGTGCACCTAGAAATCTCTTAGCTCTGAAATCATGGTGAAGAATGAAATCAAATTCTACCCTTTTGATGAAAATTTTGCCATAAATGCTTGGTATGAAGGTAGCTAAGATGACATAGTGCTTGACATGCTATCATTCATTGCTCGATAGAAGCTTGTAGCTCGGTGATTGAACAAAACTTTCCTTACTCCTGACCTAGCTCGGCAAGGTCTTCAATTGACTTTCCTCGGTAGATGCAACTCAATGAAGGATATGCTTTCTTTGATCCTTGTGTATTTGGAATATTGATTTGATCATTTTTATTTCTTTCATTTGGAACTGCTTGAGATATCACTTGAAGATGCAGTTCCATATCCTTGTTTATGGATCTAAATGGAAATGGTGGAGTCACCCACTTCTTGAGTGACATTGCCATCATTTGAACTATTCTACTTGGTAGATTTAGGAATCCACTATTGCCTCATCTGCTTCCAAATGTTATCAGCTTTAGCTTTCTTTTCATCTTCAATTCTTCCTATATATATGCAATTTTTAGCTATATGACCAAGTTCTGTGCATGTATAGCTCCTTAAAGTAGTGTCCTTCTTCCTTAGGTGATGTCTTGCATAATTTATACCAATATGTCCATATTCTCCACAATAATTACATCTACACTAGGTATTGTAGTCCTATCCAAATATTGCTTTAACAAGTTTTTCAACTAGATTGAATGATTTGGATCTACATTAGAATGCCTTGTGACCATGTTTCTTGCATTTGTGACAATTACCTTAAAATTTTGGTTTCTCCTTGCATTCATTAGCTTTATGACCATGTTGACTGCAATTGTAGCATTTACCATTGAATTTACCTTTTCCATGCTCCAACATTTGTTTGATGTGTGACCTGACTTACCACAATGATTGCAAGTAGGTCTTTGATTCCTTTGGGCACCTGTTTGGAGGTTTCGCCTTCTTCCTTATAACCAAGACCAGATTTACTTTTTGTCTATGAAGATTCTACTCACTTTGTTGATTTAATTGAGTAATGTCTACTTGAGATTTCATTATCCTTTCATTGAATTTCATTTAAGTGATTAAGTCATTTTCCAAACTTTCATTGATTTGTCTTTCAGATCTTAAGTCACTTTGTAAGCTTTCATTGATTTGTCTTTTAGTGATTAAATCATTCCTTAGGCTTTCATTTTTAGATCTCATATTCATAATTTCTTTGTTTGCATTAGATAGTTGATCTATAAGATCTCCATGCTGATTGGATTGATTATTTCTTGCCTCCAAGTCTTCATTTGCCTTGTTTCTTTGTTCCAAAACTTCACATAGCCTGATTGATTGGATTTCTTGTTCTCTTTTAAGTTTTCTTACTTTTTCCTGCAGAGAGCCATTCTTTGCTAGGAGTTCCTTGATTGTCTCATTAGCTTCATCTAAACTACTTGATGGTAAAAGGTCTTCAATATTTTCTTCAACATATTGATGGTCATTCATTTGTCTTGCAAGTTCCTTCCTTCTTTTCAAAGATTGGGAAAGATGCTCTTTTACTTCTTTGAGTTGAGCATAGCCATTTCCAGATCTAGCTTTTCATTTTCAATAGCTTTGTCAAGTCTGAATATCTCCATTGTCTTTGATCTTTGCTGAAGTTATCAAACTTTATCCTGAGAACCACAAAGCTCTGATACCAATTGTTGGAAATATTCAAGATATGATAGGTTACTGAGAGGGGAGGGGTGAATTAGTAACCTCAAAACTTTAATACAATTCAGCACTTTAATCATATATACTATTCACCATTCAGTCCTCTAATCTACTACATGTATGAGAGATCAAACATTCATAACACATGTACACAGTGATTTGGTGACCCAGAAACCTTCCAAATATAAAGTAAAACTAGGGTGGGGATGATACCCACAAAAATTCAATACTATAGTATAAAGTTGGCCTGTTACTTAGGCTTACATTGACCACTTTTGGTAATCTACCCTTTTAGGAGCACAAAGGACTACTAGGTACACCTTGTTAGAGGATTTATAAACATACAATGAAGTGTGCACTTGGTTAAGAGATTTACAAAAGACTATTAAGTCTACTTTGTAAAAGGATTTAGAAACTAGTTCACCTGTTAGGATGAAATAGTAGATTTGACTTACAACTTGATTGTTGATTAGATCCTTAAAGTACAGATCACCTTTTATGATTGATGAATCTTTACTATTCCTTGTTGACCTTGCTAAGTATTCTACTCTACTATTGATTCACATTTACACTTCTCAAAACATTACATGTCTATTTCTTGATATTCTCATGCATGCATTGTAAATGATATAATACATTACATATATATCATTCCAATAATTATAATTACAAGGTCGGCTAAAACACAAGTGAACTAAACATTACTGAGTCTCCCCAATAGTAAATAACTCGGGTTCACTGAACTAACTCGGTGACCTTCTGATACTCTATGTCCACTAAATTACTCGACATCATCATGCACTTGGTAGAAGTGAAGCCTCGGTCCATACTTCAATCACTCAATGTAGTTCTAAACTTGGTGACCACTAGTGACTCGGTAGATGTAGTGTTACTTGGTAGATACTCCACGCTGAGTTAACTTCCATGCTTGGTTTACATTGAATTCTCATGACCCAATCTAACTTCTTGGTAGACACTGAGATGCTCAATGGATACTGAGATGCTCGGTGTAAACTATGATTCTCGGTGGATGCTGAGATGCTCGATAGCTGTACTAATATAGATAAGTGTTGTCAATAATGGAAATAGTAACTCAATGCCAACAAGTATTATCTCCCTTTAACTTTTCTTAGTGAAAATTTTCGACCATCTATCCATACCAACTATTTTTTTACCGATGTTCTTCTGTTAGCTAACACAAAAAATTGCTATGTTGATATCAATGACAGACAGAGTCATGAATATAACATATCATCATCATGATGATCTAATCATGTTTGTATAATACTCCTCCCTAAAAGTATCATCAATATTCATGCTTCCAACAGTCATTACTTTTCAAACTAGGCTTGTCATGTATATGTGTCAATTTCTAACTTTGTCACATGAAATAATTACCTTGCATCTTCACAAAGAGACAAAGCAAGAACCATAGATCTTATCGCATCTAACAACTTTGAAAAATACACCAAATCTATCAGTGCATCAACCAATAGAAACATGGCCCCATGCCATCTTTTTTGACACCTTGTCCACTCCACCCCTGACACACAAAAGGAAAAGGACCCACCTACCACATGTCAATTGCTCACTTTCTTGCATTGCTAAAAAATCTCACAACTACAAAATGTGTAAAATCATAACCCTTAGATGATCTTGATCTAATGGTGGATGAAAGGCTCACCATTTATTGTGTTGACCAAGGAAATGGGTCTATTTTTGTACATAGCAACATGTTGATTTTTTTCTATGACAAAAAAGATTGCAACTTCTGATAATGACAATGCAACAACTATGGATCTCCTTGCATCAGATGGTAGATGAAACATGAACCCTCAAGGAAAGTAAATCACACACTACTTAGGAAAATAAGGTAACAACCAAGGTTATAAACAATTTATTTTTGCATGCCCTAATATATTTGAAAATTCAAATACATGTGAATGTTATTGTATTTGAATTCAAATATCTCAGCTTTGGCAGGAAGGCATTTTGACCAACATAAACTTGCATGGTTTATGGTCAAAGATTATAGATCTAGTTGCAATTCATTTTGGGTTGTATATCTTGATGAGTTTTTCCTTTGGTTCAAAGAATCATGTAAATGCTTGATACATCTTGATAGAGTTGTGGAAGGATATTTGATGAGTATGAGGTTCAAATTGAACATATGTAGATGCCTGATTTAAAAAGTAAGTGGATAGATCACCAATAGCTGATGTATGTTTTTATTTGTGGAATGCCCAATGGATAGGGCACTCATCATTCTTAGGATTTAAAAGCATATTTTTGTTTCATATTTGGCTTTTGTTGATATCAACCAATTAATCAAAATCCATTTCCCTTTCATGTTTTTTAGCTAAAAAGAATAAATTGTACTTAGCTTGCGAATCTCATAGATCATGTTATTAGCTATTTCATGTATTTTTCATTGCATGAGAATAGAAGGTTTTAGGGTTTTAATATGCTTAATATAGATTTAGATGTATGGGTAAGTGCACCAAGATGGTGTACAAAAAGGGGGCTATAAGTGGACACCTTTTTTTTGAAATTAGGTTAACATGAACTTGGATGAGACATTTTAGGGTCATCCACTAAAAGTGATAAGATGCATAAAACATATAAATTCTATTACTTTGAATCTAATTTCTAAACCACTAGATTTTTTAAAAGATGGATAAGATTAGGTGGGTCAAACCCTACACACAAGAAAAATATTTTCTAATTTTTTAGAAAACATAAGATAGTTGTTTTCATGTGCAGCACAAAAGAAATAGTTGCATGTAGTATTTTGTATACCCCTTTGGTAGAATGATAATTAAGAGTCATATCTAGAAGTTGTGTATTTTTTTGTAATTTTATGATTAGTATTTTTTTTTTATATGAATTATTGAATAAACTACATCCTAAAATTTTGGTACCTATTCTTGTGCTAAGCATAACTTGCATCCAAATAATTGAAAATGGAAACTTTATTTTTTTAAATGTGTATATAATAAAGTGTAGAACATTAATATGTAATTTATTTTGAATTTAGTTAAGTATATCAAAAGTTATTAAAAAAATGGTAGACATATATTTATGAGGAATGTCAAGGCATTGGTAAAAGTATTAAAGTTTACAATGTTAATGTTGTCCAAAAAAAGAAAAAAATATATGGTTAGAAAACTAAGAAGACGTGTAAGATTATGGTGGTGATTTTAGAGATACCCACTTCACCATTAGCATACTTGACAAAAACAAAGCTGATAATTCATCTTAAAAATAAAGCTGATAATTCATCTTAAAAACAAAGCTGATAATTCATCTTAGAAGATGAAAAAATATTTAAAGAAAAAAATGGAGGGAAATAGTCTCCCAAGCCTTTGGGTTGTTTTCCTAAGCTATCACCAAGCCATAACCTGATCAAATTTTTTGGATTCAAATAACCCAATTAGGTTATGAAAATAAAAAATACATTCAGAACCTAATCTAGTTCTATAAAACCATATCAAGTTCTACAAAAATTGATCAAGTTTTGCATTACTACTTCACAAGGTTAGATTGATAGAGAGAGAGAGAGAGAGAGAGAGAGAGATTGGGTTATGTACTATACTAAAAAAGTTTCTATTATATCCCCCAATCCTTGTCTCTATCCTATCCTCTCTCTCTCTCTCCTCTCTCTCAGTTTCACTCTTTATCCTATCCCTGGCTCTCTTTCTTCTATCCCCTTCTCTCTCACACTCTTTATATCATATCCACTAATCTCTCTCTTTGTCCTCTCTCTCTCTCTCTCTCTCTCTCTCTCTCTCTCTCTCTTTCCTATCCCTCTCCATCTTTCTCCTATCCCTTTCTCTCTCTCACTCTTTTTATCATAACCCCTAACCTTCATATCTCTCTCTCTCTCTCTCTCTCTCTCTCTCTCTCTCTATTATATCCTCTAATTCTTCTCTCTATCCCACCCTCTCTCTCTCTCTCATTATCACCATCTCTCTCTCACTCTTTATATCATATCCCCTAATAAATCTCTCTCTCTCTCTCTCTCTCTCTCTCTCTCTCTCTCTCTCTCTCTCATATCCCCTCACTCTCTTTCTCCTATCCCCTTGTCTCTGACTCTTTCTATCATATCCCCTAATTTCTCTCTCTCTCTCTCTCTCTCTCTCTCTCTCACACACACACACACACACACACACACATATCCTCTCTCTCTCTTTCTCCTATCCCCTTCTCTATCACTCATTCTCTCCACCTCTCTCTCCCTCTTTCTATCATATCCCTTAATCTCCCCTAATCTCTCTCTCTCTCTCTCTCTCTCTCTCTCTCTCTCTCTCTCTCTCCTATCCTCTTCTCTCTCTCACCCCTATGCACTCTCCCTCTCTCTTATTCACTCTCCCTCTTCATATCCCCTTCTATCTCTTTGTCCTATCCTCACCCTCTCTCTCATTCTCTCCATCACTCCATCCCTCCTTTGATCTACCTTTATGTAGTAGTAATACAGAACCCAGTTGAGTTATTTGTCCATATGGATAATGTAGTTAGAAATCAATAACCTGACTGGGTTATTGAAAACTATAACTAAAACAACATGCCAACAGATATTATGTTGTTTTAGTGTAGTCCACTAGATTCTACTATTATGTCACATGTATTTATATATCAAGTATGCAACTGTAAGATTTTTTTGTGCTTGGAAATGTTATATTTTATATTTTTCATGTGTCATCATCTTATTTTATGTTAGTATCTTATGATTGAGCATAAAATAATCATAAAAATTTGTTTAGTTTTATATTTTATTGTTTATATTATTCATGTTATTTTTTTTAGGGTAATTTGCATCTACAATCATGGGAAAGAACAAGAGAGAAATAATTTAAAAATTATAGACAACAAAAGGAAAAAATAAGGGAGTGTATGAGGAGATTACAAGAAGGTACATCATCAAATGCCTCCAATGTAACTGATGAAAATCTACCTATTGATATTGATGTTGCAAACCTACCTAATTTGAAAAAATAAAAATTATTCAACATACCCCCATTGAAATGATTATGACAAATACACTTACATCACCTAATTCCCCTAATGTGACATCTCAAGTTGAAATGATAAATGTACATGATGTAAGTAATGAAAATATAGAGCATGCGCATACATCAACATCTCCTACAATAATTTATAGAAAAGAAAAGTTTATAATTGACATTAATGAAAATGCATGATAAAATGTCAAGAAGAAATTGTAGTAGAATTATTCAAAAGAATTGGAATAACTATTTTGAAACTTTAAATCAAAGTGGAAGATGCCAACTTCTTGTTGAAATGGTTAAGAATCTGAAATTTAGAGAGACAATGAGAATGTTGGGGTTAAGAGCATCTAAAAATAGTAGTGAAAGAAGTATTGTCAGAAATCTCTTTGATGCATACAAATCCATTTTTTTTCAAAAGAATGTACTAAAGATGCTAATACAATTTTATGGGTCCTCACATCAACCATAACGAGAAAGGAAATGGAAAAAAATCATATGGTAAACAAAATAGGTAAATCATTAAGGATAAGTAGAAAAACATTACTTAGAGCCTTAGTGAGGCAAGAGAAAATTGAGAATTCTAATGAGAATTCTTTTTTATCATTCTAAGGTAGATTCCCATGTAAGGATAAAGTTATTGTTGATGCACCAAGAACATTAATAGAAAAATTTTGGCATGACAACACAAGAGTTCACCAAACCAAAAATATGTTGTCAAAAGACAACTTGGAAAAACAAACTATGAGACACATGAAAAACATTTTTTGGATATGACTCAAACACAATTTTATGAAATATTTCTTCAAAGATTTCCTCAAATTAAAATCAGCCAAAGATTTTTTGAGATGACAAAACCATTCTATGTTAAAAGATAAATCATACATGCACTACATGTTATTGTATGGTTCATGTTGAGTTTTCTATGCCTTACGATGTTTATCCTTATATATGTTGTACTCTACATACTAATAAAATATTATAGGAATGTGGTCTAAAATTACCTCCTAAGTCACCGAGAGAATTTATTGCAAGTGTACTATGTAAACGAGATGATGGGTGCATTGTTCCCTCAATGTGGTGGTTTGCAAAAGTTGCATAAATGCCTACATCTAGATAGCACACATGAAATTGGTAAGACTCTAATTTCTCTTGGAAAGTACAAGTTAGTTCTATATGGTGTTAAAGATGGAAAAGAATTAAAGAGGTGTGAAATAGTGAAAAGTGATGTATGTGTAGCTAATTTTATGAATTTATTTCAAGAGAAAATAGTTTATGACTAAATAGGTCTTACACATAGAGGTAGATGGTAGATGAGAAATTAAAGTTGTGTAAGGACACTTTTTCCTTGGGTATAATTGTGTTGGTTCTTCACCTTGCTAAAAACTATACACTAAAACCTCAAAATGAAGTGCAACCAATGTATTGCAACTCTATACAAGTGTCAATTTTTGTACACATTGCATTTATTCATGTACATGATAGCACAAAGGATGATAGGAAAGTATTAAGAGAGTATCATTTCTATATCAGTAATGATCAAACTCATTCATCAAATTTTGTGCAAGGATTTTTTAGAGTTTTCTATGATAATTTGAGGAAAAAAGATGAAAGATACAATCAACACATTATATGGTCGGACAATTACATTGCATAATTCAAGAATGCAATGATGTTCTATTGCTCGAGTAGGATGACTGTGACAAGTGGAGTGCACTATTGTTGGAATTTCATTAAAATAGAACATGAAAAGGGAGAGCATGATGGTGTTGGAGCATGTGTGAAAAGAGCCCTTAGTACAAAATTGTCTTTGTATAATTAAATGCAGGAACCCTATCAAGAATTCTACCACATGGTTGCTTGAGGATTTTGAGACACACAAAATTATTTAAGTTATTACTCTAACCTTTATTTTACAACAAATATTCAATTGATACTATATCATGGTAGGCCTCTTAACAAGAAGTTGTGAAAAGTACATAAATCTGATCCAAAAGGTTCCATTGATTGATCGTGTGCTATATAGCTGAATCATTTTACATATGGTAGAATAATTTTGAAATTTTTGTATATATGTTATGCAAAATATTATAACTTCATAGTGATGTGTATATGTAGATGCCACATGTGCATATTTAGATGCCAAATTTTGTATATAAAACCGATAAGACATGTAACATGTGCATATTTATATGCCATAGTTTGTATAAAAATCCAATAAGAGATGTCACATGTGGATATTTAAATGCCAAATTTTGTATATAAAAAAGAGAAGACATGTAACATGTGCATATTTAGATGTCATATTTTGTCTAAAAATTCAATAAGAGATGTCGAACATGTGCATATTTAGATGTCAAATTTTGTATATAAAATCGATAAGAGATATAAATATTGTGCATTATTGTTATAAATTTTGTCTCTTGAACTTTTTTTTGTGGGTTTGATGATATCCTTCAAAAAATATTCAATTATCTTCAACTTATATAGATTTAGATGGCTATCCTCCTATATTTTTCTCCCAAATTTCCAAAAACATTAGGAAAATAAATTATAGATTTGGATGCCCATTTTTCTTTTCTACAAAATATACAAATCTTGGATAGGGTTATTTTGGATGTGTCCTTGCTATCACACTATGTCACCCCTTGTTAGGCTTTAAAAAACCCTCTGATTAGTACAAGATGTGATGATGACATCATCATAAGGTCAATAAGATCTACAAAGAATTAGGGTTAATTTTTTACCATAGGTAAGGTTTAGGTTAAGTTTGAGATGATATGAAGGTCATTTTACCAAATTGGTGAAAATTTGTAAAAAGATATAAAGGTTACATTGTACAACTTTTCAACCTTCAAAAGTTGTTTGAGCAACTTTTGGAAAGAAAGTTGCAAAGTGTTGAAGAGGAGTCCTAAAGGGTTCCTAACCACCCTATATAAAGCATGAGAAGAGAAAAAATGCATAATAGTGCAAAAAGTTGTTAAAATTTGAAAAGTGAAAATGTTGCAAAAGTGTAATTTTTGCAATTAGTTGCAAAAGTTGTCAAGAATGCACAACCAAGTACAAAAGTTGGTTGAGAAATGAGCAATTGACTTGGAGGAGTTTATATTTGTTGGAGATCATGATGTAGAGGCTAATGGAGGATTTTCAAAATCTTCTTAGGAGAATGCAAATATTTTCTTTTCTTTTGTAACAACACCTTACTTTTCCTTCCAAAATAATAAACTCTAGGCCCTCAACCCATGCTATAGACCTATTAGTGGTTAATTTCATCATTTCATAACCTGACTAGGCTCCACAACCTCATTCCTTTTCCTCATCTCCATATCCATTCATTCAACCATGCCCTATGCTCTATGGTTTCCATCGAACCAACCAACCCAACACCCCTCAATCTCTCAATGATGTAACAAAAAAATGCTTCCACCCCATGTTCAATGAAAAGACCAACTAAATGTTTGTCCGGTGCTTCAATCTTCAGACTTAAATCATTTTCATAACTGAATCTTCAATCTAATTGGCATTGCTCTTAGGTTTCTTGGGTTGTCATACTCATTATCAGCCTAACAATGGACATTATTGGGCTATGATAATACCATACTAATCACCTTAGCTCCATTATGCTTATTCTTATAGAAATAAAACTCTAATTATCATAGCATTTGAATCTATATTGTTTACCACCTTAATAATAATGCTGCCACCTTTCTACACTTAAGCTGCCTCTCTTCATAGACTCGTAAACAGACCTTAATAACTTTTTATAGACATAACATCTGCCAAATTGCTCCGGTGAGAAGCTGCGAAATTAGGTTCTTTCAAACATATCAAAAATGGAGAGAAATCCAACGGTGGGTTTGTGAGAGATGACCCTCGCAAGAAGACCCAAATTTTTGTAACAAAATGTTTCTCCATTATAATACCATGGCCAAGCTCTGCTATATTTATTGTTCTCACCTCTTTATCGGGTTCCTCTACTAAACTCGGGCCTCATCATTATGAGGTTCTTTTGTTTATGAGCCACGATATGGACACCGCCACCTTTGCCAATTGCCATGACATTCTTCCACACAACTACACCCGACTTTGCTGTTAGCCGACTTCTTCCACACAACCACAGCATGCACACGGCTCCTTTCAAGAAACCGTTACGTAACCAAAATTACAAAACTATTAAATCTGAACTGTTAGAAATCATTTAGCCGATTCACAAAGGACAGAATGGAAACACTACGAAACTGAAAAATACTGTAACAAACAAAATCAATACATTAAAATCTCGATTGTTACAATAACAAGCACTGGTAGCTCTCTGGCTGAAGGCCAGAGAGCCGATTCTTTTCCCTTCTTTCTTGCTACTTCCTCGTAGCTATTTTCCTCTTAACTTCCCTATCCCCCTCTTTCCTTATACTTGCTCTCTATTAAAGAGTTGCAATCGGTTACATAGTTATGGTTACAAAACCATATTTCCTATTTTAATGCATTATTGTCTCCTCATGGAGATCTCTTTCCTAATACAAGGGAAATGCCTTTATAATACATTTTAATGCTATATTTCACCATTAAAACATAATATTGCTACTTCATAAACAATTTGTACCCCATGGTTCCCAGATTTGAAATTTTTCCACTATTGCAAACTCTTGCCATGATTGGCCATGTTGGAGGGGTCTCCCATCACTCAAGTAGGTGAGGAATCTGGTTGAAAACATTCTAACCTTCCAAAATATGTTCCCCATCTCATATGACTAAGCATGGGGAGTTACAACTTCCCAAACCTCCATTTGCAACTTTTTGAAAAAATTGCAAAAGTTTCTCAAAAAACTTTTTGACCAATTTTGCAACCTTTGAGCAATTTTTGCTCTTGACATATTTTAGTCAAATGGGTCCGTCTAGGACTATTCTAGGACCCTAGTTAAGATTCCTAGGACATACTAAGTAATCTAATACATTATTTTTCCATCCCTAACAACTTCTAACCTATTGAGAAACTTTTGGTTCATTGAGAAAATTTTCACCAACTTAGGACCTAATGAGCAATTTTGCCTTTTCCTAGCAGTCCACGATTGCTCTATTAGCTCAAGTTGGTCAGATTTAGGCTAGGAGAAAACTCATTTTAGCCATAGCATCCCTCTAATGGTATCAACCACATTGAATATGAGTGTCCCTAAGGGTCTCTAAACACCATCGAGTTGGATCTTTGATAGAGCATTTCTCTAAGATCATACGAATTATTGACAAAGTATAATGTGCTACAAGATCAATTTATCAAGGCCTACAAAAACTCATCTTAGTTTTTAGAGATTTGACTTTCCTTGGATTTGGCATCTATATCTCACCTATTGCCAAAAGTTGGAATTTTTTTTAAGTAGTTAAAATGAGCAAGGTTATGTATATTTCAAACTATTTTCCTAGGATTGAATTGTCTGCTCCATTTGCTCTAGTTGGTCAAGTTTAGGCTAGGACAAACCTTGTTTCAGCCACAATATCCCTCTAATGATATCAACCACACTAAATAGAAGCATCCGTAAGGGTCTCTAAACACCATCAGGCTGTGATCTTTGATCATATATTTCTTTGAGCTCGTACAAGGTATTGACAAAATGTCAAGTGCTACAAGATCTTGTTATCTAGGCCTACAACAACCTATCTCAATTTTTAGAGATTCAAATTTGTTTGGATTTGGCATGTGTATCTCACCTATTTCCAAGAGTTGCAAAGTTGCTCAGTTAAAATGAGTAAGGTTGTGTATATTTCAAACCATTGGGCCTAGGATCGAATCATCTACTCCATTAGCTCTAGTTGGTTAGGTTTAGCCAAGCACCAACTTTTTTTCAGCCATAATGTGCCTCCAACAGTATCAACCACACTAAATGGAAGTTTCCCTAAGGGTCTCTAAGCACTATTGAGCTATGATCTTTGACACAAATACAAAAATTATGACATATTTTTACTCTTCATGTCTTATTACATCAAAATAAGTCACATATGATTACATGTTATAATGAATTTGATAAAAATGCTACATTTTTTGTATAAAATAATGAATGAACATGTGTTTTATTAATTGTAAGAAAGTAAGTTGGAATACAAGTTTATATGCACACATTGAACAAGTTAGATGGAAATCCAAGTTTAATGTATATCAAAATGAACAATATATTATGTCATATTAATCATATATCTACAAAAAGATGTTATGTCTCATCGGTACAATACAAAAGTCAAATACCCAACCAATGTTGAATGTATACAATAGAAATGTCGAATATACACAATACTAATCTCAAATACATACAATACAAAAATTGAATATATGTCAATGTCATGTGATGACCACAACTATATATGTATATCACTATCAATATATATGAGTGTTCAAGGTCATCAAAATTGAGCCTCTTTGATGCAATTTGCGGCTTGCTAGGTATCTGCAGAAGAAAAATTAAAATACATTATCAAATATCTTATCTATAAGTAATATAAAAATAAATAGAAATTGGGTTCTAAATTTTGGATAGTTGAGTTGTTCATTACCTCATCCCTTTGTCCCACAGTTGGAGTGAATGATAATAGCAATGGGCTCATTCATCGATGGGTGGGACTCCTAACAAAATGATGAGGTAGATGGGAGAAACAACTACTGATGAATCCATGCTCACAAGAGGCACAACCATCGATGAATTAGTGTTGGTATGAGGTACAACCTGTATGATAAGTGATATAATGTTAGAATTATAGAGTGGCATTAGGGATTCCAAATATAGTAGAAAAACAAAAAAAATGTATTGCACTCTGAGCTATATCTCTTGTGCTAGTAGGAGGTACAACCAACAAACAATCAACACTGGTATGAGGCACAACATGTATGGTAAGTGATAAAATGTTAGCATTATAGGGTGGCAATAGGGATTCCAAATAGAGTACAAAAACAAAACAAAAATGTACTATAGCCTAAGCTAGATGTCTCATGCTAATAGGAGGTACAACCATTGATGAATCAATGCTAGTATGAGGCACAACTTATATGGTAAGAGATAAAATGTTAGAATTATAGAGTAGGTGTTAGTGATTCCAAATAGATTAAGAAAAAAAATGTACTTCAGCCTAAGTTATATCTCCCATGCTAGCAAGAGGTACAACCACTGATAAATCAATACCGATATGAAGCACAACCTGTATGGTAAGTGATAGAATGTTAGCATTATAGAGTGACATTAGAGATTCCAAATAGAGTAGAAAGGTAGGTTTTCCCCTATTATTAAGTCCATTTGATCACTTACTTCCCTCATAGGAGGTAGTGCACTAGGCAACCCATTATCCACTATCTCATGGTATCTCTCCAATAGTTGTTGAACTTCTTGTGGCATTTGGATCTTCTCTTTGGTCTCTTCTCTTGGCTTCACAATGACTATGCAACATACCCCTTTCTCCTTCTTCATGACCTTACAGGACTTTATTTCCTACTTGCTTCTCTTCACTTGATTCTACCAAATGGTCCATTTGATACTTCTTACCTTGTTTGGTTATCACATAGCTATTCTTCTCACCATCATGTATTGTGTTTACATCATATTGCCATGGATGTCACAATAAGAGATGACATCATCCATAGGCATTATGTCATATAGGACTATATCCTTGTATTCCCCAATCTCAAACTCCACTAGAGCTTGTTCATCCACCAAGACTTGTTAACCTTTGCTCAACCATGACACCTTGTATGGTGTGGTGTAAGGCATTCTCCTAAGCTTCATCTTGTTTACCATTTCAACTGACACTATGTTTTCAGTGGAACTAGAGCTCACTATCACCTTGAAAATCTTTCCATGTGACCTACAAGTAGTCCTAAATAAACTTTTCATCTATGGTGGTTCAACCACATTAGGTACCTTCAACAAGGTCCTCTTTAACATCATATTTTTCCCATGTACTACTAGTCTTAACTTAGAAATGGGTGATGTGACACTTTGAGTGTCATCTTCTTGTACTAATTGTGTTCCTTTCTCCCATAGATGAAGAAGAAGCCTTCTCTAGACATCTGCTCATGGTATGGCCCACTTGGTTATAATTGTAACATCTTCCAATAAAAATAGTATTGCCTCTACCTTGTGACTAGAATCTGCCTCTAGGTGGTTCCCTTCCTCTGAATCCTCCTCTTTGTGGTGACCTCCTAAGCTAGGTGTTCCCATTGCTATTAGCAAACTGAGCTTTATCAATCCTATTTGGGCTTTGTTCTCTTCAAAAGTTACCCCTGCCTTTGAATCCCCTATTATTGTGTCTTCTTCTTTGATAAGACTCATTCATCCTTTTAGCTTTATTCTCTACCCTTAATTCCATTTAAAAGCATTTGTGCATACTATAAGGGGCCATCATGGCACGATCTCATTTTGGATCCCTTGTCTTAGGCCATTAATGTAATTTGCTACCCTTTCCACCTCTTCTTCTTTCCTTCTATCTCAGAGGCTCAACCTATTAAATTCTTCAGTATAGGCACCTACTATCAAGTCTCTTTGTCTTAGATTCTACACCTTTTGATACATCTAGATCTCATAATCAGTGGGCAAGAATTGAGCCTAGATCCTAATTTTCATCCTCTCCCAAGATACTATTTTCTTCTTCTGTATTGCAACCCTGTCATCTCGCATCAAGTTCCACCATACTAGGGTTGATCCCTTGAGCCTAACCTTACAATAGCTAACTCTATTCCCCTCTTATACCTCCTTGTAATCAAATTGGCTATCAATGGGTTCCAACCAATCTAACAATTCATCCCTATTTAGGCTACCACTTTAGTAAGGGATGTGCTCCATACTGTCCTTGTTAAGAGACTTAAAGGCTTCCAAAAACACCTTATCTTGATCCATCTCAGGATCCTGACTTTTCATTCTCTCCCATGTTAGGCCTTCATCTTCTTCCTCACTCTCATCTCCCTATTCTATGATCTTCTTATTTCTCTTTGTATCTACCTGATTGGCTTTAGCTAATAGGTCTTTCACCAAATCCACTATGACACCCTTTCTCATTTCCTTGTGTGCCATACTATTAGCTTCTTGTCTTCCTTCCTTATCTGACATAAACCAAACTAAAAGTAGGCTCTGATGCCACTCTGATGTAGGCGGCCTAGGGTTCTATCCACTAACCAATTGTAGTTAAGGTTTTCACCTTGAATTATCCAATGAATCTTGTTCTTTGTCCTTCTCACCAAACCAGGCCTCCAAGGCTTCCCCACCAACTTGCCTCCTAGGTGTAGTTGGTCTGGTGTGAACTCAATCTCCTTCCCTAAGGCACTAGTCCCACTAGCCCTTCTTTCCCCTAGAACCCTAAGCCTCACTTAGGATAATGTACTTCCACTACCCTAGAGTCTAATGATAATTTCAATACCCTCCATGATTTTCTTAACCACATTCAACACTCTAGTCCCAACAAAACCCAAAGAAACTCAACTTCTTTGCATAGGCCTAATTAGACCTAAAAGCTACTAGGTCTAGTAACCCTATTTTTCTCCCATTCTCCAAATTCTCTCAAACAATGCATAAAAAAAAACTTAGAAATCTAGTAGCTATCTCCTAGCACACCAAGGTTCCAAACTTTTAGAGCTTGAAGACACCCATAACCCTATTTACTCTTATGCCCTAGTTTCTAGCATTTGTTTTAGGCCTTCAATCTAGTCAACAAACAAAATTCTCCCAAGCTCTTCAAGCTTCTCATCAAGCCTCCATTCCACTTGCATGTTCAAAATGAAATCCTAGGCCTTCTAGGAACTACACTAATTCAACCGAGCATGATCATGGGTGTGCTCTGCAACATTCTTTGTAAGCCTATCTAGGCTCACATACTCCTAGCAATCATCCTAGGGCATCACTATTTGGCTTGGAAACCCATCACAAATTTCCAAAACAAAAAAAAAAATTCTATTTACACAATCTAACCTATATCCCCACTTGGTTTTATGCATTTTCGATCATGGGAGATTAGGTTAGAGTCAGTTTTGTACAAATAGCCCTATGAAGGAAAAGTTCAAGTTAGTCAACAAGGAAATATTGTAACTTGGAAACCTTACAACTTCAAGAAAAACTTTGATATGGAAAATAACTAGGAGATATTAACCTAAACAAAGCATGAACTTGATCTCCTATACCAATCCATACACAGTCGTACAACACCTCAGAACAATAGAAAATCCTACAAATAATCTATACAGAAACTCCACACATACGTAGAATTGATGGTAAACATTCCAACCTTCAAAATATGGTCACCCATGCTCATATACCTAAGCATGGGTAGTTACAACCTCTACAACTACCATTTTGTAAAATCTTGCAAAAGTTGCTCAAGCAACTTTTGAAGAATTTTTGCTCCTTAAACTTTTTTGGCCAAATGGGTTCACCTAGAAGCTTCTTAGGACCCTAGATAATATATCTAGGACCTATTTAGACAAACAAAAAACTTATTTTCTCACTCCTCAAATTTGATGTATTGAGCAATTTTGGCTCAATGGGCAACTTTTAAGCAACTAAAACCTAATGAGCATCTTAGCTCTTACAATTGGATTAGTTGCATTCCAAGGACACTTGGAACTTATTAAACACACTCACACACCTTGCTAACCTCTAATCGTACCAATAATCAAAATGAGGGAGGTGCCTTGTCCCAATTGTGTAGGAGGTGGTCTTTCGTCTCTCCCTCATTTTCTTGGATTCATTGATGAATATATATTAAAAAAATAAAAAACAATTACAAAACTTATAAATTGTAAAACTACATTACAAAATTTTATTTTTAAAGAAATGCATAAACAATGAATAGAATGAAGACCTACTTCATTTTTGAGTTGCCATTGATGGAAATGCAACAAAAAATTATTTTTTATGGTAAACCCAATTAGGTGTTGATGTTCTCAAATGCGGACAACAAAGGTAGTATATACTTTACAAAACCCAATCAGGTTTTGCAAAACTTGATCAGGTTATTAAATTAGATAATTCAAAAAACCTGATTGGGTTTTGTACCGATCAGGTTTTTTAAAGTATAATGGTTAGGCTTGGATACAAAGGCTAGCCGACATTTCACTTTTAAATAACCCAATCGGGTTATTTAATTTTTTTCTTTTTTTTGGTGGTGTCCACTTTTTTGTACACTAACTTGGTGAACACACCCATATGTTTTAGGGACTGGTACCATATGAACGAATATGAGGTCTACCCATCTAGATTTTGTGAGCCTAAAGAAGAAGGAGTTCAGCCTTATAGTTGGCCTAGGTTCTAGACAAATTGTGTCCATCATAGGAGATAGTTGCCCTTAGATGCAATCATGTCTTGGTTGTTTAAGTTGATGAAAGATCAACCCCACAGCTCCCAAGAATCACCCACATGCAAACACCTATTATAGAAAGAGAGAAGCAAAAGCTATAGAGGCTTAAATTGGTAGGTCCATAGATGAGACATTCTTGATGAGCAAAAAGAAAAAATTCTATTATCAAAAGTGAATGAATAAAATTACAAAGAGATCAATCCTTATAAAAGGAGATCAAAACCATAATAGAGTAAAACCTAGGTTGCATGATAATAATTAATAAAAGAATTAATTATTATATGCCTAAAGTTTAGCTTAAGTAAACAAGAGATAATAAGTGACTTAATAATTAAATCAAAATGATTTAATTAATAAAGCAATATCTTATTACTCTAACATTGGCTGCCTAGTAGTTGAAATCTCTATTAAATTAGGAGCCAACAGATCTTATATGGCTTCTAGTTGTAGAGACTTCGATAATTATTTTACCAAAAACACTAGCAACATAATGGCTATTGAAACTTGGAAATCTAGATAACTCCTCAAAGCTAGAAGCTCATGTTCTAAGAAATCTCCAATAGTCTCCTTCAACTTGCTCAGATATGATGACAATGTTGGTGGGCAAAGACAAGGATGAAATAAACACGTAGTTAATGTTTGACATTAAACTCAAACTTGTATTTCCTTAAAAATAAAGAGATTGCATCTGCCTCTTTATAGAAGACTAGAGAAATTTTCAGAACTCCCTCATTTAGAAAACCATGTGAAAAATGAACAATCTGGAAGATGCGCCTGTCAAAAATATCAGATGGTCGATAACAAACATGAAAGGACTGAGCTCGACAAGGGACGGAAAAAAGCTTTAGTTCTAAATGCATTCTTTGACAATGCAAAAGTTTGACTAGTAGAAATTATTATCTACCAATAGAGATGTCCCCACATCTCAACATCGTGCCCAACCTGTCTTATCTCAATAATACATATTGCCAAGTTGAACTTCAAGAAGAAACGAGGTGAAATGAAACTGGTCAAGTATAATGATACACAAAATAACCCACAAACCATGGACATTGCTGCTTCTATTCATGCTTCTATTCAGCATACAATTTCATAAAGGACACCTGCCATATCTCAATCTATTAAAATAGTTAGTAAAATGCTAACCATTACTTTAACAACGAACCCCTTCATAATTAATTGTCAATTATTCTGAACTCACCAAAGCCTTTGATAATGACAATTTGTTTGGACTCACGAGAGACTTTCATTTTATTATGCAAGTCGGTCAGCCTCAATTGATACCCGCAACCTCGTTCTTGTCCACCTCTTCCATTTGTCTGTATCGTCCATTCTTCATCAAACACAAAGTTTACCACTATGTTCGCCAGGACAGCTCTTTGCTTTTCTTTTAAATGCTTTCATTTGTCGCTCATAAACTTGCCATTGACGAATTCAATGCTCATCTGCCATCTGTATTTTTGAAGTTCTGAATGGTCACAACCCAAATTGGCCGGCAAGAGTATCGTCTTGTTTCTATTTAAATTAGTGTATATCTCTATTCTAAACACATTAGAGAATTGCTACGTGCAAAACATTACAATGATGACTTGCAGAAAGCAATGGGAACTAACCTTTGTGGCGGTGTGTTTGTGGATTATTATGTTTACAAAGGGACTGAATGCAACTCAGCATGAAACAAAAGTATTGAATAGGAGTGTTTTCCCCCCTGGATTTATATTCGGCACAGCGTCTGCTTCATATCAATATGAAGGAGCTGCCCATGAAGGAGGAAGAGGCCCAAGCATATGGGATACTTTTTCACATATCCCAGGTTAATTTTTAATCTTTTACACGTTTATTTATCTGTGTTTTCTATTTGGACAGGCTTAAACATTACACATTAAGACTTGATTTTTAAGTTAAAAATGTTAAATATTCAAAATTAACCTGTTTTCCAAACTTAATTTCTTCTTTAATAACTAATGTTTTAAAATGATCATTTCTATCTATGTGAGAAATCATATTGTAAATAAAAAATGTGTAGGAAATATTGCTGATGGGAGCAATGGGGATGTTGCTGTGGACGAATACCATCGCTACAAAGTGTGTTTTTAACTTATCATGTTCATTTTCCAGCCCATCTACGATCATGAACATAACCTTTCTATTTCTTTCCATCTGAATGGATTTAGTATTTTATTAAAGAGAGATAGCCTAATTTACAGGAGGATGTGAAGCTGATGAAAGACATGGGCATGGATGCATATAGGTTCTCTATTTCCTGGTCGAGGATTTTACCTTGTGAGTCTCTTTGCTATATTTCGCTCACTACATGGGACTAGTATTCATTAGATTCTCCATTAAAAGGATTTTGTTTTTGGGTTACAGATGGCTCGGTTGAAGGGGGTATCAACAAAGTTGGAGTGGCCTATTATAACAATTTAATCAATGAACTTCTCAAACATGGTAATATATATTTTCTTTGTTATTGTAGAAATAGAAATGGCTAGTTATAAAGAGCTTATTTTAATTAATTCTGATTTGTAAAAGATTTATCTCACAAATTTGTTTTTTCATAAAATTTTATTTAGGGGAAACCATCTAGTAGTCATTGGTTCAGGTTAATTTCATGCACCTTCAGTTTCTAATCTGTATGTCAAAATTTTCCGTTCCATAAGTTAGTGAAGAGCTTAAAGCTAACCTTTCGCTTCCCTACATTTACAGGGCTTTCTGTAGAACTTATAGAGAGAGTACTTTTTGCACAAACAGATCAATCAACAAGTCAAGAATAATTATACGACAATGAAATCCTTGAAGAATAATTATACGACAATGGAATCCTTTCCCCTAGCAATATTTTTAAAGATTAGCCGTTGAATGTGTTGATTAAGTCCAACCATAAGATATGAAATTGTTGAAACTGTAAAACTAATGCACCCACCTTTTGTTGCAGATATCACACCCTTCGTAACACTGTTCCATTTCGACCTTCCACAAGCATTAGAGGACAAATACGGAGGCTTTCTCAGCCATGATATTGTGTATGAAACATTTCTAAATCATTAAACTTTGGCTGAATCCATGCCCAAATCATAGATCTTTAGTTTCTTTGCTTTGTTGTATCTGCATAAACGAGACTGTGGTCCTAACAATGCAGGAAGGACTTTGTAGCTTACACAGAAGTGTGTTTTCAAGAGTTTGGAGATAGAGTGAAACACTGGATCACTTTAAATGAACCTTATGCCTACGCGGCTTTTGGATATGGTATTGGCATGATCCCACCAGGTCATCATTCAGCAACTGAGCCATATATTGTAGCCCATAATCTCCTTCTTTCTCACGCAGCTGCAGTCAATCTCTACAAGAGCAAATATCAGGTGACCAACAAAGTTTTTCTTAATATTACATTTGATTATGTTACGGTTTTAATGTTTCACATCATTTTGTATGATCTATTATCAGATTTACATAATGCAATTCACAACAACCAAATCGACCAAAAACATTTGATACAATAGATTATCTCAATCTGCAATTTTTTTATGTGTAGGCTTTGCAGAAGGGATCAATTGGTATTACATTAGTGGCCATATGGATGCTGCCCTATTCAAAATCCCCATCTGACCATAAAGCTGCCCAAAGGGCTATTGATTTCATGTTTGGCTGGTAAGCAATTGGTAACTTTTTAAACACAATCTACTAATGGGCAGCAATATGAAATTGACTAGCAGTACAAATTTACAGGTTTGTGAACCCAATTGCAAAAGGGAAATACCCCTCCTCAATGAGAAATATTGTTGGTGAGCGTTTACCCAAATTTAGTGTCCTTGAATCTGCTATAGTGAAAGGATCCTTCGATTTTCTGGGCTTAAATTACTACACAAGTCGGTATGCTATCGATGCTTCAAATTCAACCAATTCAACTACTCCTGTCAGCTTTATAACGCTAGATTCTCACGTAAATTTAACAGGTAATATATCTCAAATATTGCCTTTCTAAGTTGAACAATCTATAAACTGATGTTCTCTTCCAATAATTTAGATAATTTGTATATTGTTTCTCACATACATTGCCATCAAAATGTTTTTCAGCCGAGAGGAATGGCATGCTGATTGGACCGGTGGTAAGACTAAATGTTTTGTAGTATTCCCTAATTAATATGTTTGTTGAAGTATGTGCTTCCCAATATTAATTTTCAATGCGGTGGACACAGGGAGGATCAAGTTGGCTTAATGTGTATCCCCCTGGAATAAGAGACCTTTTGAAGTACGTAAAACATAAATATGACAATCCACCAGTTTACATAACAGAAAATGGTAAATGTCCTTACCCCATGAAATCTGTTTAAAATAGAATAACAAAATTATTAAATAGTATTTTTAAAAAATTAATATGTTATTGTTTATGGAAGTAAGTTAACCTTGTTTGTCTGTTATAGGTTTTGATGAAGTCAACAATGATAGTCTACCATTATCACAAGCTTTGAATGATACGCAAAGAATTGATTATCACTCAAAGCATATATTGTTTCTGCAAAAATCCATAAGGTGAGTTCAAACAATTTTAAATATTTTATTTTCTATACATGTATAAAATTGTATGTTAAAATAATGGATGAATTATATTGCAGGAGTGGATCCAATGTACGTGGATATTTTTGTTGGTCTTTATTGGACAACTTTGAGTGGATAAGTGGCTTTACAGTTAGATTTGGCCTTTACTATGTAGATTATAAGAATAATTTAAATAGATATCCCAAAGCTTCGGTTGATTGGTTTAGAAATTTTTTAAAATGAATAAGTTTAGAAGACTAGTGCTATCTTCACTTATCTATAATTTAATTTATTGAAACTATTGGGATTCATACATCAAAAATATAAATATTGAATAATTGATGTTGATTAATGAAATTGTGGATTGAAAAATACAATGTCTATTTTAACTTACACATTTTTAGTTTATATTCTGTAAGATGTCTTTTCAAATTTCTACCTTCTTAGCTTATCCATCATTGTTTATGTTTGATGTTGCGATATGTATATTTGACAAAATGAATCATATATACAAAAGTGAACAAGAAACCAAACATGAAAGAAAAGGAAAAGTACATTCAAATTGGGTGTGGATATGGGTGATGTTTCATTTATGCTCCTAGATGTGGTGACATTTGTATCTTTGTGTTTACATGTGAAAAAATCTATGACTAACATTACACGTAAATATCATAACAAGCATAAAAAATAACTACACAACGATGTCAAAGCCAATGTGTAAATAAAAGGGGTATAGGGCTTATATAAAAATTTATCATAAGACAAAGAGGTCTAGAGTAAGAAATGTAGGTCTAAAGTCCACAATTTAGCTGTGGTGGTACTAGAAAACATATCACATGGGATCTATAAATAGAAAAATGTAATAGGAAAATGAGAAGTTGATGGGTCCCTAAGTGGGCCATATTAATCATGTTCCCAATGAGGAAATATGGTGCAAGGTATTTTAGTCAATAGTTACAAGTATACAAACTTCATGTAAGACACTAAATGAGTCATAGTAACAATGAGTTCATTGAGTATGTCAGTTGATACTCCCAAGCTTCTAGAACCATAAAGGAAGACACTTCCACAAAGAGAGAATATAAATTTACTAATAAATGAAAAGAAATTGACATATCTAGAAATTTGCAAAGTCTTTCTGTATTTGGACAAGAAGCTAGAAAGTGAAAAGTGCAAAAGAGACATGTGTCCCAATCATGCATAAGAGTAGATAAGGTGGGTATTGACAACTACCCTAGTGTAAACGATAATCCACCCTAGGAATTATTAAATTGCAACTAATGCGTCCAAGTGGACCATATGATAGAGTAAACAATACTTGCTCTAACAACCCAAATTAAATGCAACTCAAGGAGAAAAATATAATATGATACAAATGATGGGTCACAAATAATAGGCTATCTTAGGTACTTATGTACAATATGATGCAATTAATCTCTTACAAATGTAAAAAAACAAAACAAAAAACATGGCATCCCACAAAATTCCTCTCCAAAAAAAGATAAGAAAATAAAGACAAGTGATAAGATGAGTAATGGATGAGTTTTTCTACACTAATAGTCACCAACAATTACATCCATTATGAAGATCCCAATTTTTTGTTTTTCATAAGAGGAATGATGAGAGACTATATAGTCCCCTATCATAAATACTACCTCCAATAATGATAAGCATTTGAAGCTATAAACTATTCCTTAAATGAGCTTACAAATAATTAATCTTCCCTCAGAAATAAATAAAACCATGTAGAGATTTCCATGCTTACCATTCTTGATATGAATAACGAGGAAGTTGAATTCAAATATAGGTTGATGTCTCTAGAATTTCTTAAAGGTTTCCATGTGCAAGATGATGATGCCATACTCTAATTAAACAAATAATAAGGTGACAAATTGGAACTATGCAAAAATTGGTATGGAGCATGATCCAAAAGCAAAGATGAACTGGCATCTTCAATGTAATAACTCTTATCAAAGAGGAAATAAACCTTCTCAAATGTATCTTTGAAATCTAATATATAAGATTCCATATAAATAATCCACATTTTTTGTAAATTTGGAATCTCATTCAAGGAGACAAATAAATACCTTGTGTAATGAAGAAGTGGCAATGTGTATTTCAACCAAGTTTGGAAGATAATAATGCTCTTATTGTTTAATAATAATGGAAGTCCCAAATGACACTAAAAAAGGATTCAATGGAAGTAAAGAAGAATTAGAAACCTTTGAAGAAATGTTTTCATCATCTAAAAAATCTCAAAATACTCCAAAGTAGAAAAATCCACAATAGTATCACAATCATAGGCTATCCTTTCTAAAGGATGAAGATGCACATTATAGTTGTGTTGAACTTTTTTGTTTCATGGTGAAAATGGCATAAATATTATAAATTTCTTTCTTGAAAAGATGATATAATAACCAACTCTAGGGTTTTGGGAGGTTAGTTTTCAACCACCTAGATAACTCAATTGAAGACTAATGTTTCTATTTATAAGGATTCCTTTGCTAGTTCGATGAGATCAATCTATAATTATGTATTTCAACTTGCAAATTGGTTGTCAAAAAATAATATTTTTGCATTTTCTGATTTCTAATTAATGTAATTTTAATGTGCAACTAACATGAATTCCCAATTTAACAAGATTTGTTAAGAAATTATAAAGGGTGGTTAAGGTGACAAATATTATAAGCAAATTGTTGAAAATGAAATCCTAAATGAACATAAGCCACATCAGCAACACGTCTACAAATTAAACCTCCAAAGGGAATGGTAGAAAACCAACAAAAAATAGAGCAATGCAACCATAACTTCACTAATGTAATTATTGATTAAACTTCGTGGGTAAAAGTACAAAATGTGTCACCTTTTTAAAAAGGAAAAGGCTTACAACAACAAAAAGTGTTAAACTTCAACTTGATGTAAAAGTGATATTTCATTTTTGAATTTTAAGATGGTGTAAATTGATGAAATGTGTACAAATGGATGAAGTTTGTGTAAAAAAAATTATAGTATTTTTTTAAATTTTCAATGGTCTTTTTTTACTATCTAAAAAGTACAGCAAATCAGGGATTATAGTTCCCACCATAAAAATATATGCAAATAATTTTTTTGAATCTAATTTTAAGGTATGTTATAGATGACATATGTGCCTAGAACTATCAAAAAGAAAGATTCAAAAAAATTGTATATTTTTTTTTTCCTGTTATAGCTATTCCAAGTTTGACTTTTCATAATTTAACTATTTTTGGTTCACACCATATTTTCCTCAAAAAATCCATTTTAATCGATTAAAAAAGTTACATATTGTTGACCAAGACTCTTTCCTCTAGATCAATTGATAAATTTTATTTAAAATTCAGTATCAGCTACTAATTTTTATCCTTTTCCAAATGTGCATCATCTTCAATGTTGAAATACCTACTTGCAATAATTTTTAATTATTGTAAACCATATAGAGTCACAATTCAAAAAAAAATGTGCATGATCCTGACTCCGAGCTTTATCCAATGGTACTTTTTTTTGAAACCCTAATATTGATGTTAAAATTGGTTTTTGATGTGTAAAGATTTTTAGAATTACAAAAACCATGGGAGAAACTACCACAAAGGATGACACGGACAAATTCGGCCAAACTAGATCCAAACAAATTGAATCCAATTGGATTGGTTTCGATTGGAACCCTAGGTTACACATGGGTGCATGCGCATCCTTTGGTTTAAAAGTTTAATTTATTAATTTGATTTCTAAAGTTTACTTTTTTTAATTGTATTTCTTCTAATATTTGCATTTACAATAATTAAAGAAAATTATGTTTTTAAATTTTTTCTCAATTTAAATCAATTATATGATGAATGGAAAGAAAATAAGGTTCCCTCTCTTAACTGTAATTTTTGAAAGGAATGATCGAAATTGATTAAGCAAAAGAAAGTGATCAATATAGAAATGGATCATGTGATGGAGAATAGGGAGAAAAGAAGTTTGATGTTCTTTCTATTATGAGGAGCATGTGCTTAAGTCCTAAAATAGATAAAAGACAAATACTAACCTTGAATCTAGAAAGTGTTATTTTTTTAGGCCTATATATAGTTTCAGGGAATTCTGCAACCTATGTAGGTCTGGAAGTGTCGAGATGGAGAAAACCCAGAAATCTTTTGTCTTTTTGAAGGGAGGTCAACCTTGACCCTGATAGCAAAGCACAATATTATCTTGGGGCACAATTATACCCCAAAAAGTCAACCTTGAGCTGCACTGCTCCGATGAAATTTTTGTTCACAGATCTCGTAAGTTCAAAGTAAGGGTTTTGCAATATGCTCTTCAATTCACTATTCCACACCTATATCTACAAGTAAAATGGTTTTTCTATTTGGATGAGGGGTTTTCCTTGGTCAAGCCCCAATTTGGAATCAACCTTGAAATGTAATTGAAATTGCAATATATGTAAACAAAGTAAATGAAACAATTCACCTTGCTTATATTGAAATCCTTGTGGAGGATTTGAATCCTTGAATCCACAAGTGTGGATACTCCAAATGTATTAGAAATGTATGTAGGATGTCTCAAATAAATAGTATTATATCTTCAACACCAATCTTGAATGTATATTTGCATAGGAAAAGGC
The DNA here is from genome assembly GCA_028749045.1 of Cupressus sempervirens. Classification (NCBI taxonomy): domain Eukaryota; kingdom Viridiplantae; phylum Streptophyta; class Pinopsida; order Cupressales; family Cupressaceae; genus Cupressus; species Cupressus sempervirens. The sequence goes on from CM053792.1 coordinate 193,483,488, forward strand.
TTGGATGAATATGGATGGAGAAATCTTCAACAAGAGGGCTCCATAGAGATTGAATGATTTAATGGCTAACAATGGATCTCCTTGATGAATCTTGAATGCTTGAACACTTTAATGCTTTAATTCTTGATAGATAGTAGATCTTTACTTCATGTAGGTGAATGCACTCATGAAACTATGGATGGAAAGTAAATGTCAAAATGAGGGAAGAAGACTTCCTTATATAGAGATCTAGGGCACAAACTCTTAGAGAAGGCTAACATAGGAGCATTAAATCCCATTTAACCTTAACCCCTAGGAATAGACCTATATTAAATGAAATTTAAGAGTCTACCATTTTGAAACCTAAAATAGCAAACCCAAAAGTGGGAAAAGAAACTTTTTGAAGCTTGAGATCCCAAAACTTCTGAAAATTGAAAAGTGAATTTAGGGTCAAGGATGAGGTCAACCTTGCCCTAGGTCAGGGTTGAGGATATCCTTGACCTATGTTAGGGTCAAGGTCAACCTTGAACCACCAGGTCATCCTTGACCTAGAAGTCAAAGTCCTCAATTTCATAGAGAAGGTTGTTAGAAATAGGTTGTAAATAGATCGAGAGAGAGAGAGAGAGAGAGAGAGAGAGAGAGAGAGAGAGAGAGGCAGAACAGGAGGAAAACAACTAGATCCATGTAGAGATCCATTCAAGGTACTCGAAATGACCCCAGACCACTTACTCGAAGGGCTAAACACTCTTAACATGGAAGTGCTTCCATTTTAAGATGATACATTTAGCCCCCACTTTAGCAAGAGTGTGGACTTGATGCAAACTCTTGGTAAAGTAGATCATAATGAAAAGATAATCTTATTAAAATCAAAGAGATGAAGAGATCCTCAAGCCCATAGAGACTTAACTCTTTATCAACTCTAAGATCACAATAAGAGAGACATCTCCAAAAAAAGAGTGTGATTATCTCACCCAATGAGAACTTATTTTCCTATGTGAACCACACAAGGAAACTACACAACTAGAAAGATGGAATTGAACTTCCTAGTGAATGTGGCTACTCATTAGTCAACCCATCAAGGATTCAATCTTAAGAATATTATATTCTATAAGAGTAAAACTAATAAGTAAAAGGAGATCCAATCTGAAGGACACCTTCAACCTTAAGGGATAAAAAATATAGTTAAAACTAGAGGGATAAAGAGATCCTAAAATATAAATACATGCTTTAAGGATTAGTCACTAATCCAAAAAGGGAGGAAAAAAAAGGGTATCTTGAAAAATTATATGTACATATACATACATACATACATACATACATACATACATACATACATACATACATATATATATATATATATATATATAGAAAAAGTGTGTGTGTGTGTGTGTGTGCGCGCGCACGTGCGCGCATGCATGCAATAAGTGAGAAAAGCATATACCCCCATATTAAAGTCATTGCTAACACTTTAACAAGAGCAATGGCTTTGATAAAAAATAAGAAACCCTACTGATTATGTTTCCACTACAAGATGCCCTAGACAAAGACAAATCAAGGGAAATAGTACAAAAACATATAGAGAACATAGAAGGGATCTACCTACTATGGGTTTAGTATGATCATAAGATAATATATAAATATGATATTATTGCAAATGAATTGACATCATTCCCCAAAGAAAGTAGAACTACAATCACAAAAGAGGAGATATCACATGTGAAATACAACTTCAGGAATATTTTTCGATCATGACCTAGAGACCAAAAAGAATTAGTGCTACCAAGTCACAAATCCAAGAAGATTACATAAGGAAATATATATGAACAATAGCATAGGTACAACACAACATGAAACAACATATGGGAGAATAGAGATACATATAGAGGAATAATACAACAAGTTTAATTCTTTTATCACCTTGCACTAACATAAGAAACAAAGATCATATAAAAGAATCTAACAACATTTAGCAAATACATAATGGGAGAAATAGAATACAACAGACAAACACACAACAAAGGCTACCATGAAGAACTATCCAATCAAGCGTGTCTCCTACTCTCCCCATCTCATTGTATATCATTTAGGGAAGGTGGGTAACTCATAAGAGGGACTATATCCAACACAGTAGGAATGATAGCTAGCTCCAAACAAGGATCCTTTTGAGAATCACAATGTTCAATACTAGGTGTAAGTATCAATTGTGAGGAAAAGCATATTAGGTAAATCAATGTCAATGTCAATAGTTTCATATTCATCATTAACATCATCAAGTGTATCTTCTTCATCTAATTTAATCAAAATATGATATAAGATATGAATAGAATCATTAGTATCATGTAGCTCAACATCATTATTAGCAAAAACTTCTTCTAACACATCATTCATAGTTGTATCCAAAGAAGGTAAAGATTTTTAATAACTAAATTATGAGCTTTAGCTTGAGCATGATGCTTTTTACATAATTTTTTAGCATATCAATTATGTTTTTCCATACTTGAAATTTGTTGAGAACTAGGAGGAACAATTACAAGATCCTTCATAGGTTTTATGGGAGGATTAATAGGATTACCAATAGATTGACAAGCAACAAGAGGAGCTTGATTAATAGTTGTAGAAGTCATATACAATGGAGGTATGGAAGGTGTAGGAAAAAGACCATGGCTAAGATCCATAGGAGGTAAACTAAACTAAAAAATATTATGATGCTTATAGACTTGATATGAATGGAAAAGATGATCAAGTCAAAAAGGACATGAATTAGGTAATGAAGGCCAAAAGAAGTCAATGGGAGCAGAATCCCTGGGCCTAGAGGTATGATATAAACTATGATTAATTTTCTTCACTTCATCATTATAAAAAAACTTAAGACATTTATCAATAGGTGAAGCAACAACATGCATGGTATTTAACCATGGTAAACCATGATTAACTTGAAACTAATTAGAAGTAGGAACAATAACAAAGGTGGTGGTCACAATATTTCCAAAAAGTTGAATGAGAAAATCAATAGAACCAAATGATGGATAAAGAAAACTATTACAAGTTTTAATCCACTGATTTATCATAAAAATCATGTTGCAAAATTTTCATAAAAAGATTTTCTTCAGTAATCACATTAACTAAGGAGGTATAATCAACAAGACATCCATGAGTGTGTATCTCAGTAGTCTTAACATAAATATAAAGGGGACCATCAGGAGCTTTAATAGTGTTAGAATCATCAAAGGTAATCAAAAGTTCCCAAGGTCATTTTTTCTTAGGTTATTGTCAAGGTTTAGGTTCAGGCTTAGGTTTCAGTTGAGGTGGAGCTAAAACTTGAGATTGAAGTGAAGGTTGAGACTAAGGTGGAGATACATATTGAACTATATGCTACACTTGATTAACCACATGATTAAGATCATCCATCTTTGAATCATACACAATATCCATAGAAGATGGTTGAGCAATACTATTAGTATCATGTGTAGGTAAAGGATTCTATAGATTTGTAAATTTTGATTAGGAGAAACAAATTTATTCCCACTACCATCAAAATTATCAACAGATAAAGCATTAGAATCAATTAATTCTTGAACCTTATGTTTTAAAGAATAACATTTTTTAGTATCATGACCATTTTGGCAATGATATTGACAAAAAGCTTTCAGATCAAAAGATTTAGCTGCCATTGTAGTAGGTAAAAGAGGTCAAATAGGAGGCAAAGTAATCATATTAGTAGTTAACAACCTATTCATAATAGAATATAAAGATTTAAAGATAGGATTAAACGTATGATTCAATCAAAAAACATTGGATGTAGAAGTGGTACTGTGAGATGTAACATCAACTTGATCAACAACTTTATTTTCGTGTTTATTTATCTTGACATAGTTGTAAAATTTTGAACTTTATTTGGATTAGGATCAGCATCACTTTTATCAATAGGAATAGGAGTCATTGGAGTGGTTCTCTCAAATTGACTCACTTGTAATTGATAATGATGAAGTGTTGCACAAAGTTGTTGAAAAGAAGTAAATTCAGTAAGTAGAATCTTATCTCTAATATCCTTTTGCAAATTTAAAATAAAAATACATTGAATATAAATATCAAGAACATGATAGAAAATCTGAACATGCAAATGCTTAAATCTACCAATAAATTTAGTCAATTTTTCCTTAGAATTTTGTTTACAATGCATCAAATTAGTTAAAGACACTTGCGGGCCAAAGTTGTTTTGAAATTGTTGAATAAAAGCATTAGTAAGTTGAGGAAATGAATGAATAGAATGAGTTAAAGAAAAAAACCATTGTAAGACCTTGTCATGAAAAGTTTGAGCAAATAACTTAGCTAAAACCTTATGATCATGAGCATAATCACAACAAAGGATTTGAAATGTTTTAACATGATGAACATGGTATCCCTTACCATTATAATTCTCATGATGAGGCATATCATCTTGTTGAGGAATGGGAGTACAAATAATTTCCTAAGACAATGGACTTCCCATGTCACAAGTAGGGATACTAAACTTGTTTTGAGTCAAGGATGCAAATTGCTGTTGTAAAAATGACATAGTTTGAGCCAAACTAACAATTGTAGAATCATGAGAAGAAATAGTAGGAATAGCAACATTAGATACACTAGGTAAAGTGTAAGAAGCTAGAGGGATAGAAGATGCAATTGGAGGAATACTAGGAACTACAGTTGGTAGAGGAGTAGAATAAGTAAACGAAAAAATATGATTAGAAGGTTGTGATATAGGAAGGGACATAGAAGGAACACTCATAGGAATAGAGGGAACCATTGTAGTCACCAAAGGATTGTAAGTAGGAACTCTAGGAAGAGGAATAGAACAAGGTTTGACACTAGTAAAAATAGGAAACAACCCTAAATCTTGAGCTTCTTGGGCTAAAGGTTTAACATTGGAATACACAAGGTGAGTAATACCACGCAAGAGATTAACACCTTGGTCACTATCATGAAGAACTTTCTTAAGAACCTCAATAGCTTGAATAGAATCTTGAAGAAGCCAATTACCCATTTTATCATCATTTGAAACTTTTTGGACTTGTTCAGGAGGAACTCTTAAAGCATCATCCTTAGCATGAGAAGAGTGAGAAGAGTTTTGCTCCATAAGAGGATTAGAATCAGAAAGAATCAAAGTCTCATCAGGAATCCTAAGGAAAGGAGAAGAAGACTTAGGCTTAAAGGTATCCATAAGTCTACAACTGTGTCTAACCCTAAGATTAGAAGTAGGACTAGAAGTAATAAAGCTCATAAACCAATGCAATGTAAATGAACTAAACTTAGAAGACATAAATCATAAATATTTTTGTATTTTGAAAGATATTTTGCAATTCTTTTTTGTATTTTTGAATTTTAAAATGCAAGAGCATAAACTAAATCTAATCTTAATGAAAGAAAAGACTTAACAAGTATGAAATGAAATATAACACTGCAAAACACAATAGGGCATCTAATTCCACAAAAGAAAAGAGGGTAAGTGTATCAAGTCCACCAAAATGATTAGAAAGAAAATAAGATTTCCTCTCTTAATCGTAATTTCCAAAAGGAATGATCCAAATTGATTAAGAGCAAGAAAGTGATCAATGCAAAAATGGATAATGTGATGGAGAATAGGGAGAAAGGAAGTTTAATGGTCTTTATGTTATGAGGAGTATGTACTGAAATCCTAAAATAGATAAAAGACAAATACTAAAGTTGAATTTGGAAAGTGTTATTTTATGATGCATGTATATAGTTTTAGGTAATTATACAACTTCTTCTAGACTAGAAATGTCGAGACAGAGAAAAGCCAAAAATCTTTTGTCTTTTTGAAAGGATATCGACCTTGACCATGATAGCAGAGCACAATCTTACCTCAGGGCACAATTGTACCCTAAAAATTTGACCTTGACCTGCACTGCTTTGATGAAATTTATGTTTGTAGATATCACAAGTTTGACGAAAAGGGTATCCAAATATGCTCTTCAATTCATTGTTCCACCCTAGTATCTATAAGAAAAATGGTTTGTTTGTTTGGATGGGGGGTTTTCCTTGGTCAAACCCTAGTTTGGAATCAACCTTGAAATGTAATTGAAATTATAACATATGTAAGCAAAGTAAATGAAACAATTCACATTGCTTATATTGAAATCCTTGAAACTAGAAGTATGGATGCTCCAAATCTATGTAGAAATTTATGTAGAATGTCTCAAATCAATGGCATTAGATCTTCAACACCAATCTTGAATGTATCTTTGCATAGAAAAAGGCTTGGATAAATATGGATGGAGAAATCTTCAATAAGAGGGCTCCATAGAGATTGAATCCTTCAATGGCTAACAATGGATCTCCTTGGTGAATCTTGAATGCTTGAATGCTTGATAGATAGTATATCTTCACTTCATGTAGGAAAATGCGCTCATGAAATTATGGATGGAATGTAGATGTCAAAATGAGGGAAGAAGACTTCATTATATAGATATCTAGGGCATTGATTCCTAGAGAAGGTTGACATATGAGAATTAAATCCTATTTAACCTTAACCCCTAGGAATAGACCTAGATTAAATGTAATTTAAAAGTCTACCATTTTGAAAACCAAAACAACCAACCTATAAGTGGGAAAAGAAACTTTCTGAAGCCCGAAATATCAACCAAAACTTTTGGAAAATAAAAAATGAACCTAGAGTTAGGGACAAGTTTGACCTTACCCTGGGTTAGGGTTGAGGTCTTCCTTTACCTATGTTAGGGTCAAGGTCAACCTTGACCCACAGGTCATCCTTGACCTAGAAGTCAAAATCCTCAATTTCATAGAGAAGGTTGTTAGAAATAGGTTGGAAGAGAGAGAGAGAGAGAGAGAGAGAGAGAGAGAGAGAGAGAGAGAGAGAGAGAGAGAGAGAGAGAGAGAGAGAGAGAGAGAGAGAGAGAGAGAAGGGGGGGGGGGGGGGGGGGGGCGTGGGGGCAAAATAGGGGGAAAACAACCATATCCATGCAAAAACTCATTCAAGGTGCTTGACATGACCCCAAAGAGAGAGAGAGAGAGAAGGGGGGGGGGAGGGGGGGGGGGGGCAAAATAGGGGGAAAACAACCATATCCATGCAAAAACTCATTCAAGGTGCTTGACATGACCCCAAACCACTTATTAAGAGGGCTAAAAACTATTAACATGAAAGTTCTGCCATTTTAAGATGATGTGTATGATATAAATTATTCTAAATTAATTTTTTAAAATTATTTTATATTGAAATTAATTAATTAAATTTATTATTTGATTTGATTTAAATCACTTCTTGGATTTAATTTAATTATTTTAAAGAATTATTGAAATTATTAAAATTATTAAATAGTTAAATTAATTAATATATTTAATCATTTTATTTAATTTAAACTTAGCAACACTTTAATGAAACTATTTCATACTAAGATTTTCTAGTTTTGAAGGAAGTCGAATATATCATGCTTCTAAAGTTGATAGTTTTTTCTAAATTATCTATGATCTAGTATTCTTTATGTAGGTGATTTGAAGATCTTAATTTCAGGTTTTGTGTGCTATGGAGAATAAAGTGAAAAGAACAAAAAGATATGATTGATTGAGAGATGACTCGAAGAAAGGATGGAAAAAAATAAAGTAAAGCCATAAATTGAAGAGTCATTGATTGAAGTTCCATAAAGTAGTAGGAAATCTACAAGTTTTTCTTTTTGATTGGAAAATCTAATGGAGATGGATGAAGAATGTATTTTTAGAGAGATTGAATCATCTGAACACATGATGTTTGAAAGTATAATTAAGCTACATTTGAAAAAATATGTAGGAGCAATATTTTGAAAAAAGAAATTTGATTGGAAAAGCACAATTATTTGTTAGGTTATTTAGGAAAAGAGAAACAAGTCATGTTCTAGAGTTTTTGGGTGTGAACAATAAGAATAGCTCTGAAGATCATGCAAAAGAAGCAATAATTTAGAATTTTATAGATGCATTAAATGATATTGATAAGAAGTTGAGTTTCTAATTTAAGTGATGCACGAAGAGAATTGATGATTATGATTACCAAAAATATTTTGTCATAGAAAAAGAAAGTTTGAGAAATTTCTAAATTGCTAAATCTATCTAGAAGAGCTATTCAAAGATATATCAAAAGGAGAAATTTTCTAGATGAAAACATTAAAAAGAACTAGGTTAGTATTTTCAGGCCTCCTCAAAAAGTTAGAATTTTTGAAGATGTTAGAAGACATGTTGTTGAATACTAGATGAGGCACTCATATGTTTCTTCCAATAGAAGAGACACTATATAGATGAAAGATGAAGAGACGGGTAAGAAAATTGCACATCCAAAACACTTTATAGACACAACATAAAGTAAAGTTTTTGAAGCTTTCAAAAAATAATTTGAAAATGTGAAAATTTGTCAAAGAATGTTTGGGAGGTTGTGCCCCTATTTTATATTCATAAATAAGGTATATAAAACTTCTTGTAAAAATCATGTTGAGTTTCATCTTTATTTGCAATCTTATATAAAAGTTATTGCAACACTTAAGCCAAATGTGATAGTTCCTAGAAGTACAACACAATTTGTCAAGTCTATGTTATGTGATATTTTTGAAGAATCAGAGAAATTCAATGTACAATGCATGTACAAACTGTAGAGATTTACAAAAAAATAAATCATATGAAATGGACAATATTGAGGTTTCAACACTAGTTATGTGGAATAGATTTGAGTATGAGATATACTAAACACATAATTGAGATGAATCTAAAAAATAGCATGGAAAGAGATTAATTTTACATGTGGTGAGTTTATGGATAAATTTAGGACTATTATTTATCCACACATCCAACATTGTCATGGTGCAAGATGGCAAGAAGTAGATTAATTTTACATATGGTTAGTTTATGGATAAATTTAGGACTATTATTTATCCACACATCCAAAATTGTCATTGTGCAAGATGGAAAGTTAAACAGCTTCAAGATTCAAAAAAATGTTTCCCACTAGTTTCATTTGTGGGTTTTTCTAAAAACTACATTTTCCCCTCAATCTAAAATTCAAGCTAAATATTATCACTTAAATCAAGTTGCAAGTTTTGTACAAGTTACCTATAGACATGCACAATTTGATGTTGATATGGTATAAAGTATTGATCTAGATGAACACATTATCATCAAGGAGGTCTATTTTTGTATTAGAGATAATAGAGTTCACAATAGGAGCTATGTAGTTCATTTTTTTGAAATGTTCTTTGATGATGTTGAAAACATGGGATAAATGCTTTAGAAAAATAGATTTGGGATGATGGTTGTGTAGGTATGTGTATTTGAAAGTTAAACTTTTAAATTTAATGTACATATTTAATAAAATGAACAATTATGTGCATAAATTTGATTACTCATAAAAAAATAAAAATATATATAGGGCAATTTAAGTCTATAAAAGTATTTAATTGGCTTGCAATACAACATGTTAGATGCAATGTTACAAGTTTATTTGAAGCATGTTACAAATGTAAACATGCAATACCAAAAAATCAATCACACATTTTGACACAAGGATTTTATGTGGAAACCTAATTTGGGAAAAAAATACTAGTAACATGCTAAAAATTCACACATGTCCTGATAAATCAAATAGAAAGAATGAAGACAAATTAATAGGTAGAAAAGATGACAGTAACAAAAGCTACAAGGACAAGGGAAAGAAGGCTTGTTACATTGATGAAGAAGAATCCAATGAGGAATCTAAAGATCATGATGATGAAGTTATCTATGTTGTTGTGAAGAATGATTTTGATGAAGATGAAGAAACATCATTGATATCTTATGTGAAAAAAAGTGATAGATGGATCATTGAGAGTGGATGTTCACATCGCATGACTAGAGACAAAAGTTCCAAGGTTGAATTTGATAACAGAAAGGCTAAGATCTATGATAGTAATAGAAAACTAATTAGAAGTGGATATCAGACTAAAGGTAATCTATTTTATCTTGATATCAATGATGCTAAATGTCTTGTTCTACAATTTGATGATGTGTGGCTATGGCACAAGAGGTTATGTCATGTAAATTTTCACAATTTGGTTAGTATCAATAAGAAAAAAAGAGTTAGAGGTTTTCCAAAACTAAAGAAACCTGATAATGTGATTTGCAAATGATGTCAGTTATGCAAGATGACAAAATCTAGTTTTAAAAGTAAGATTCATACTTCAAAAGAAATTCTAAAATTAGTTCATACTGATTTATGTGGAAAAATTGATGTGCAAAGCTACAAAGGTGACAACTACATTATCTAATATGTTGATGATTACTCAAGAATCATGACAGTAATGTTCTTAAAAGAAAAATCTAATGCTTTTCAAAATCTTAAGTGGTATTTTGGAAATATTTGAAAAGGAAACTGGTAAAACCTTGAAATGTCTAAGATCTAACAAAGGTGGAGAGTTTACATCAAATGATTTTGAAAACTTCTATCACTAATACATTATAGGTCAATTTTTGACCTTTTATTTTCACCAAGCCCTTGAAATTCTTTTTAAATACAATTTTTTTATTTTTATGCCAAAATTGGTTGAAAGTTCAACCAAATTATGTTTTCCCAATTTGGTCAATATTTTGACCAACTAGGGTTCAAATAACAAAAAAAAAAGTGATTTTTTTTATTTCACCACCAGAGCAATTTTGGATGTTGTCTATGTGTGTAGTGGGAGCTATTTGAGGTGATATGTTGAATAGTAAATATAACCTTACACATAGAGAACTCATAATACAATTATTTATTAACTAGGGAAACCCTGGACAAGGGAAAACCCCAGTGGGAATGATACCCACAAGATGATTCACTAAACAAAAGGATCTTGTTAAGGATATTGACATTTTTAGGAGTCTATGAAGTACATATAGTGTCTCGAGTCCTTATTAGGGGACTAGGCCTTGTTAGAAGCCTCAAACCTATTAGGAGTTGCTTCAACCTTGTTAGGAGTTGGTAGAACAATTACAATGTATGCAAGAAGATCCCACTTCTGTAACAAGCATTTATTCAATTGAGTTCTTCAAAAGAATAGGTATACATATAGTACTTTCTCACTATTGTAATTCACACTTTCTTTGATCATACATTAGATATCACATTACATAAGACTTATATAACTTTCAATTTTTTTGTACAATAGTTCTCATATCATACAATTTCCACATCTAGCATCCTTATCTATGCAAGATAAGATATTTACTTACACTTCACAAATTAGTAATTCTCTGCTCAATGGGCCTTCATTTGATCACATGCTTGATATAATATACAATAACTTATGGAATAATATCCACAAAGTCAGCTCATCATGAATTAGCAATTATTTTGTTACCACAATAATTACTTAAGTTGTACAGCTCAATTCTTTGTTATGTTTTTTTCTACTTTGTCAAATACTTGTACTGGTATTTTAGTTATAACTCACATCATACTGTTTATACACATCTATGCATTGGTATATGTCATCATGAAATTTTCATAAAGCTTTTCTCAATTTTTCATAATCTAACTCAAAGTGTGTCATCCATACACATCTCATTTGTCTCTATGCTGCTGCAAACTATCTAACCCTTAAACAATTTTCTAACTATAAATGCATAAATGAAATTTTGAATACATGTTACGATAAATGACAACTCTCAGTACATCTATCTGACCATATTTCCAACAATCTCCCCCTTTGAAATTGATGGCAACATTTGGTAAAATTTTCTAAGTCCCAAAATGATGTCATACATAACAAAAATAAATAAAAGTAACTACACAAAATTGCCTTCAAAACATAACAATTTTGTTCATTTTTTGATGGATCATTACATTCTTATCACTCATTTAAATTTATATATAGGTATACTCCCCCTTACATATACATATACAATTCCTTACATATATTATTTCTTCCCTTTACTACTTACAAACATACAATTTTCCTTACGTATTACTCCCTCTTTGACATCAATGGAAAAGGTGTCAAAAACTATATACAATAACTTGTAGCCTATTTTTGATCAAATTGATATCCTAAAAAAATAATCAGCATATACAAGCTTCATTCTATCCACTCCCTTTTTCCATTATCCTTCACTATATCAAAAATACTGATTAGTGCGCATAGTGCATAGGATGCCACTTTAACTATACTTAAGTTAGTATAGGAAAAATTGCCATAGGAAGTCTTTGCTGCAAGACATTCCTCTGGTTACCTCTGCAAAATGCTGATCTTAGGTGACAAGATTTCTCTAAGACTAGAGAACCTTTTTGTTCCATTTTCCTTGTCATACTCTAAGCCTTTGATCTCACTATGGATCTTCTCCACTTTTCTATCATATTTCTCAATACTAGTCTTAGGAAGCTATAGTTTTGTAGTGAGTGTAGAAAGGTCACTCTACTTACCCTTTATATGACTCTCAAAGTTTGCTAGGTATTTTTATGACAACATGCACTTTCTTCCCTTCATCAATGTGTTTTCTTAATTCCTTGATGCTTACCTCAAGTGCCTTCACATCACTTCTCACATTTGTGCACATTGTATCACATACTGATGCATCATGTTTGGCATGTGCTTGTGTTGAAGCTACCTTAGGTAAGATTCTGAATTCCACATAAAAGGTCTTCACCAATTCTTTGGCCTTTACTTGCAAGTTTGGATTGGCTCTAGTTTTGGTAATTGTCTTTTGCATTCTGTCCAAGGCTTTAGTTAGTGTCTTCTCCAAAGACTTTACTAATTGTTTCTTCTAAAAAAAATTTCTTAGTGAGCTCACCAGTCCCTTCTAATTATCATCATCATTAGATAGTATTACTACTATTGCTGCTACTAGAGTTACTGATGGAATGAGTATAACTTCTTTTAGTTTTGCAATCTTCTTCTCTTCCTTAGCTTTCTTCTTTTCTTCCTCCAATCTCTCAGCTTCTTTCTCTAAGTATTTTTCTTATTTCTTCCTTTCCTCCTCTTCTTTCTTCTTTCTTTCCCCTTTCTATTTTCTTTTCTTTTCCTTCTCTTCTTTCTTTTTCTTCTCTTCTTCTTTCTTCTTCTTTTCTTCTTCTTTCTTCTTCTATGTTTCTTTATTTCTCTCACTTTATCTTCTCTTCTTCTCTCCTCTTTTCCTCTTCTTTCTTCTTTTCCCTAGTCTATTTCTTTTTTTCCTTATCCTATTTCTTCTTTTCCTCTTCTTCATCGTCATCAAAGCTAGAATAAGTTGTGATACTACCAAGAATGGATTGGCCAAATGTTGCAAAAGGATTCTCCTTTGCACCCACAGTGATATGTATTTTGTCCACTTGCATGGATTTAGTACCCATGACAATGTCTGGTGGTGAGGGTGTATTTTGTATCTCATCTATTTCTTCCTCGTCATTAGAAGGTGTATTTTATTTCATAAAGATTGGGCTCACGGGTTTGGACTGCGCACTCACTTCTACTACTATAGGAACTAAGGTCATGTATTTCATGATGGCCTTCTTAGTTTCCTTCCTCACATCCTCATAATTGCCTCCCTTCAAAAGAATTTCTCTTCTTTTGTTCCTCAGTAAGGGCTCAATACCCTTTAAAATTATGTCTAAATATTCCTTAGATTTTATTTCACATAATTTATTGACCATAAACTCTCTCAACTTTGTGTTTTCCTTTGTAACTCTTTTCTTCCTATTCAATAGCCTATTATATAGGTCTTCAAGTATCTTATTCTCAATATTGTCAAACCTTTTATACCTTAGGATCATGTTCCTCACTATGGCATTCTCTAGCTACCTTTTATTCATATTATTGCACAAACTATAATACTTATTCAACTGTACAAAATTTTCATCATTGATAATTTGCATGTTAATGTTTTCTACCTTAGGCTTCCATACTTTCTTTCTAGCTGGTGTTCAGCCTTTCTACGTGACTTGTTCTATTGGTTTATCTTTAGCTTCATCCTCAGAATCACTGACTTGTAGTTTCTTTATTCTCTTTGTCGATCTGATGGTGGTTTTCTTGACCCTTTTCTTGGTGGATGGTGATGGTCCTTGCTTGACTTTTACTATTCTTTTTTTACTTCCTCTACACAACATGTGATTCTACCTCTGGCTGCCTCCTAGGTTGATCACTTTGTGTCCTTGCTAGTTGCACTTGCGCAACTATTGCATATGGCACAATAGAGGCTTGTGCACATGGTTACATCTTCTAAAGGTCCCGTAAAAACAATTGGGGTTGCTACCATCACTTTAGATTGCCCACTTGCCTTCATCTCTAGTGCAATTCCTTTTACCTCATTGAATTCTTCATGGGTCATACCTAATTCCTTAAGGATGTAATCAATTACCTTTTATACTTTCTTCATGCTCTCCTTGCTATATAGTTTAGAATGGACTATTCTTATTTTCTCCTCATAGGTTCCCATCTAGGGCACTCAATATCCTTCTCAAATTGAAGTATGATCTACGCATCTTATTCAATAAGTTTTGTACTCATCTCATATCCCATGGGTTCTATGAACTTTACCCTTGGATCCAAAGCTTCCATGTAGGTGTTATTAGTTTCCACCATGAAGCATATATCATCCTTATACTTCTCTACCATGGAGGGAGGTATTATGTACCTGTATTTCATCTCAGTCTAGAAGTTCTTCATCATTCTATCAGTGTCATTGTCTTTGACACTTTCTAGCCTTGACCTATAGCATTGAGTTACCAACTTCATTGCACACTCATTGATCTCCCAATAAGTCATACTTGGGAACTTCCTTGTTGCATAGAAAAAAAAAAGATTCGGTAGGGACTCAAATATGAAGATTGCATTGTTAGTCTTCTTCAATTTGGCAATGTTGTCTAAAAACTATAATTTGATTATTTCACATAGATTCCCTTTTCTTCCTTGAACTATCATTACATATGCAACATGCAAGAATCTAGCTAGTACTAAGTTAACCCTTGATTCATGGTTAAACTTGTACCCTAATATCTTACTTAAAACTTTTAATCCTCTATCCTTAATCATTTCTACTTTCATGTTCCTTCCATCAAATTTTGTGAATAGGTTTGTCTCAATAGTTTTCCTCACATTCTTGTCATTAATAGGATTACATCCCTCATTACTTAAACTTGTAACCTTATGAATTAGGTCATTGTCAATTTCTACTTGCACATCACCTAACCAAAACATATCATCATGGACTCTACTTAGAATGATTTGGGTCTAATCATGGTCATCAAACTCAGTATAGAACATATACTTTACAAGATTCAAACCATCTAGGTGTATATACTCGAACTTCAAGGTTAGGTCATTATTGCACATGACTCCTAAGTCCTTGTGTATATCATCAACACCTATACTCTCTATCTTGCAATGGATGTAGCTTCTAATATCTTTGACATGAAGAATATTCTCTAGAACTTATGAAAATGCACCTAATGGATCATCCATAAGAGAAAAAAATGGGTGTTTCTTGAATGCATATCTTGGCCTTTCACTCATATCATAAATGGTCTAACTCACCATTTTAATTGTAACTATATGCACTGAAGAAATAAATTCAAACTCCATAAAATACCTTAACAACCACATTTTAGGGCTTCTGGCACTTCAAGAACTTCTTTTCACACTCCAAATTTCTATCAAATCACTCTTCAATTCACTCTAGACACTTCATATGATCAAATGGTACTCACAATCTTGTTCATGATCCTTAAATCATTTCAAATCACACTATGCATTAAATGCATATCTACCATAAATTCAAATATTATCTCTATTTACTAGTAAACTTGTTTTCTAAATTCCCACTTACTATAATCATATCTAAGATCGTGCACTTGACCGTAGCTTCCCTTTTATGTCTTTTACCTCCTATTAACTTCTCAATTTCCAACTCACTCTCTAACATCTGTTCTGACCAACAGATTCTCTGCCTCTTCTAAAACTACTTAATTCAAGTAGGATGAGTCACAAATAATTGTTGACTTCAATGTCTCATCAAGTGCATTGAAATATTGTTCCTCCAACACTGTATAAGAACTTTCTTGATCCTCAGCTTTCACAAATGCTTCCTTGAATTCATCAAAATGTTCTTTGATTACTTCTTTCTAACTATTATCACTACCATTTCCATTCCTTGTGTCATTTCTATTGTTGTTCCTTCTGTAGTTAGGATTCCTATTGAAGATTCTTCTATCCATTCTATAATATCTTATTGTGTCCAAACTTATTATATAACTAACATACAAGTGCATTCCTTCTTTGATTGGTTCCATTCTAACTTTCAAGTGCTCTACAATTTCTCGCAATATGTCTAGGATTGTTACACTTGTAACATACAATTTCATTCCTTTCACCATTAGGTCTCTCTCCATCATTGGATATGCTATGGGATCTTCCTCTTTCATTACTTTCAAGGTTAGTATTCCTAAACATTCTACTATTTTCATTATTATAATCAAACTTAGGTTTCTTGCAATCTACTACTTTATGTCCATAACTATGACAATTATAAGAATGAAAATTAGTAATAGGTTTAAAAGACTTACTTGTGCAATCTCTTTTCATATGACCAACTTCATTCCATATGGAATTCTACCTCTGAACTCATGTTTCACTTCCTTGGGTGGTTCATCTTGATTAGGTTTATCAACTTTCTTTATTTTCTTAGGTTCATCATGTATTGTTGACAAATCAACTAATTCAGTCTCTTTTGATACCTTAGTAGTTGTGCTTGATTCTACCTTACTTAGATCAAATTCTTTAGAGGATTCAACAACTAGATCTGGTTCTCTTATAATTTCAACTTTCTTAGATAATTTCTCACCAATAAGATATCCAAGTCATGTCTTAACATAATAAGGTCTATGGTAAAATATATGTTCATCAACTTTCACTATTGGAATAAAGTTTCTCTAACTATTGCTTGGCTTGTGTCAATTATCCTTTCACAGTGATATTTTACTTTTATAATTCTACATGCTCAATTTTAATAGAATCTAATTCAAATGTTACTTGACTCAATTGGTATGTAAGGTCTACATTCTTATATTTCAGACCAAGTTCATTCTTACTACCATCTTTCTTAAGACTTGATGTAAGTTCAACAATTTTCAATTCATGTTTTAAGATCTCATTTTTTTTCTTGAGATTTCCTACTTCATCTTTGTCATTAGTCTATGCAATTGATTCCTTGCCATATTTTAGATCATCAATTTTGTCTTTCAATTTTCCAATGTAAACTTTTGCATCTTCATACCTATCTTTCAGTTTATCTCTTTCTTTTGTAAGAAGGTCAATATGTTCAAGAGCTTCTTCAAGGTTTTTCTTTAATTGTTCCATATCCATAGGTATCTTATTCAAACTATTAAGCTTCTTCAAAGTAACTATTTTTTTATACCAATTGTTAGAAATAGATAATACTAAGAGTGGGTGGGTGAATTAGTATTCTACAAACTTTATCCCACAACTGAATATTGTTACTTACTTTATAACTTTCATATGAAAGTAAACCAACAATGTTGAATAGTAAATATAACCATACACATAGAGAACTCTATTACCTAGATATTTTACTGTGAGTTAGTTAAATTAAATATGGAGAGAGAGAGAGAGAGAGAGAGAGAGAGGGTGGGGGGGGGGGGTTTAATTCCCAACTACTCAAATACCTCTCTTTATGTACTTTTCTCTTGTCCAGTACTAAAACCACCTCCCTCTACCTACTAGAAATGCTCTCTCTCTCTCTCTCTCTCTCTCTCTCTCTCTCTCTCTCTCTCTCTCTCTCTCTCTCTACTTACTAAAACTTTTTTCCCTAATCCTAACTCAAAATTTTGAACATGAACTCCAACTTTTAAGAAACCACCTATTGGGAATGAGAGGTAATAAAATAGATGGTAGAGATATGAGAAAGATATGTTGACATTGAGTTCAAACAGACAATTTTTGGCAAGCCTTGTTTAATAATGCAAAAGGACAAGGAATATGTGTACAACTCATGCCAAACTAAATCTTATCTTGCTAACTTGGGATACTTTGAAATTGGCGTCCACCCTATTAAATGGAATAGTAAGAATAATGGTTGTGTGAGACTAGATTTCTCATTGTTTGATAGGATATCATGGTAATGTTAAGGAACATATGAGTGCCATTGTGCATTGAAAAAACCCTAGTTGGAGGTTATCAAGCCATAAAAATAAAAGTTTGGATATGGTGTAGTGTCATCACATTAAAAGCCATGAAATACCTATCTTCATAATTGTATTGGAAGGTGGGTACATGAATTGAAAAAGTTGATAATGGTAACAAGTAGAACAAATAATGTTCCAAGGAGGCATGGAATCTGTTTGACAGAATTCATTTCCAATGTGTGTGATATATTTGGTTCATTCCATGCATCCTTTCTCCAACTAATGTACTCCTCCAATGGAATATTTGGAAATTATAAAATCCATGTTGTGATATGGCATGGGAGATAAGAGTCGAAATAGGAAAATGATAATTCAATTAAACTTGTGTTTCATAATGGGCATACACTTATAAGGAAGCATTCAAGAGTGTACAAGCCATATATAAAGTAATTGATCACTTGAAACCATAGATGATTGTCAAGTGACAACTTAGGCCACCAATATGAGATCATCAAACAAGTAGATATGCATCATAGGTTGTTGTGAATAGATCATAGGAATCACAAAGAAATAGATGCGGGTATAGTTGTATGGTACATATATGTATATATGTTGGGTGAATTTTTTGATTGAATGCCTTGAGAAAAAGTTGATTCATGCAGGAGGGTGATAATTGAAGGAGTGGATATTGTGAGTGATAGGTGTGAGAACTAAACCTCCAATGGTTTGGTGAATGCTTAGAGAAGGCACGTGAATAGTTTGACCAAATTCTTCAACTTCAATTGATAGCAATAGAAATTGCTTGATGAAATATCGTCCAATACAAAATAGAAAATTGTGAATGATGCATGAAATCCATTTGGCATGATACTGTTGGGAATGTGCATATAGCTCAAACTAAGAGGTGAGCATCAAAATTTTTGTCAACATACCTTATTCATGCTTTGAATCCATGAAGAATGTACTCTAGAAAGACACCAAGTTGTTTGACGAAATGTTTGAATTGAAGTTTGAAGCGCCCGACTAGTGAATGCATAGATCAATGCCATTATGCATGACAATGGTTTGATTGTATAGTTCTTACACACATGATGTCCTAGACAAGGAGGTTCAAAATTATTTCATTATAAAATACTTAATGGATAGATATCAATTGGTATAGAATGGAGAAAAGGGGAATGTGAAAATACAATGTGAAAGTATTGAATAAGAAGGCGAAGGTGAATTTTTCATCATAACAATTTTGTGAAAATCATTTCATTGGTAGTGATCAAGGAATATGGGGTAGTGGAAACTTTTAGAGCTTCCATGTTGTTGTCGAATGTGAATCTCATCTCCAAGGCACTAGCATATTATTAAAAAAATTAAGACATGCAGGTGCAGTGTCAAATGATTGAAAAATGAGGATTCAAAGGAGATGTTATAAATTAAAAATTCTAGCCAAAACCTATGGTAGTTCAATATGGTATGTCCAAGTTATTCATAGAAATTCCCCAAGAAAATCCCATGAAGGCAACAAGGAGATCTCATCTCAAGAAGTGAGTTGGAGTGTACATCAGATAGCACCATTTCAAACAATGGAAAAAGGTTATTATAATATGTGCTAAGATTCATTACAAGTGGTAGAATAAATATAACTAGTAGAGCATAAGATGAATCTCACCACCTTTCTAATTAATCTCTCATCCTTTTGATATGTGAAGAATTTAGTATCCCAGATAAAGAACATTACCAGTTTGATAAAATGTCCACTTGAGATGTGAATAGTAAAGCACGGTCATTTGTTTGGTGCAATGCAAAACCCACAATACCCTTCTTGCTCATTTCATATTAAGGGCTTTATAATGGCTTATAAATGCTCACTTAGACAACAGTATCACTTCCACCTTTACTGGAATCATCTCAACTTAATCTAAGGACTATACAATCTCTCTATTGTAGTAGCATCCCTGTGAGACTAGTATATTATAAGACCTTTAAGAACTATGGCAAAAAATAAATGGCGAGTAAGGATTGATGAGAAATCAAGTGTAGCTTCCAAATCAAAGAGCAAGAATAGGAGATATCAATTATTACACTTGAAAGTTAGAAGTGAATGTGTCTTAAGTTGTTTTAGATTTTTTCTTGTATATTTTGTAAAGAGGTCAACTTTAGAATCAATTTTGGTATTGTTCAATGTCTTAACTTTTTCTAACTATAGTTAAGGATTGAAAGTTAGAGTTGGATATGAACTATCTTTTGAGTAGCCCAAACTCTAGCTTTTTGAGTAGTTAGGAACCTAAAAGGTTGGTTATTCTAGAATAGCTATAAATTCACTAATATCAAGGTAATAGGGGACTTTTTGGAATTTGGAATAAGGGAATGCATATTTTTTTGATGATAAGAAATTTTTTGGAAAGTATGTACAGAGGTTATATTTGTAATCAAAATTTCTTCTTATATTCTTGGTGTATGGAAATAAAAGAATGTTCATTTTGTATTCTCTTTTCTTCAAAGTCTGAACTATTTGGGTGTTGATTCTGGTTGTAATTAATGTGTTCATGGTATGGTGTAGATATTCGTGAATGATTGAATCATCACTAAGCTAATGCTTGCCTTCAAGCATAGTTGTTGATCATTCTTATTAATGGTTTAAGTTATTGAGGAAAGTTTTGAAGTCATTTGGTGCATTCATCATCAGTAACTTTCTCTTTAACCTTTAATTTTGAATACATTTTATTGAAAAATCAAATACACCCATCATACAAGGGAGATACCCCTCTTAAACACAGAGGAAGATTGTAATCTGGTAATGATTAGTTTCAATCTCTCCAACTATTGGCACAATTGTCACTATTCACAGGGTGAACAGAGTCAATTTCATAAATAGCAATCATAATGACAAATTTTTTTACCAGAAAACTCTTAACACCATTATTTGTTAGCTAGGGAAATCCTAGCCAAGAGAAAACCAAGGTGGTGATAATATCCACAAGATGATTCACTAAACAAAAGGATCTCGTTAAGGATATTGACCCTATTAGGAGTCTATGAAGTACATATAGTGTCTGGAGTCCTTGTTAGAAGACTAACCCTTGTTAGAAGCCTCAACCCTATTAGGAGTTGGTAGAAAGATTACAATTTATACAAGAAGAGCCCACTACCCTAACATGCATTTATACAATAAAGCTCTTCATAAGAATAGATATCATACAATACTTTCTCACTGTTGTAATTCAAACTTTCTCTAATCATACATCAGATCTCACATCACATAAGGTTCATATAACTTTCAAGTTATACATACAATAGTTCACATAACATACAATTTGTACATCTAGCACCCTTATCTACACAAGACAAGATCTTTACTTATACTTCACAAATTAGTAATTCTCTGCTTAGTTAGCCTTCATGTGTTCACATGCTTGATATAATATAAAATAACTTATGGAATAATATCCATAAATAATTTCTCGTCATCTTTGATATCATGACTTAGTAATTATTTTGTTACCAAAATAATTCCTTAACTCGTACAACTTAATTCTTTGCTATGCTCTGTTATGATCTATAGATTATCAATTTATATGTATGCTCTTCAAATTACTAATGTATCATATCAAATTAACAAAAACTACTAAATTTAATAATATTCATCCAAGGTAATTGATATAAATTTTAGACAATACTTGAAATGAAATATTGAAGGCTTGGCCTTACTCAGTCAGGGAAGTCAATCAACTATAGGATAGAATGTTAGTAAATAAGAATTAAGATTTCCTATTTCATATTTTTTACTACATTAGGCATCTAACTCAGAAAAAGAGAACTACATAGTAGTCTTGCAGTGAGAACATTAGGGGTTCTAGACATGGGAAGTTGTTCCCTAGAGTCTTAATCGCTAAACATCATGGGGTTTATCTTAATGAATATTGTTGATGCTTGAGCCTGTATGTGCCTTTGTATTGATTCTCTATAGAACTTGTAGAATTCCATCTACATGTTTCTTCATGGCTATCTATCAACTGTCATATAATCCTAATTGTAGGCTATCATATGGCCTCTTAACACTTGTCATATTCATGATTTTAGAGACATCAATTTACTTTTATATTTTTCAATTAATGTTAGGTGATTTTAGAAATATGATTTAAAACTTAATTTAATTAAATATAAAATTTAGAGAGATCTTTTTTAAGGTTCTTATTGCATCTTAGCATAATAAAAAAATTGATCTAGCTACATACATATTCTAGAATCCAAATAATAAAACAATAAAACTCACTTAACCTGTGCTAAGTGACTTACCTCAAGATCCTACACAAAAATAATGCAGACCAGGAAAATTGGGTAGAGTATGTAAGAAATTTTACAAAAACATATCACAACAGATACTTTTACAATGAAACAAGCCATAACCTAGTTAAATTGGTCTAGTTTTTTATTAGTTGGGTTGATTAAAAATTCTTGTAGAACTATCATCAGATTAGGTATAATAAATGAAAAATCATTTGTTCCCAACTAGCAAGATCAAATACAATTTTCCAAGGTGATAAAAGTGCATATGTAGATGCATCACTTGCATGCCAAACATGAAGCACATTCCCCAACTTACAATGAATGGTTGGATATAAAAGCTCCATAAATTTTCCCAAGAATGGAATCCAAGGATTTAACCATGCATGTATTGGCACAGTCTCCTTGTGAGGATCCCAAGTATCTATTGCTACTATTAATTTGGGCAGCAATATATGATCCAGAATGTTATGAAGTATTGAATCTGGTAGTAATTTCTCCCATGTATCCAAAAAATGTAGCATAGGTTTAGGGTCCCTTGGCTCCTAAGAATTTGTAGCATCTATTCTCACTGTTAGAAGAATAACTTTAGAAATTAGCAACAATCAGTTGTTCCCAACTAGAAGGATCAAATACAGTTTTCCAAGGTGATAAAATTGCATATACAAATGTATGAATGTATGTATGTATGTATGTATGTATGTATGTGTATATGTATGTATATATGTATGTATGTATGTATATATATGTATGTATATATGTATGTATGTATATACATATGTATATGTATATATGTGTATAAATATCTATACATACACACATATGTGTGTGTCTATGTATGTATGTATGTATGTATGTATAGAAATCTTGTGAATTGTGGAGATTCTATTTTATCTAGCTGTTATTTCTATTGTGTAGTCTCTTTCTAAAGTTGCGCCTTCTCCTTCTAGTATATTGTCACAGATTCTCTCTCATGTCTTAAATTTTGATTATAAAATTTTTGAACATTTTCCTCTACCATATCTAAAATCAACTTCACATTGTGTTGTAATTGTGGCATAGGTTTTTGATCATCGATAGCTTTCATTTCAACATTCAAGTTTTCAAGATTGGTCAACACCTTCACTTGTAAACCTCTAATGTCAAGCATTTTTTTACTATTTCAACACCATCTTCTTCCTTTTGAGTTAATAGTTCCCGAGGTGTGTTTTATTGTAAAACATTGATTTTGTTGAACAATTCACTGAGAGGCATAAATGGTGTCACAAATATAGCAAATCTGATCTTTTCTAGGAATTTCTCCATTAGTGAGCTCAAAGTCATGCCTCCAACACTATGACCCACCAATATTACTTGTACCCAACAAATTAAAACCAAATGGAAGTAAAATAAATCATTTTTTGAGAGGAAAAAAGATGTGGTGTAGAGATCATACATTTTGGTGGGGAGGAAGAGAGTTGAACAACTCAATAAGTGGTTGGTTTATGTTAGACCATGTTTGAATTGGATGGAATCCATTGGGTGAATTCAACAAGAGGAAAGATCTATTGCAACTTGGTATCATGGCATGCTTTTCTTGGGAGAGGGAGAATTTTGTACCAACACCAAGCTCTATGACATCCTCCATGAACCAACACAAAGTGTATATTTTCCCTTGCCATTGGCTTTGCCTCCATCACTAATTTTCTTTAATGAATTGACTCTTTCACATGAGTTGATCTTATAATAAAAGGGAGAACAAATACAATAGATATATGACATCATGCCATGTCATGCCAATAGAAGAAAAAGATGAAACACATCAGTTTCACAAGTAAGTTAAAGAAAGTAGAAAGTAAAGGTTATTTGCATCACAACTTGATTGAAAATAATGGCCACTAACATCTGTCATCATTTTTAAAAAGAGAGACCATTAAAGGGAAAGGGACCAAATACAATGAATATATTACAAAATTTCATATGAATTGAAGAATAAGTCTTGAATGAGATGTATCCAGATCACATGATCAAGTAAATCAAGAAATCAAAGATCATTTGCATTAAAAATATTGACTACCAACATGAATTATTATGGATACATCACATCATCTCACATTTCTTCATATTGAACATAGAAATTACATTCAAACCTAACAACTTCAATGTCTTTTGAAATAACCATCTACTACCAACATGTGTCATAAATAGTTTATTATAAGAAAATATGAACACATATAAGAGATATATCATATAATATGACATGAATTAAAGGAAAGAAACTTGAATAATGAAACATATCTATATGACATGATCAAGTGAATCAAACAAGTCAAAGATTCCTAACCTTACAATTTTATTGCAAAATCTTCATGGCAGCTATATCAATCAAATTGATAAGGAATTTTTAACTATAGTAATCTATTTTCTTTTGAAGATCACAATTAAATTGATAAGAAATTATTCTAATATGAGATTTTTATGAACATAACCCCTCTTCAAAGATTATGTTATAAACCAATATGTTGATGGCAGCTTCAAATTCATCTTCATTGATTTTGAAAATCCTTAAACTCTCTATAAGCCAAAACAATAGCTGTATATTCTTAAGAACTTAGAGTACATGAAATTGGCTATTTAATAGCTATCAATATTGTAAGAAATTGAGCAAAATGAAAACTAATAAAACAATCCAAGAGAGCTTGATGTCAAGATCCTCTTAAGGATGAATAACTATTTTCCTTAATAAAAGAATTACAAAAAATGAGTTGTCCTTACACATGGACAATAGGACAAGAAAATGACATGTTCTCCACATGTGGACTAGAGGAAAAAAAATATAAGGATACCTTGGTTTGTCCCATACACCAAGGAAAGATTACTAATTTTAACATCCCCCTTTAATCTTTACTTAGGGATATTTTATCAAATGGTGTCAAACCCAATTTACAATATTACAACTTGATTTTTATGAAATATCTTCATTGTGCAAGAGGTCTCTTATTAGTGTGGGTACATCATTGGAGAGCCAAGAGAAGTGGATAGTCCTTCAAGTGTGTTACATCTTCAAGTGGATTCATGTGCATAGGATATATACAAAAAATAATGATGTCTTGTATGTTCCTTGATGGATTACCTAAAACATGGAAACAAGAAACAAGGAAACTATCCACGAGTATAATTTCATCTTATAGTCAAGTTAGAAACTTTTTAAGTGTAAGTAAACTCTAATAGAGTAAATTGAAATAGAGTAATAAATATAAGTGTAACTCGGTACCAAAAAGAAATCAAGATAAATCATATTCTGCAAAGAACAAATATGTTATCAAAACTCTCAAGAAAGGACCATAGAAAAGACTAGCTAATGAATCCAACATCAATAATGCATCAATCACATGGATATAGATAGTCCACTATTAAGTCATCTCACTACAAATTAATGGGTGATCAATCCATAACATGCATGACTCTCGATTTAAGCGATGAAGTATGCAAGACATTATATGTTATGATTTCAAAAATACCAAAGGAAAGGATTATGAGTAATAACAATAGCTTGCATTCAAATAAGATTAAAATGCCTTCAAGATGGGTCAGATTAACTAAAATTGGAAGGAAACTCCAAGAATAAATGGTATAAACCATAACGTGCCAATATGGCAATAGAATAATGCTAGAAAATCATAAATTGCACTTATGTGTCAATCAAAAGAACAAAATAAATGATGAAGGCAATAGTTTATAATAACTCATAATCCCAAGGAGTGAGAAAAAGCAAAAAAAAGAGATTTACAAATGTGAAATATAACAATGCACTCATAATTGACAAGTCACAAAGACTAAATAAATTTGTATATTTATTGGGATATATATGTGGGCCCCCATATATATTCATGAATCAATATACCTAACATATCATGGTATGAAATCATGCAAATATAATTAAGATCATAAAGTTAATATTTAATATAACATAATTTCTAGGCAACACACTAAAGAGAAATGCCAAAGATAATGAATGAGGAACATTAATGTCAACCCATATTTGCAGTAATTTATCCTCCTAGGTTGAAGTCTACCCATTCTAAAAATTGATCTCTTTTACTAAGTAATTTTTGAAACCATTTAGTTTTTCTCTTAACAAATTTATCAATAGGAGAAGAGTCATGATGTATGAATGCATCATTTGTTTCAACATTAGCTTCATTACCATTATTGACATCATCTATAAATGCATCATTACCATTACCACTATAAGAAAGAATAGGAGGAATAAAGGTAGATATATGAGAAGTAGGTTTTAGAGAAGGAGGTTGGTCCTCCACTAACACAATTCTGCTTCCACAAAATTGTTCATTTTGAGCATTAGAAGAATCATGCACATCATTTTTTGCAATACAGGCATTTCGAACTATTTGCACTCTATTAGTAATAGGATTATAACCTTGATAACCTTTGGTATTTTGTATTTTTTCACTCATGCACCTAGTACATGCAATATTAGATGGAGCAATAGGCGGTAAATTTTTAACCATAATAGATGAGACACGATTAGTATTCAAATGAGCAAGCCTTTCATGCTCCATATTAAAAGCAATATTTTCATGCAAAGAGTGTCCTAAAGAAGTAAACCCAAAAAATTTAAATAAGTTATCATGGCCTAACATAGCATTAGAAATAACTTCATTAGTGTTAGGATAAATAACATAGCACGTATCCTTATAAAACTCAATTTTATAATCTTGACATAATTTAACAATAGAAAGAAGATTGTATTTCAACTCAAGAACATAAAGGACATCATGTAACTTTCCATTTGGAATACTAACATTACCAAATCTTTCAACTTCACAACTATGATGATCATCTAATTGAATTGGAATATAAGAAGGATCAAGTTTTAAATAATCAAACACTACTTTATGAAAAGTAACATGTTGAGATGCACCAGTATCAATGATCCATTCTAATTGTTTAGAAATATTGTAACTAACAGTAAAAGAATGACGAGATTGATGAGAGTTTTGATTATTTTTATTGATAGGTTTCTTATCTTTTTATTTTTTTAAACAATTATTAGTTACATGACCATCTTTCCCACAATAAGTACAATGGGGCTTTTTATTATATTGATTAGGATGAGTATTATTGTGATTTTTGTTTTGATTATTATTATTAAAATAGATTATGATTATTAAAAAATTGATTATTATGAGTATTGGGAGAATTATTATTAGAAGCTTTGAAATTTAAATTTTGACTTTTAGACATAAAGGCATGTTCATTAGATCTAACAGTACCAAATTGCAACAACTTAGCTTCCTCTTGATGTAACAAATTTTGAAAAATACTATAAGTTAATTGAGTAGACAAAGTAAGAATAGCAAGTTGAGAATGAACATTAGTGATAAATTGTTGAAATTGTCTAGGAAGACACTTCTTTAAAATAATGGTAATTAATCTAATATCAGTGAGAGTAATGTCTAATCCAATTAGTTTACTTTTAATAGAATCAAATTTAAGTAGAAATTCATCCATAGATTTGAAATCAATATACCTTAAATCTTCTAAATTGTCTTGCAATTGAATCTTATGTGATTCTGATGGTCTATCATACGTTTTCTTCAAAATATCCCAAGCTTCATGGGCAATAGTGCAATGAGCAATTAGAATATATAAATTAGGATTAAGGGAGATACCAATGAGGCCAAGGGCTTCCTCAATTTTAGTGTCCCATGCATCTTTTTCATCTTATGTATCCAAAGCACTAGGAACTAAAGAGGCATTAGTAGAAACATCTAAAATATGTTTAAATCAAAAAATGAAAGAGAGATGTGTTTTCCAAGCATGATAGTTAGAGTTATTCAACTTAATCTCAGGAATTAAAGTCGACATAATTAGAAGAATGATAAATTAAAAATATAGCCTCCTTGATTAAATATATTTTTTAAAAATAAAATTATTTAAGAAGATATATACCCCCTTTTATATGAATTTAAAATAAAGTAAACCTTGATCAGAAAATAATGTAGAGATAAAATCAACAGAAGCAAAAATAAAAGGAACCAATACTAGAAAGAGATAGATAACGATATTCTTCTAATTGATTCATCAAATGAACAGTATATACACTTTCTCTCCTAAAGATTTCTTTTCCCCATAACTTCATATCCAAAAAATTGACTAAACCTAAACCTAAAAACTCTATTTATACTTGCTAGGATAGTCTATGGAACATTCTAGATTATTACAAAATAGGAAAACTGACCCGAAGAGACTTCTTGCCAAAGTGGCTTATAGAATATTCTAGATCAATATAGAATAGGGAAGAATGACCCCACAATGGTCTGAAAAAATCCCAAGAAAAGATCTTATCCTAAACATTTTTTGGTGCTCAATAACTTCTGCAACTCGGTAGAGTTTGAAATATAGCAACATGTATAATTGTTATGTGGGTGCTCCTGCACCATACTCCCTAGGAAATTTTATCTCAAGCCCACTTGAGATGAGCTCTTGTAGAGGGGTACCCTACTTTTTGATATCTTTTTTGGTCATCCACATAGCATCTACATCTAAATAACCTTTGAGTTTTACCAAATACTACGTGGACTATTTTCCTCTTGTCCGCTTTATAACTTTGGTGTCAAGTATCCTTTCTAGCTGTGGTGTCTCCTTAAATCGTAGATGTTGAATGTCTTCTATATCAAAAATCTATCCTATCTCAATTTCTTCATTCAATGCTTTGAATGGTGTGAGGTCTACTATGTTGAAGATGGGAGATATGCCAATCTCAGGTGGTAATTGAATCTCATAAGCATTGGTTCCAAACTTCTTCAATATTTGACAAGGACCTAGTTTTCTCAACATAAGCTTGGTAGATTTACCTTTTGGTAGCCTCTCTTTCTTAAGAATTTCCCATACTAAATATCACACTTCAAATTCTAAGTGTCTCTATTTCTAATCTGCATGCTTCTTATACTTGTTAGAAGTTTGTTGGAGTTGTGCTTTGACTTCATCATGGATTTCTTTTATGGCTGTAGCAAATTCTTCTTCTTGGGTACTAACTTGTTGTTGTGAACTCATATCTCTTAACTCAAAGATCCCTCTAGGATGAATTCCATACACCACTTGAAATTTTGACTTTCCTATACTTCTATTGATGGAGTCATTATATGAAAATTCAACTTGGGGTAGGATTACATCCCATTTTGTTGCGTGTTGTCTTGTGACTATTCTTAACAAATTGCCCAATGTTCTATTAACTGCCTCTATTTGGCCATCAATTTGAGGGTGGTAGGTTGATGAGAATGATAAATTGGTTCCAAGTTTCCTCCATAAAGTTCTCCAAAAGTGTCCTACAAACTTCACATCCCTGTCTGAAACTATGTTGAGAGGCAGCTCGTGAATCCTTATGACTTCCTTGAAAAAGAGATCTGCTATATGAGAAGCATCATTGGTCGACTTACATGGTAATAAGTAAGCCATTTTGCTGAACCTATCTACTACAACAAATACACTATCATGCCCCTTTTGTGTTCATGGAAGCCCCATTACAAAATCCATCATTATGCTTTCCCAAGGTCTAGATGGTATTGGAAAAGGTTGATAAAGCCCTACATTTGCAATCCTTCCTTTAGCCCTTTGAAAAAGCATACATGTTTCCACAAATTTTCTAACATCAGTCTAAAGTTTAAGTCAATAGTAGTACCTTCTAACCAATCCTAAGGTTTTATCCAAACCAAAATGTCCACCCATTGTTCCACTATGCTTCTCTTTGATAATGTTTGTCCTCATATAGGTACACATAGTTGTCCTCCTTTGAAAAGAAGTCTATCTTGTATCAAAAAATTAGGAAAATCAGCATGTTATATTTCACCAAACTCCATACATACATTGTAGATGTCACCAAAATTTGGATCTGCTACATACATGTCCTTGAGTGCTTCAATTCCCACACCTTCTAGCTATACCTGGGAGATGATAATATTCCTTCTACTAAGAGCATCAACAACCTTGTTTGATATTCCCTTCTTATGCTTAATGGTGAAGGTATAGGCCTATAAATACTCCATCCATTTCATGTGCCTATGACTTAATTTGTCTTGGCTATTCAGAAAACTAAGTGCTTGGTTATCGGTATACACAAAATCTCCTTTGGCAACAAGTAATGTCTCCACCTTTTGAGAGCTTGAACCAATGCATACATTTCTAGGTCATATGAAGAGTATTTCTACTTGGCTTCATTGAGTTTTTCACTTGAGAAAGCCACTAGTTTTCCTTCTTGACTAAGAACTACCCCTATAGCAACCTTGCTAGCATCACATTCTACTTGGAAAACTTTGTTAAAAGTAGGTAAAGAAAGAATTGGTTTCTCACTAACCTTTTTCTTAAGCAATTCAAAAGCTTCATTTACTAATTGACTCCATACAAACTTACACTTCCTTCCTCCTTTAATAGTTTCTAAAATAGGAGCACATATGTGACTGAAATTTCTTATGAATTTTCAATAAAATGTAGCAAGACCATGAAAGCTTCTAACATCTCCAATTGTTTTTGGGGTTGGCCAAGATAGTATAGCAGTTACCTTATCTTTATCCATCTTCAAGCTACCTTGGGAGATCACAAAACCAAGATATATCAGCTCCTCTTGCATGAACAAACACTTTTCCAAGTTTATTACCAATTTGTCCTCATGAAGTCTTCTCAAAACCATGTCAATGTGCTCTAGGTGTTCTTTCTTTGTCTTGCTGAAAATTAATATGTCATCTAAATATACTATGATGAACTTGCCATTAAAGTCTTTGAGTATTTCATTCATAAGTCTCATGAAGGTACTAGAAGCATTAGAGAGTCCAAATGGCATTACCTTCCATTCATTAAATCCATCATTAGTTTTTAATGTTATCTTCCACTCATCTCTGACTCTTATCCTTATTTGATGGTACCCACTTCTTAAGTCAATCTTGGAGAAATACTTTGCACCTCCCAAACAATCAAGAAAATCTTCAATTCGTGGCATTGGAAACCTATATCTGATTATAATTTTATTAATGGCTCTAGAATCAATGCACAACCTCTAGGGTCCTTCCTTCTTGGGTGCCAAAATAGTAGGTACAACACATGGGCTTATGCTTTTCACAATCAAACCAAAATCAAGTAACTCCTTTACTTGTCTAGCAATATCCTCATTTTGTTGAGGTGTCATCTCGTATGCAACCTTATTGGGTAAAGTAGCTCCAAGAATGAAATCAATACAATGACTAATGTCTTGTATAGGTGCTAAAGACTTTGGAATACCTTCTAAAATCAAACCTTCATACTTATCCAAAAGTTATTTCACTTCATTAGGAATTGTCTTCTTTGTTTTAGCCTCCTTTCTGTCATTTCCAATAGGTTATTTTGGTTGCGGGTTAGGCATCAAAAGAAAACAAGGCTTAGGTTCATCCTTCATGTCCCATAAGAATTCTCTTTTATCAACCATCATAATTTTGGCTTCCCTCTCTTTATTTTCTTCCACTTCTTCATGATTAGCAAATGGAATCAATCTAATCACCTTTCCATCCTTCTTGATGGTGTATATTTTGAATTTTCCATCATGTTTTGCCTGCAAATCATACTGCCAAGGCCTACCAAATAATAGGTGGCATGCATCCATGTCAACTATATGACACAATATTCTATCCTTATACTTTCCAATCTAAAAATCAACCCATGCTTGCTCATTTACAAGATTTTTTTGAACCTTTGTTAGCCATGAAACCTTGTAACAAAAAGGGTGAGGAATTCTCCTAAGTTTTAACTTCTAAACCATCTCAACTAGATTCTTAGTAGATCCTGAGTCAATAATGACTTTACATACCTTACCTTAGGATTTACAAGCAGTCCTGAAGTTAGTTTTCCTTTGTGGTGGTTCCATGGTAATAGGCACTTTCAAAAGTGTTCTTTTCATCATCAAATTTTCTTCTCTTCTAGGTACACTATTTGAGTTAGCCATCTCCTTCTCTTGGTATTCATCATCTTGTACCAAATGTGTTCTTCTTTCGCCTTGTGAACTTGAACTAGCTCTATCTAGACACCTAGATGTGTAATGTCCCTCCTTATTACAATTGAAACAAATGATCAAACTTTCCCTTCTACCACCAAATGCACCTCTTGAATTGCCTCTTCTACCTCTAAAATTTCCTTCACTTTGACTAGTTTCTTACTTTATCTCCTTATGATATTCATGGTTTTGTCCTCTTCCTTGGAAATTTTCTCTTCCCCTTTGATTTCTTCCTCTTCCTCTACTATTTTATTCTTGCCTTCTTTTCAATTTGGATTCCACCTTCAATGCTAGTTAATAACATTTTTGTACCATATCAAGACACAATAAATTAAGTTCTTCTTGAATGTTCAACCTTAATCCATTGAGATATCTAGAAACTTTTACACTTTCACATTCACTTTTCTTTTCCCTTAGGCTTAATTTTTGGAATTCTTCAGTATGGGTTGTGACATCTAGCTCCTTTTGTCTTAAACTTTGTCTCCTTTGATTAAGTTGGATCTTATAATCCTTAGGTAAGTATGTTTTGCTCACCTTGGCACACATCCTTTCCCATGAAGTTATCATGTTCTTACCTTCTTTGACCCTTTCTCCTTGGGTGAAATTCCACCAAGTGAGGGTTGGTCCCTTCAACTTTGACTTGGAAATTTTTACCTTGTCCTTTTCTGCTATATTTTCACATTCAAACTAGTTTTTCAAGGCTTCTATCCAATCCACAATAGCATCAGCATCCATCTTTCTCAAGAAGATGGGTAGGTCATCTTTTGCATCCTTTTTGCTAACTCTTTCAATGGCTTCTATGAAGTATCTCTAGTCTGTAGGTAAGTTAACCACCTTCTACTTAGGGGTATCCTCTTCTTCCCCTTCTTACTCTTCTCTAAGGAAACTTTTACTCTCTTTTCCATCTGGCCCTTCAACTTCTCAAATTCATCCAATAAACACTTATTGGTTTTCTCATGTTCTTGCATCTTCTTTGCCAATTCAACATTGGTGACCATGTTTGATGTTTCAGCTTCTAACTCTGATCTAGATATAAAATCCAATTACCTCAGGATCTTTCCCCAAGCTTTGATACCAAAAATGATGTAGAGATAAACTCAATGTAAGCAAAAACAAAAGGAACCAACACTAGAAAGAGATAGATAACAATATACTTCTAATTGATTCATCAAATGAACAATATATACACTTTCTCTCCTAGAGATTTCTTCTCCCCGTAACTTTGTATCAAAAAATATGACTAAAACTAAACCTAAAAACTCTATTTATACTTGCTAGGACAGTCTATGGAACATTCTAGATTATTACAAAATAGGAAAACTAACCCAAAGAGACTTCCTACCAAAGCGACTTACAGAATATTCTAGATCAATATGGAATAGGGAAGAATGACCCCACAATGGTCTGAACAAAGCCCAAGAAAAGATCTTATCCTAAATAATTTTTGGTGCTTGGTAACTTTTGCAACTCGATAGAGTCTAAAATGCGACAACATTTATAATCTTTATGTGGGTGCTCCTGCACCAGAAAAAATTATGAATAACCACTCTTTTTAATTTGAAAAAAAAAGTATTGATTTAAAGTTCAATAATTCAATTAAACAAAACAAAAAAATTATAATCAAAGCTTTTTTAAAAAAAACTACAATATAAATTTAAAGTTTATTATCAAAAAAAACTTGCTTCCTAAAACACCCCCTTTCTTTATTTTCAAAAAACTGAAATTATATTTAAAGGATAGTAAAAAATACTTAAATGAATGAAACTAAATCAATATTTTAAACTAGTGTGAATTACATTTTTTTTAAATGGAAAAAACTTTTAAAATTCTTCCCTTAAAACCACGTGTAAAAAAAATGAGATAAGTTTGAAGGGAATGAAAATTACAGCGCATATTTCTAATAAATAAGAAATATTAGGAAGGGTAGAAGACTCCCTTTTTAAAAGAATGAATATGTATAAAATGAATAAATAGAACAAGAGTCTTGAGATAAGAATAATTTAAACTTTAGACATCTTAAACCAAAACAAATACATTCAAATTAATTTGAATTGCAAAAAATACTAAAATTAAATTATAATAAGATAGGAATGTGTTACTCAAATGATTACAAAAAGAAAATGGAAAGACACCTACAACTAGATAAGAAAAGTTTAATAAAAGAAATAATTAGTAAAAAGTTCTGCAAATTGTAGATTTATTTATGATGAATTTATTATGTGTGACAAAATGTGTGATGCAAATTTATTATATGCAATGATTGTTAAAGTAAATGACAGAATGAAAGGTTGGGAAAAAAAAGAAAACTAATATAAATAAATAAAATAGATTAAGACAATGGCTCTGCTGAAATAAGGAACTGTAAGCATTAAAAAAGTTGAGGAATATAATGAAGTATTGGAAGGAAGGAATATAATAAAGTATCGAAAGGAAGGAATATAATGATTATAAATTAGGGAATATAATGTAGTATCAGAAGGAAGGAATATAATGATTATAAATTGGGGAATATAATGAAGAATCTACTGTACAGTTATAGATGAAAGAAACATTATTATTTGAATGAAATAAAGGAGTCAGACAAGGAATATATTCTTATTTGCAAGATAGATTATATTTTCAGATTTAGTAGAGATATAATTATTAACAAGAAATTGTAGAATATTAGAATTTTTATTTTTTCAAATAACAACTTATAATTAAAAAGAGAATAAATATAAGCCTTTATCCTATAGCAAAAAGATTAGTAATGAGAAATAAACTTTGTATGAATTAGATTAGCAAAAGAAATACAAATATATTGAAATGATTTTTATGATATGGAAGAATTAATTAAGATTTAAAATAAATAAGACTTGTCCCAATGCATACAGATTTTAGATTTTAAAACCAAGACTAGATTAGTTGTATTTTTTGCAAATAAATCTGAAAACAAATTAAACAAAATTTCAAAATGCAAAAGAAAATTAGTATTGCAACTTGCAAAGAAGAATGTTAGAGAAATGAAAGTAGATTTTTTTTTTTTAAAGGGAAAAAAGGTTAGATGATAATATAAAGAACTCTTTGGTGATAAACCTTCCAAAGAGGGTTAGAACAAAAAAAAAGATAATCTTGTAGATTGAATAAAAAACCTGCAAAAGAAAATTGGAGTGAATTTTTTTCTTCACTTCTGCTCTCAACAAGGTTCTCCAATATGGTAACCTTCACAAAAGATCAAAACAAAGATTAGAAAGCTCTAATACCATGTAAGAAATCAAGCAAAATGAAAACTAATAAAACAATCCAAGAGAGCTTGATGTGAAGAATTTTACCATAAACCAAATGAGCTTCCCATTAGAGCAACAAGAATGGAGACAAGAGATTTCTAAAGGGGAAAGAAAAAAAAACCCCTTGTTAATATTATGAATGGAAGACAAAAGCCCTAAGAAATGAGAGAGAAAGAAGGTGTAGCAAATAGCTCATTACAAAATATCAAGATGATGTGTAGAAGAAGTATATTAGAGTGTGGGAGAGACTCTGTTTTATAGAGATGAGAAAGGAGTTGCATGTGTAACTCCCATTTCTCTGAATGCCACCATTCATAATAAGTATGTGCAAGGTGTCAAGATCCTCATAAGGAGGAATAACTATTTTCCTTAATAAAGGAATTTAAAAAAAT
Source organism: Cupressus sempervirens (assembly GCA_028749045.1). Lineage (NCBI taxonomy): Eukaryota > Viridiplantae > Streptophyta > Pinopsida > Cupressales > Cupressaceae > Cupressus > Cupressus sempervirens. Next base: position 193,519,515 of record CM053792.1, read on the forward strand.
GAGTTGTCCTTACACATGGACAATAGGACAAGAAAATGGCATGTCCTCCACATGTGGACTAGAGGACAAACAATATAAGGATACCTTGGTTTATCCCATATAATAAATAAATGCAACCAAGGAAAGATTACTAATTCTAATAGATACCCTTTCCAAATAACTTGTTCTTATTAATATATACTACTTTTGGGCATGTAACGAGTTGACAATAGATTTTACACACTCTAAGGACATTAGTAAATTATAGTGCATATCTATTTTATAATTTAACATACACACACTTTATAATAATTGTTAGGTAAACAGTCGTCTTCATTAGGTGTTTTAGTGATGAAGTTCAAAAACTAGCAAAATAAAAAATATTTAAGAATTTACATCTTCAAGAAGAATTAAGAATGGAGTGACACAAATGAGGATATTAACAAAGAGCATTGTAAGAATATAACTTTTCATTGATTATAATAGGTGTTTCATTTTGTCCATCCTCATCTCTATCATGAGCTTGTTGATTATGATTTATTTTGATATATTTTCTAATAACATGGTGGTAGTACTCTTAATGATGATGACTGTGAAAAAATGTAGTTAGGGGTAAGGGTCTTTTTTAACATTATAAGCAATGGAAAAGATGAACATTCTAGAGAACATCTTATCTAGTGTAGTACAAAATTGAGTAATTGTCCCTATAAAATTTTGTCTTCTGTAAGGTAAAACATTGACCAATTGTGCATATAAGGAAATATAAGGCATGTAAAATATGAGATCATTGTCATGGCATCTACATCAGACCTAATGAGGGAAATGATACATGTATTTTTCTTTTTTTATGAATTTTTTAATAAATAAATTGAAGACATAAAGTGTACAAAAGTTGTGTAGAATGCCCAATATTTTAATATGATAGGCCAATAAAATATGAGATCATTATCATGGCATCTATGTCAAACCTAATGAGGGAAATCAACACCATGCTCTTTATCCTAAGCTAAAATTTCTTCAAGTGCATTTTCTTGTAAAACATTAATTTTGTTGGACACTTGTAAACTCTTAGAAAATGCATTGTTGTTTTCTATTAGTAGTGAAAAGATTCCCTTGAACAAAATCAAAATGAAGAGGGATATATGAAACATAAATTATGACATTTCCTTCATTGCACACATATCTTCTAGTTATGTCACTAAGCTAGACAATAATTTCTATTGGTTCTCATCAACAACTAAGATAATTAGTTCTCTACCACTATCAAAACTTATCAATGGGAGAAAGATAGTCCAAATAAGTAATCAATATGAAACAGGAGTTGTGTTGATGTAGTAGATGGAGATATAAATAGAGTATATTTATAGGGGTGAGATGGGTCAATCATTGGGTGAGAAATGTGATGAATAGGGATGATCTTTTATTAAATCTTAATAGTTCAAGTAGTGGTCCCAAACATGATTTTTTCAATGTTGGAATGAATGTTCTTTCATACACCAAAGAACCACATAGATTGACCTAAATTTCTTTAAAAAGGTGTGATTAGCACTTGGCAAGAATCTAAATTTGGGTTATAAGAGATTAGAGCTCATAGATGAACAAAAATAATAATCTAGAATCTAGAATGATTTTTCTCTAATTCTCTTGAGAGGAATACAACAAATTGATTTACCTGGACCTAGGAAATTGATGTAACACAAGGTAGGCCACTTACTTCAGCCCTATCTCTCACAAGACTTGCTTAAGATTTTTCTCAGCCTAATAGAGTTCTTTACTTAACCCTAACCTCTAGAGGACCTTTGATCTATCCTCCCAAAAACCTCCTACCAAGGTACACCAATGAATGGCTCAAATGCTTTCTTCAAAGGTACTCTTCCTAGGCACCTTCATTTACCAATTTGAAACCAAATGGGCTATTTATCTTCCCAACTTGGGCTTAGTGTCTAAAAAAGTAACATTTTACCTCCCATAGGCTCATGGTACCATTCTAAACAAGTTTTCAATACCCATTTTCCCTCCAAGGTTAAAAATGCCAAAATAGACCTAATCAATTAGGCCTCTTTGTTAGGCTAATCAAGCTATATCTCATAATTTTCTTTAACAAGGTGGTTAAAAAAGTTGATATTTGATTAACCTTTTGGAATATCTCAAGGATTTTCAAGGTTTTAGTTTCTCATGGCATCCACACAATGGAAAGCAAGATTTTAGCCTAATTTCAAGTGTTTCAAACAAGAAGTTGCAGCATCAACTAAGGTCACTTCAGAAGGGCATCAAATATGATCTTAGGGAGGCCTCCTCTTGTAAAAATAATAATTTCTCATCCCCCTACCTTCTCCAAAAAAATATTGAACTCTCATCTACATTCAAACCCCCCAAACTCTTCATATCAACACTGTGATTCCCTAACCAAGTATCCAAAACTTGCCTAGGGCATCATTGGAAAATTAGCTAACTCCATTTGTAGGACCCAAGATTTATGTTAATTTATATAAAAAATTTCCTCTCCCATTTTCCTTAGTTCCATGATGATTCCATGGTGGGAACTCATGAGAGAGTCATCTTTGTGTGGACTACCTAGGCAAGACCAGCACACAGGGTGATTTCAAAATAATTTCCAAAACCTTAATAGATGAAGACTTGAAGGAAATTTTAATGAAGAAAAAATTACTATAAAAAAATGAACTAACTCAATCCAAAGAAAAACTTCAACATTCAATCCATTATCTCAAACTTGCATTACAAAATCAAAAAATTATTAAAGGGAAATGTAACAAAACATTCATATTCTAATGTGAGAATGAACTCTTCCAACATCCAACTAGTAGAGTTTTATTATTCTAGGTCTTATAGGGCCTCCTAAGACATTAATTTAGTTAAACCAACCATATTTCCTTCCTTTAATTTCATAACTAAAAAGTTGCACAAATATGTTGTGGAGCAACTTTTAAAAGTTGCTAACCACATTGCATTTTTTGTATTTTTGCCTTCTAGACCCTTGAAACCTTTTTGAATGGAACCAAATAGGTTCAATAGAGGTGTTTAGGAATAATTTGGCCTTTTGGTAACCAATATGCCTATTTTTGTCACCTAAACCAATTTGAGCAACTTCTTGACAACTTAGCAACTTTTGACATTTGGGACCCTAATCAACCAGCATTACATTTCATGAGTTCCAAACACTTGAACATGATGAAAAATAACTATTTATGACCTATTTTGATCATATCCCACTTACAATGACTTGTACAAACTTTGATCCACTTTGACCACCTAGTATTTATTAGCTTACACATAATATTCACTAGTTTGCACATACCTAAACAAGGCTTAGGCAAACCAACTTGATCTAAGAACACCAACACACCAAATTGACTTGGATAGAGTCACAAAAAGCTTCAAATAAATAACAACACAAACAAATTCAAAACAAGGGCTATTAGGTGCCCTGCACCAAAACTATAAAAGTTGGCTTCCAACTAGTTTTTTAAATCTTTCTAAAAGGTTCTTGGACATGAAAATGTTCTTACTAGATAATGCTTTTGAGAATATATATTATTCTTATCCAAATTTATCTTATACTAAGTTTAAATATTAATCAAGTTTTATGACTATTGAATATAGGATGTTAATCTTAATTAGGAGGTGTAACGCTAGGTACATCATTATCAACAACTATTGTATGAATAGGATCACAACTTACTTTCCATCCATTGAATCGTCTAGGATACTAACAAGGAGGATCCTAGCTGCTATTATAATTATCACTGATACATTGAGAAGCAACAGAATAATCACAAATTCAAGAATTAGGTCCATACAAAAACCAATATTCTCTAATGCAGGTTCAAACTACTAATGATAGGAATGCACATCCCCCATATAATTGGATGGAGCATTTTTGATTGGTGAGTGATTTTTGGTCTATGATAAGGTAGGACATGAATATGAATTCTAATTGGTAGATTCGTAAAGGTTATAGTGTATTTGTATTTCTTTTACATTATATTTTGTCTAGGTAATTTGTTGGTCATATCTTAATATATTTTTCTAATACATATTTTAATGGTGGAGAATTCAAAAGAGGTGAATGAGATTATAACAAATCTTACATAGGTAAGTTTATTTTGGGTTTCATTTAATAGGCTGTCTATTGATTTCCATATTATGAACATTGATTCTATTTGGAAAGAAATATATATCCCTTGGTCATGAATAGTTTAATCACCAATGCTTTCAATATAACTCTCTTGTAGGAAATCTAAAAAGTAGTTATGATTTATGACATAGTTTCTTTAAGTCAACTAGAATGTATTTGGATTTATTTGTCACAATGAGGTATGATTTATACTAATGATTCTCATTGTAACCAAAATTAATCATGTTTTTTAGTTTTATAATTTTTTCAAGCTCATCAAATGAATTGATTTGAATTACTTAAAAAGGTTCTTTCTTGATCATCATTGGATTTTAGTTACATAAAAACTCCTCAATCTACATTTACTTTATAAGGGTGGCTAATGTTAATTCTTGCCTACACATTTTCAATTTGGGTGTTTATCAAAGATAGTGCAAAACTTGTTTGAAATACATTTCAGCTTGCAAAAGAGAAAACTCCATGTGTATCTTTATAGATGAGTTTGATAAAATTGAAACCAAACATTTTGATAGGTACTAGGATTTTTGATTTTCATTATTGTTGATAAGATCACAATGGTAAATAGTGTTGGGTTTTAAGCTTAAATCTTTCAAAGGATTTTCTTATTATGTATTAGTTTGCAACATTTACAAATCAATATACTTTATGGTTAGAGCACTTTAAGATCACTTGTGTATGACCTCAAGATGAGCTCAAATATTAAAATATCTCTTTAATTTGAAATGCAACTGCAAGATTGTCTAATCATAGGTCTATGCATGGTAATTCAAGTTGGCCTTCTTTTTCACTTGTACTTGAATGATTTCTTCATTAAAATCTTGATGAGTTACCTACAAACAATAAATATAGCCAAGCTGCATACTATTACTATTTGAATATATCTCATTTGAATCAGATTTCTAGTTTTCTATTCAATAAAATACCTACTTCCTCAAGAAAGATATATGTTTCCCCTCCAAGCAGAGGATCCCAACTCTTGGGTAGTAGTGTGATTGTCTTCCAATGGTATTTCTCTTATCATGGTCAAACTAGGTCCATGCTAATACAAATTACACAACATGAGGTTCTTTCCAATCCAAACCTTTGATATGGATCAATGTGTTGATGCACTAACTACACAAACTTCTACCTTTCCTTCTCCTAGGTTCCTGCTTCACTATTTGGTTCCTACTTCCTCATGAGGCACTATAAGTTTCATTACACTGACCCAAGGCTTAGGGCTTCTTATATTGGTTCAAAATAAGGGTTTTATACCTATTTCAATCACCAAACTATTCATCAAAAGGTTGACTACCTATGTTGTAGATTTGTGGCTTTTTGGCCTTCTTGTAGACTAGCTCTCTCCTAGAAACTTCTCTCCAAACAAGGTTAAGATTGTGGCTTCAAGATTTCTTGAAATTGACTTAACAACATCAAATAAAACTCTCACTTTTCCCCAAACACCAACTATTAATTTCACTCTAGCAACATAAAGCAACCACACACAACATTTTTGCCTAGGTGATCAAATTATGCTAGGGCTTGCTACAATTTCCTCAATTGGGTGCATGAAACTAATATATTAATTTAGTGACCTCCTAAAAACCAATATTGAATTGTTCCATCAAGAAAATTTGACCCACAATCTTCTTTTGATGATCACTTCCTCAAACAACACATTCTAAGGCTAAATACATAGTTAGATTTAGCTTAGGGCATCAAATATGAAGTGGAAAATGAGATTTTCCTATCTTAAGCCTTTTAAGTCTTAAAATACACCATACCTACTTGCACTTTACCAAATGGAATCAATTTCCAACTTTAAAATTGCAAGTTAAGGTCATTCCTTGGCTCCAAACCCTTGAATTGAGGGTTTAAAACCCATAGTCAAAGAAAATGTTGTAACTATCTTCTAACTTAACCAAATTCAACCAAACCAAGTGAAAATGATAGCTAACATAGATATCTAACTTGACATGTGCATTATCTATCCTTGTCAATCCATGCAGGGTTGTACAAGACAAGATTGCTCCATAAAATAGGCATTTCCTTCATAGAAATGTTGATTCTTCCATACAACTTGATGATTTGGTATGAGAGGGATACAATAATTCTTAAATACCTTCATCCAACTAGTTTAAACCACCTCTTGATGGTTATGAATGTTAGGAGGTTTCAAAGAACTTGTATGAGAACTTTCAAAATTTGCATTTTTGCACTTTTGCAATTTCTTGCTAAACATGACATTTTTTTGCATTTTTTATCCTAATTGATGCCAGATGATCCCAAACCTTTAGGAATGGTAGGAGATGTATACTATAAATTTTTGATTTTGAGAACTTTTACAAGTTTGAAAGTTCTAAATTGCTAATTTACCCCTCCCTCCTCTCATTACGATCTTCAAAGTTAGCTTATGTTTTAAGAATTTTTCATAGGTTTAATTAGAGTTTTCATTGCCCATTGAGTACATATTAAAGGAAAATCCTTATTGGTGTATCTTGACAAGTTTTATTTGTCAATTAAATGTAATGGAATTCTATTGTGTGAGTACTCTAGCATTAGAGATAAGTTTGCAAGTGCATTCCTTCATGGGTGAGGGTGCTCTTATTCTTTCACATTTGCTTTTTGTTATTTGACACATTTTAGAGTTTATTTAATTTCTTACACATTCATTGAGGAATGGAACAAGTGGTATCAGAATTCTATTGGTTCTCAATGAAGTGTTTTAAATTTATATCATAGATCCCTGGAGTTACCTGATCTGGGAACAAGAGAAAAAACTTTTGGGATGGTAGGGGAACAATAGAAAGGTGGTTACATAAAAATATATAATACTTGACAAATTCCTAGTGAAATATTTCAAAGTGTGTTCAAATTATTTTCAAATCAATAACATTTCCTTAATCCCATCTATGGATGTCGCCTACATAGTTTATTGTTCCTGGTTAGTCATGAATTATGTATTGTATCTCATGTGATATCACTACTAGATGAGTATTATTCTTCATTTTATTATTATCCAATTAGGTCAGCTATTGGAGTTTTTGGACTTTCATTCTAAAACTCCCCAAACAACCCAATAAACAAATAGTAACACCTAAAGATAAATATCCAAAATAATTATCGACCAAGTTGTCATTGGTGATTACTTTGGATATTTATCTTCGAGTTATTTTTTTAAATCAAATCATATTACTCAAAAGATTGACCAATGTTGATCAACATAGGTCAATATTTCAAACAAAGCATCGACTAGGATGTCATTGTCGGTTTAGCATCCTGGTCAATCGAGGGAGCCATTTTGACTAGGTTTGATCAAACTTTTGACCAAAGCATCAACCAGGATATCATCATGGGTTTGACATATTGGTCAATCAAGGGAAGCATTTCATCCAAGTTTGGTTGAAAGTTTGATGGAACTTCTTGCAAAAAAAGAAGGCCATTTTTGACCAAATTTTGCATCGCTATTTTGACATTAACAAGGATTGGACAAATTTTCAACAAGAAAAATATCAACAACACAATTTTTTGAATATTCAACCAATATGAGTAGAAAATGTGAACAATATTCATCAAAAAATTAGGCCAATTCTGGTAGTGTGTAATGATAAAAGAACCAAGAGATGAACTTCTACACCTAGGACCCCTCCACAAAATGGGATTGTTAAAAGGATGAATAGATCTATAATGGATTATGCTAGAATATTGATGATGGAGAACAATTTTTCTTTGAAATACTGGAGAGAAGATGTTAGTACAATTGTTTATACCTTGAACCAAGTACATATCAAGAAAGGTAAAAATTTCACACCTTTTGAATTATGGTATGTATATTCACCCAATGTCAAATATTTTAATGTTTTTGGAAGCAAGTGTTACATTCTTAAGGACAAAAGAAATGGTAAACTTGATGCAATTAGTGAAGAAGTTATATTCCTAAGATATTCCACAAGAAGTAAAGCTTATAAGTTTTTAAATACTAACACTAAAAAAGTTGTGAAATGTGAAAATGTAAAGTTTTATGAATATATAGAAGTGCATGAAGATGAACTAAAGTAGGAATCTAAAAATTAGATAACCTTTATGTACTACTATGAAGACATATCTATTGATGTTGATAATTCTACAAACCAAGTTGTTAATCAAGAGGAATTACTAACTATTGAGTCACATATAATGGATGTTGAGTTACATTCAGGCATCAAATTGCATTTAGGAGAAAAGATGTAGTGAGGAGCTAAGTTACAGTTAGAAGCCTATTGGTTAACAGTTTTCCCTCCTATTAGATTTTATAACCCAACTCTTTCATACCCAATGTTTTGGAGAGACAAAAGCATATTTACCAACAAATGGGTTAGTGTATGTACTCTATCACTACCTCTAAATTACTAGGTATAAGTCCCTTATGATTTGTAATGATCTGTAATGAATATGTTTTTATGAGATCATAAGTTTTGACATTATAAGCTCTTAACCTGAGAGTAGTAAAGGATATCCAAATAATTTGTAAACACAATCAATTTAGGAAAAATATACTTGAATAACCTATCACACCAAATGGAATGACTGTAGTAGATTATCTTGATATTTCTAACTTAGATTAACCATCTAAATGTAAAAGAGGAATGGAAGAAAAAATGCATATGAAGACAAATGGAATTGTTTTTAACTATTAGTCTTGAATGAAATGGAATCCAACAAATAACTAATAGATTAATACACATTTATCTTTCACTTCCCAATGAAACCAGCTAACATGTTATGAAACCAACAAGAGAGGAAACAGAACCATATATGAAGAAAGTAAATGGAATCACCTTTACTATAATTACCAAAATGAAACGGAATCCATATGATTATCACATAATTACATATGATTGTCTTTCAACTCTTAATGTAGAACTAACCTATGCATGGGAAACAAAACATGATAGGCAAATAGGGTAAATGGAATTACAAAACCAACTCACCATCAAGTTTTCCAACCTCTATATTATCAAAAGAAATTACATTTATAGTTTTCTATCATCCCTCAGTTCTAGTAGACCAATAGTCACAAAATAGAAATAAAATATGAAAAATACATGAAAAATATCTAATTTTCAACATGGTATAGACATGTGACATCATTCCTAGTGATGCCCTAATCCCATGGCACCTCTAAGAACACCGAGAAACCATTCATCTTCGTGCAGCTTCAAAAAACCCTCTTTGTTTTTTTCATTTTTTTTATTGGCACCAAATCCATATAATTTGTATCTTAATGGTCATAATGATTTTGAATTTTATCTGTTAATACTAAACCAACAATCATGATTAAAACCTAGTCATTTTCCTTTATGAATTTCTTCACAAGTCCACCTAGGTACACCTATCAAATCATCATTATGTCACTAAGATTATTTTCCTTTTATATTTTGTAAGCATCATAACAATGAGCATTGATCTTTTAAGATCTAATGGTTGCAAAAAAGATCTCTTATTTGGTTTATAGTGTATGTCCACCTTCTAGCTATGTACATCATGGCATATAGGTGGAACTATTTTATTGCTTAGAGAATCTAACAACTATAGAAATTGATGGGTCCATCAATAGACGTGTTTCTTTGTCACTATATCTCCATAATTAACAATCGAGCAACTTTACATGGCAACATAATGAAAGTCATAGATTTGTCTTGAGATTAATGGTCCTTGTTGTGTTTCTTAATTATTGTGCATGACTCAAAGAAGGTCCCACCTCAATTGGGTCCCACGGACAGGTGTCAACTTTTTGCTATGTCACTATGGCTATTCCGCATGCAGCTTTGGAAACTAACATAATGACATGCGTAGATCTTTTAAGATCTGATGATCATGGAAAAGGTCTTATTTCCAAGGTGACTTGACTATTCAACTCGATTACATGGACATTCATATGTATTTTGGACCATTGATTCAATTTCAACTTTTTTTTTGCCACCTTTGACCATGTTCTTCATCATTTCTACATCTTTTAGTGCTTACTCTACATCAAATTCAACTAATATTGTTTCTAGCTTGTTCTCATGATTTGCACATCATCTTTTAGCCTAAGTCTTTGATGTTCTCCACTACCATTTTCTCTCAATATTCCTATGATCTTCTTTTAGATAGATACCTTTGACCATGAAGTTAGAAATTCTCATAGAATTAGAACTACTTCCCTCTCATCTGAGAATGGACATATACTTATCCTCCCACCTAAATCACCTAGTAGGACTTGAATGCACTTTAACTTGATTGATTCAAACCAATATAAACTCAAGGAAGAGATGAGGGAAGAATCCATAAATAGAAAGTAGAACCAAAAAAGACCCTAACCTTTGACTTGATATCAACATTAGAATTTTAAGAATAGGGGACTTAAATCATGGCAACAAAGTTGAGGTATATTTTGATACTAAGATTAGTTTACATGAAAGGAATGTCAAGTTACTTGATGGTGCAAGAGCACCTAGGGTAAGGTCAAGCCCTAAATCTAATTTTTGGTTTGTAGATGGTCCAACAAAAAATAGAAATAATAAGGACTAATGATAAAGTTGCAAGGTGTGATTAAGAGGTTTGAGTTGATAGGTTTTGATTTAGGAGTCTAATTTGGTAAATTAGGTCTTGATAAAAGGAAATTAAAAAAAAATTCTATAGGAGGGAAAATTCCATGAAAAGGTGAAAAGAGGTGTGTAAAGATGGACCTTATATGTTCTAAGGTCATCCTAGGAGGTTTGATAACATTCTTTTCAAGTTTGAAGAGTCTAGGAGAAAAATTGCAAAAGTTGCCAAAAAGTTACATTGACAACTTTGCTATTTTGCAAAATTACTTAACTTTTTAGGCACTTTTTGCAAAACACAAAAATTGGGCATTTATGGTTCAAAATTTAGTCTAGGATAAAGTATGAAGTCTATCTAAGACTTTTCCAACTCAGCTCCAAGGGTTGGACAGTTGGGTGTATGGACAAAACTTGTAGCAAGATAGTTTTTGAGCATTTGAAGCATAGTTTAAAGTTTTTATTGGAATTTTGGATTGAATAAGGAACTTTGTTTGAAGGAGTAGGATCTTGTGTTCATACCTTAAATCTTTATGTAGCTTTTTTGTTTTCAAATAAGCATTTAATAATGTTTAGAAAATTGTTTGTTTTTAGTAATCCTGTTGGTCAGTTTTGTGTAAAAGTATGGAACTGGTTATAGCTTAAGTGTCCTTGGTCTGAATACCGTGGCTCTTGGAAACCAAGAAACATCCTCTATACATAGTGAAAATATGGTTTGTTGATATAGGAGCATCTTGGGTTCCCTTATAATCCTGCACTTTTGTTCATTCTACCAATTGATGCCAAGTGCCAATTTTTAGTTGATGTCGAGTTGCCAGTGTGTGTCGAGTTGTCTGTGTTTTGGTTCTTATTGGGAGTTGACTTGTGTATTTAATTTTGATCATGAATTTAATGATTGGATCTTTTTTAGGGATGATTGTTGACCATTTTGAGTTTTTCCTTTCTATTATGTAATATTCTAGAATCTTTTGTAAGCCATTTTGGCAAGTATAAATAGAGTGCTTAAGCTTAGATTATGGAGAAAAACTTAGAGGAGTGAAAAGGGAATGCATATGTGTCTGTAAATGTGAATTTAAAGCTAGATCATGGATCTAGAAGTTGTATTTTATATTTGGTCATAACCCAGAAGGCCTTACAGCTAGGCATGTATGAAGATATTTTGATGAATCAATAAAAGTATTTTTCTCTCCTTCCTCCTTTGGTTGATGTTCTCTATGTTTGCTACCATTGTGTTAACTCTTGCAGGGTGGTTTGGATAGCTACATGAGCCTTTGGCCCTAGTTATTTCCTTCAAGAAGTATTATTTCTGATAGAGACAGTAAGTTTGTTGGTTATTTTTGGAAGACTTTGTTGAAGAATATGGGTACTAAATTGAAGTTTATTTCTATATTCCATCCACAGACTGATGGACAAATAGAGGTTGTGAATAGAAGCTTAGGTAATTTGTTGAGATGTTTAGTTGGGAATAAGCCAGGTAATTAGGAGATGGTATATGAATAGGAGCATAGGGAAGACACCTTTTGAGATTGTTACTGGAATGAAGCCAAGAGGAGTATCAGATTTGAGAGATGTTGCTGTGAAGAAAAGAGAAGTGCTACAAGAGAAGAATTTTCTAATTTTATGGAGTCTTTGTATAAGGAAGTGTAGTTGAGGTTACAACAAAGTAATCAGAAGTATAAGGAGAATGTTGATAAGTCTAGAAGACATCATGATTTTGAAGTTGGTGATGAGGTGATGGTTCCTTTAAAGAAAGGAAGATTTCTTATTGGAACATACAGTAAACTGAAGATAAAGAAATTTGGATCCTAGGTTTCCTCATAATCCTGCACTTTTGTTCATTCTACCAGTCAATGTTGAGTACCAATTTCTAGTTGATGTCGAGTGCCAATTTCTAGTTGATGTCGAGTTGCCACTTTTTAGTTGATGTCAAGTTGCCAATTTCTAGTTGATGCCAAGTTGCTAGTTTCCAGTTGATGTCGAGTGCTAGTTTCCAGTTGATGTCAAGTTGCCAATGTGTGTCGAGTTGTCTATGTTTTGGTTCTTAGTGGGAGCTTACTTGTGTATTTAATTTCAATCATGAATTTAATGATTGGATCTTGTTTAGGGATGATTTTTTACCATTTTGAGGTTGGCCTTTCTATTATGTAATGTTCTAGAATCTTTTGTAACCCATTTTGGAAAGTATAAATAGAGTGCTTAGGCTTAGATTATGGAGTAGAACTTAGAGGATTGAAAAAGGGAAGGCATATGTGTTTGGAAATGATAATTTAAAGTTGGATCATGGATCTAGAAGTAGTATTTTGTATCTAGCCATAACCTAGAAGGCCTTACAACTAGGCATGTATGAAAATATTTTGATGAATGAATAAAAGTATTTCTCTCTTCTTCCTCCTTTGTTTGTTGTTCCTTGTGTTTTCTTCCATTGTGTTAACTCTTGCAAGGTGGTTTGTATATTTGGGTGAGCCTTTGGCCCTAGTTATTCATCCCTTGGTCTGTTTTGGTTGGTATTAGAGCTTGAGGTTCATCCTTGTGAAGATTGGATTATGTAGAACTCTGATTCAAATTTGGTTGTAGGGTGGTAGATCTACAGATTTGACCTATAACTTGTACAGGGTTACAATTTTGTAAGAATGTGATTTATAAGGATGGTTTGTGGTAGAGGAAATGTTGATAATGCCATATTGGACTAGTTGAGACAAATTGTAGCTAGATTAGATGCTATGGAGATAGCCCAAAGGAGAGGAGCACATCTTGATGATATAAGTGATGATGAAGCACCACCACCAAACCATAATCCAAAACTTGAGGAAGATTAAGATGAGGAAATATTGTTGCAAATGTTGTCTAGGGAAAATTCAAAGCCTGTTGTAGAAGTTGTTCTTTATGATGGAAAATTGGATACCAATGCTGTGTTGGATTGGATCTTAGATACAAATAAATTCTTTGAGTATGAAAACACTCCTGATAATAGAAAGGTGAAAATTGCAATCACTAGGTTGAAATGGCATGCCTCACTGTGGTGGGAGCATTTTTAAACTAATAGACAAAGGAGAGGAAAGGAGAAGATCAGAACTTGGCCAAAAATGGTGAACAAGGTAAAGAACATATTCCTTCCTTCTGATTACTAAGTTAGCTTGTTGAGAAAGATGCAAAATTTGAGACAAAGAGACATGACTATGAAATAACATACTAAGGAATTTTGTAGATTGGACATCAGATCTGGACATGTGGATGATGATGTTGAGAAAATTGCAAGTTACATAAATGCATTAGGATTTGGAATTCAAGATGAGATAAGTTTTGTGAAATTGGAGAGTGTGGAAGAAGCATATCAATATGCCTTAAAAGATTAGGAGATCTTGAAAAAGGAGCATGAACAAAGACAAGGAGGTAGAGTTGGTAGATTCTAGAGAGGCAAAGGTAGATCTTATGGAGAAGGTAGCAGATATAATAATTTTATGCAAGATAAGGGCAAATCTAAATGGAAGAATGATTACAAAGGCAAGACCAAATGAAAAATTGGTAATTCTTATTAAGGAGGTACAAATTCTTATGGAGGAAGAGGTAATTCACATTCTAGAGGTGGATTTCATGGTAATTGTTTTACATGTGGTAAAGAGGGACATAGATCTTTTGAATGTAGATCCTCTAAAAGTTGGCAAGGTAATAGAAATGTTGTGATTCAATGAGATGATGAGGGTTCACCAAGTGGACCTGAGGATGGAGAAAATTTAATGTTGAGAAGAACCTTATGTAGTAAGGAAAGTGATGAGGAACTTGTTTTAAGGAGAAGTCTTTTCAAGACCAGATGTAAGATGGCTAGAAAATGCTACAAGGTGATCATTGACAATGGAAGTTCTACAAATTTGGCATCAAAAGAGCTGGTTACAAAGTTGCAGTTGCAGAGACTGAAACATCTTGAACCCTATCATGTTTCATAGATCAAAGATGGGCATAAGAAATTGGTAAGTGAACAATGCCTTGTGAAGTTCAAGACTATACATTACTTTGATAAAGTTTTGTTTGATATTATGCCTATGGATTGTTGTCATATTCTATTGGGTAGACCCTGGCAATATGATAGATATGTTGTACATGATGGAAGATTGAATCAATATACTCTTTGGGTGAATGGGAAGAAGCAAATATTGTTGCCTTTGATTGAAAGTCAAGATGAGGTTAGTTGCACTACAATAAAAGTTTGCATGGTTAATGGGAAATAATTTGAAAAGGAAGTAAAGAAGAATCGAGTTTGTTTTGCTATCATTCCTAGAGAACCAAGTGCTGGTAGTAATGATCGAGCAGCAGAAGTGAGTAATGACTGAGTGACAATAGATAGTGATAGCCGAGTACCAATAGAAATTACAAAATTGCTGAATGAGTATAAAGACATTATTACTAATGATATTCTTGATGGTTTGCTACCAATGAGAAGTATAAGTCATTGTATGGATCTGATTCCTAGAGCTAGTTTTCCAAACAAAGCACCATATAGATTGAGACCTATAGAGATTGAAGAACTTAATAGACAAGTGCATGAGTTGTTGCAAAAAGGTTTGGTTAGAGAAAGCTTGAGTCCATGTGTTGTACCTATTGTATTAGCACCTAAAAAGAATGGAGTATGGAGAATGTGTATTGATTCTAGAGCTATTAAAAAGATCACAGTGAAATATAAGTTTCCTATGAAAAGGATGGATGACATAATGGATTGTTTGAGTGGAGAAAAGTATTTTACCAAGATTGATTTGAAGAGTGGCTATCATGAGATCAAAATTAGAGAAGGTGATGAATGGAAGACTACTTTCAAGACAAAATATGGTTTGTATGAGTGGTTGGTTATGCCTTTTGGTTTTACTAATGCACCTAGTACTTTCATGAGGTTGATGAATGAAGTTATGAAAAGATTTTTGGGTAAGTTTATGTTGTTTATTTGGATGATATTTTGATATTCAGGAAGACTAAGGAAGAACATCTTGAGCATATTAGACAAGTATTGCAGAAGTTGAAAGAGGAAAAGTTGTTGATTAATCTAAAAAGGTGTTCTTTCATGCAATAGGAAATTGTGTATTTAGGATTTGTGATTTCAACTGATGGTTTGAAGATGGATCCTAAGAAGGTTAAAGTAATTTTGGAATGGCCTACACCTAAGAATGTGGGTGAGGTAAGATCATTTCATGGTTTGGCTAGTTTTTACAGAAATTTTATAAATAATTTCAGTTCTATTTGTAATGCTATGATTGAAATAATGAGGGGAGATAAAAAGGACTTCAAGTGGACACATGGAGCTGATAAGAGTTTTGAGACTTTGAAACAAAAGGTTGTTGAATTACCTATATTGGCTTTACTTGATTTCAACAAAGTATTTCAAGTTGAATGTGATGAAAGTGGTAATAAAAATAGGAGCTATATTAAGTCAAGAAGGTAAACCTATTGCTTTCTTTAGTGAAAAGTTGAATGATGCTAAAAGGAAATATTCTATGTATGATCAAGAATGTTATGCTATTGTCCAAGCATTGAAAAAGTGGAGAAATTATTTGATTCCTAAAGAGTTTGTATTGTATACTAATCATAAAGCTTTACAATGCTTGGGAAGTCAACATAAATTGAATCAAAGACATATGAAGTGGGTTAAGTACTTGCAGAGTTTTACATTTGTGATCAAGCATAAGAGTGGAGTTACTAATAGAGTTGCTGATGTATTGAGTAGAAGACATTCTTTTTTTACTGAAATGAAGGTTGAAGTTCTTGGTTTTGATGAAATGAAAGAGTTGTATGATGTTGATCCTAATTTTTCTGAGGTGTGGAGAGAGTGTAGAGCACCAAATCTAAAAGATCACATAGGTAAGTATGATGAGTATTTCATTCAAGAAGGTATGTTGTTCAAAGGTATTTATTTTTGTATTCCTAGAATTTGTATGAGCTTGAATATGATTAAGGAAAATCATAGTGGTGAATTAGCTGGACATTTTGGAATTGATATGACATTGAGTTTGCTAAAAGAGAAGTATTATTAGCCACAAATGTATAGGGATGTTCAAAAATTTTTAAAGAGTTGTGGATTTTTTCATGTTGCAAAAGGAGTGAGTCAAAATACTAGTTTGTATACACCTATTACTATTCTTGATAAACCTTGGACTGACATTAGTATGGATTTTGTTCTTGGATTGCCTAAGATAGTGAAGGCGTATGATTCTATATTTGCTGTAGTGGATAGATTTTCTAAGATGCTTCATTTCATACCATGTCAGAAGACATCAGATGCTGAGCATGTTGCTAAACTTTTCTTTAAAGAGATTGTGAGATTGGATGGATTACCAAAAAACATTATTTTTGATAGAGATAGTAAGTTTGTTGGTTATTTTTGGAAGACTTTGTGGAAGAAGATGGGTACTGAGCTGAAGTTTAGTTCTACATTCCATCCATAGATAGATGGATAGACAAAGGTTGTAAATAGAAGCTTGGGTAATTTCTAAGATGTTTAGTTGGGAATAAGCCAAGTAATTTGGAAATGGTATTGGCGCAAGCTAAATTTGCATATAACAATTCTGTGAATAGGAGTACAATGAAGACACCTTTTGAGATTGTTACTGGAACACATGCTAGAGGTATATTAGATTTGAGAGATGTTGCTAGTGAAAAAAAGAGAAATGTTGCAGGAGAAGAATTTGCTGATTTTATGGATTCTTTGCATAAGGAAGTGAAGTTGAGGTTGGAACAAAGTAATCAGAAGTATAAGGACAATGTTGATTAGTCTATAAGGCACCATAATTTTCAAATTGGTGATGAGGTGATAGTTCATCTAAAGAAAGGAAGATTTCTAGCTGGAACATGCAATAAGCTAAAGATGAAGTAATTTGGACCTTATAAGATCTTGAAGAAGTTTGATAGTGGTAATGCTTATGAAGTTGACTTACATGATGACATGGATATAACTCCTATATTCAATATTGCTGATTTGTATAAGTATCATGAGTTAGAGGATGAAGTTATTGTATTAGATGATTATCCTAAGAAGTAGATTGAAGAAGTTGAATAGATATTAGATCAGAGACTTGGCAAGAGTATAAGAGTAAAATATTACTATTAATATTTGGTGAAGTGGAAGAATAGACTAGTTGAAGATGATACATGGATTTCTCAATCTATGTTGGATTCAGCTCACGTTGTGACATCTCAATGATTCAAGAGAATCATTTCTTCCAACCCTAGTTGTCTAATGTAGGAGCATCCTGGGTTTCCTTATAATCCTACACTTTTGTTCATTCTTCTAGTTGATGCCGAGTATCTATTTCTAGTTGATGCTAAGTGTTATTTTCCAGTTGATGTCAAGTTGCCAATTTCTAGTTGATGTTGAGTTGCCAGTTGATGTCAAGTTTCTAGTTTCTAGTTGATGTCAAGTGCTAGTTTCCAGTTGATGCCAAGTGCTAGTTTCCAGTTGATACCAAGTGCCAATTTTTACTTGATGCTAAGTTGCCAATGTGTGTCAAGTTGTCTGTGTTTTGGTTCTTAGTGGGAGCTGACTTGTATATTTAATTTTGATCATGAATTTAATGATTGGATATTATTTAGGGATGAATTTTGACTATTTTTAGGTCAACCTTTCTATTATGTAATGTTCTAGAATCTTCTGTAAGCTATTTTGGCAAGTATAAATAGAGTGAGCACTTAGGCTTAGATTATGGAGCAAAACTTAGAGGATAGTAAAAGGGAAGGCATATGTGTCTGGAATGTGAATTTAAAATTGTATCGTGGATCTAGAAGTTGTATTTTCTATCTGGTCGTAACCTAGAAGGCCTTACAACTGGTCATGTATGAAGATATATTGATGAATGAATAAAAGTATTTCTCTATTCTTCCTCCTTTGGTTGTTGTTCCTTGTGTTTTCTTTTGTTGTTTTAACTCTTGCAGGTTGGTTTGAATAGCTAGGTGAGCCTTTGGCCCTATTTATTCATCCCTTTGCCTACATCATTTGTGGAGGTTGTGGAAGGCTAGATGCTATTTTTACAAGTGATCCCTACGCAAGTAAACAAGCTTGGCAAGGTGTAAGGAGATGCTTGTATGGAATTTTTGTGAAGAGGAGATTATTTGCATGGATCAATCTTGAGTTGGAAAGGTAGGAGAAATTTGTGAAGGAAGAAAAATTCAAAGGAGGAGGCTAGGCATAGAGTTTGATGCTTGTGAAGAAAAAAACACTAACATTGCTTTCAAAACCCTTAAAAGTAGGTTTTTCTGAATCCATGTAGTATTTACATTATCGGAACCCTAGACCTATAAAATATTCGAGGGTTGGTCATAGGGAAAAAAATTCTAGTATACACCAAGGGGCCTTATTAAGGGTTTATGTGAGTTATAGCTCCTTCCTTGTTTCAAGGAGGGCTAATAGGGGCTCTTAGGGCTACAAGGCCTAACTAGTCATTTTGGTGATTTGGGTGAGTAAGACTTGAAAGAATGGTGGAAAATTATGGGAAATGAGTTAATAATCTTGGAAGGAAGGTTTAATATTGTTTTTGAGGCACATGGTGTACCTAGGGGATTTTTGGAAATCTAGGCCAAAGAATGCACTTTTGGTGAATTGGGAGAATGGGGCTAAAGTTTGAATTAGTGGGTGAGTTTTTGGTGCAAGGGGATTGTAGAGGGATCCTCTAAGTTAGGGTTAGGAGAGAAGACCCTATAGTGTTATAGGAGTAGTCTAGGAAGAACTAGAAAGGCTCTTAGTTGAAGAAGCTCCCCATCAAAGTGGTATCAGAGTCATAAGATTAGGCTTGTGGTGGCATGTTGTATTCCACTAAAGTAAGTATATCATCCAAGATGGTAACCAATGCATAGTTGGAAAAGGAAGTGGATGAGTAAAAGAAGCTCTTAGAAGAGAAGACTAGGGTTCTAGATGAGGCCCTAGAGGAGATAAAAGACAAGTTGAAAGAGATAGAGGATACAACCCTAGCTAAGGAAGATGAATTTGGAGGATGAGATACCTAAACCAGATCCTCCACTTGGTGAGCAAGAACCATTCCTAAAATCCCTCAAAGCATTTGGAGGGAAGATTCGAGAGAATGTTTCCTTATTCCATTGCAAGATGGATGTAGAGGTATTCATAGAATGTCTTGAGAGCATTGAGAACTAATTTGAGTATGAAGGAACAACAAAGGCTTAAAAGGTGAGGTTTTCAAAGTCTAGATTGAAAGGTCAAGTACTAACATGGTGGAAGTTTGTGCAAGAAGAAAGAGAAAGTAAGGGGAACAAGCCTATAGCTAATTGGAAAGAAATGGTGGAAAAGATCAATGAAACATATCTACCAAAGGCTGATGAGATTCAAATCCATAAGGAGAGGTATAATCTCAAGCAGAAAGATCTTGATGTGGCTACCAATACTGAGGAGTTTTAGAAGTTGGCACTAAGATCAAGGGTTCAAGAAGTAGAGAGTATTAAGGTGGCTAGGTAACTAAAGGACCTTAAATGGTCCATAAAAGATAGGTTGAGTTTGTTCAGCCTCACCACTATTTGGAGTTGTTTTCAAATGGATAGGAAGGTGGAAGAAAAACTAAGGGAGAAGGGAGACTCAAGTTCTAAGAATAGGGGCATAGTTAGAGACTTTAGAGGTGGCTCAATCAGAGGCTCTAGTGGTAGGAGTAATGAGAAGAGAAACTATGGAGACTCTAAGTGGAGTGAGAAAATCAATGAAACCAATTAGAGGGGAGGTTCTAGCAGAGGTAGAGGGTCCAATAGTGGTAGTATAGGTAGGTATGGAAACAATAGTAGAGGTTCAAACTTCAGTAACATGAAGTAGTTCAATTGTGGTAAGCTAGGACACCCTTTTTATAGATTTGCAAAAAAGGCATAATCTTCTTATGGGGAATATAAAATTACATATGTCCAATAAGATGACAATCAAAAAGCAAGATAAGTGGACCTTGATGTTGAGAAAGGTGAAAATCTAATGTTGAGGAGGATATTGGTCAAGGATCCAATCAAGGATGAGCTAAAGAAGAGGAGGGCATTATTTAGAACCACATGCAAAATATTGGGAAAATTATGCAAGGTGATCATAGATTCAGGGTCTACTAAAAATGCCTTGTCAGAGGAGGTAGTATAAAAACTTTTTTTGACCAAGATTCTATATGTGTGTCCCTACAAGGTGAATTGGTTGAATAAGGTGCAGAATATTCTAGTGAATAAACAAGTTTCGATAGAAATCACCATTGGGAAGTATTAGGATAAAATTTTGTTTTATGTGCTTCCCATGGATGCTTGTCACCTATTGTTGGGAAGAACTTAGCAGTATGATAGGGAGGTAGTACACCATGGGAAGGAGAAAAAGTATTCCTTCAAAAAGGATGGAATCACTTATAGTATCCAAACTATAATGGAAGAAGACAAGGTGGAGAAATCTACTACTAAAGCATTTCTCATGAGTGAAAAGGAACTCCTTAACAATTTGAAGGAGGGTGAACGAGTAGGTTATGCCATTATTCTAAAACCTAAGGAGGAAAAGATATCTTCATCTACAGCTATACCGGTAGAAGTGCAAGAGCTATTGCACTAGTTTAAAGACATCATATGTGATGGAGCACAACCAACCCTACCACCTAAGAGGGTGATAAGTCATCAAAATAACTTCATACCTAGAGCATCACTACCAAAAAAAACTACATACAAGATGACTCCAAAGCAGAACAAGGAGATTGCAAGGTAAGTTCAAGAGTTGCTTGATCAGGGGTTGATTAGGAAGAGCATTAGTCCATGTGTTGTACTAGTGGTCTTAGCACCCAAAAAGGGAGGTAAGTGGAGAATGTGTACTAATTCTAGGGAAATTAATAGAATAATAACTAGATATAGATTTCCTATTCCCAAGATAGAAGACTTTATAGATTGTCTAGTTGGATCTAAATACTTCTCCAAATTTGATTTTAAAAGTAGATACTATCATATTAGGATGACAGAAGGGGATGAATAGAAGTCTACATTTAAGACTACTAAGGGTCACTATGAGTGGTTGGTAATGCCATTTGGCCTTACCAATGCACCAAGTACCTTCATGAGAGACATGAATGAGGTTTTGAAGGACTAAATAGGGGTACTTGTTGTAGTATACCTAGATGACATTCTCATCTTCAGAAAGACCAACAAGAAACATATGAAATACCTAGGGTTGGCATTAAGGAAGCTCCAAGAGGAGAAGTTGATAGTAAATTTGGAAAAAATTGAGTTCATGAAAGAGGAACTGGTGTATTTGGGGTTTTTAGTATCCCAAGGGACTCTTAAAATGGACAAGGGTAAGGTAGAGGCTATTTTGAGTTGGCCTACACCTAGATCTAATACTAAGGTCAAGAGTTTTCATGGATTGGCATAATTTTATAGGAAGTCTATAAGAAGGTTTAGTGAAATATGTGCACCTATTATGGATACAATCAAAGGGGGCATGAAGAAAATTATGTGGTCCAAGTCTACAGATCACAATTTTGAGAGGTTGAAGAAGGAGGTAGCAACCCAACCTATCTTGGTTCTACCTAGTTTTGAGAGACCATTTGTGGTGGAGTTTGATGCTAGAAATTTAGTAGTTGGTGCAGTTCTAAGTCAGGAGGGCAAACTAGTAGCATTTTTTAGTGAGAGGCTTAATGAATCCAAGACAAGGTCTCCAACATATGACCTAGAGCTTTATGCACTTTTCCAAGCCCTCAATAAGTGGAGGCACTAATCGTTGCCTAAGGAGTTTGTTGTCTTCATAGATAACTAGGGTTTGAGTTTCATTAACTCATAGGAGAAGCTAAGTCTAAGACACCTCTAGTGGATGGAGTTCTTATAGTCCTATACTTTCACAATCAAGCATAAGAAGGGGACAAACAATAAGGTGGCAGATGATTTGAGCATAAGGTTGCTGATAGTGTAAGAATTCAAGTTGTAGAGAATTGGATTTGAAGGCTTCAAAGATCTATATGAGGACATTGGTTTCTTAGAGGCTTATAAGGTATGTATTGATTTTGCTAATCATTTCCATAGTGAATTTTCTGAATATAACCTACAGAATGGACTATTGTTCAAGGGTCAACAATTGTGCATCCCAAGGGGATCCATGAGGGAGAATCTCATGCAAGAGAAGCATAATGGGAGCATAAGTGGGAAATTTGGTCTTAACAAGACCTTGGACCTTGTGGAAAGGTTCTATTATTGGCCTAAAATGTAGAGAGATGTTAGGAGGTATGTAGATCAATGCAGCATATGTTAGAGGGTAAAGGGAACTTCTTCAAATATAGGGCTCTACTAACCTCTCCCTATTCCTAATAGGCCTTGGAAGTGCATCATCATGGACTTCATAGTGGGCTTACCAAGGACTAGGATAGGGATGGATAGTGTGTTTGTGGTGGTAGATAGCTAGATCAACAAGATGAGCCATTTCATACCATGCCAAACCACACATGGTGCAAGTAATGTTTCCAACCTATTCTTTAAGGAGTTGGTTAGGATACATGGCTTGCCAAGGAGGATAGTAGCTGACAAGGATGTTAAGTTTATGGGGCACTTTTAGAAGACCCTATGAAAGAGGCTTGGAATAAACCTAGCACATAGCTCTTCCTACCATCCTTGAACTGATGGTCAGAAAGAGGTGATAAACAAGGTATTAGGAAACCTATTAAGGTTCCTCACCAAGGAATAGGGATAAAGTTGCGAGCAAGTTATTTCCCAAGCTCAATTTGTATTTAATGATAGCAAGAGTGGGACAATAGGTTTAAGTCCTTTCCAAATGGTAGTTGGTACTCACCCAAGAGGTATAATGGGGTTGAGGGACTTGCCTTCACATGACAAGATCAGTGGACAAGCTAATGAGTTTGTCCAATCAATGAAGAAGGCACATGATTGGGTGAAGGAAAATTTGATGGAAGCCAATCAAAAGTTGAAGGAGAAGAAGGATGAGGGGAGAAGAGAGTTGTAGTTTCAAGTGGAAGACTTGGTAATGGTGTATCTCAATAAGGCTAGGTTACAAAATGGGATCCCTAGCAAGTTGAAGATGAGGAGGATTGGGCCATGCAAGATCCTTGAGAAGTATGGATCTAATGCCTACAAGATAGATCTACCAAATAATGTGTATCTTTCTTGAATCTTCAATGTGAAATACCTAGTACCATATAGAGTTCCTAAGATGGATGACATAGAGTATCAGGAAGAGTTGTACAAGGATGTAGAAGACATAAAGGTACTTGAAAAGAAGCAACCATAGGTTGAGAAGATACAAAGTAATAAGGCCTATAAGGATTATTTAGTAAAATGGATGGATTTACCTAAGGTTGAGGAAACTTGGATTGGTGAGGGTGACCTCAAGAAGCTAGGCATCAAGAATGAGTTCTTATCTCCAGTAGTACCTTAAATTCTTCATGTAGGGGGAGAATGGTGCAAGAGCACCTAGGATAAGGTGAAGCCTCAAGTTTAATTTTTTTTTTGTAGATGATCTAAAAAACTATAGGGATAATAAGGACTAATGATAATTTTCCAAGGTGTGATTAGGAGGTTTGAGTTGATAGGTTTTGATTTAGGAGTCTAATTTGGTCATTTATGTCCTAATAAAAGGAAATTGCAAAAATTACTCTAGGAAGAAAAATGCCATAAAAAGAGGAAAAGAGGTGCATAAATATGGCCCTTAAATTTTCTAAGGTTATCTTATGAGGTTTGATAACATTCTTTTCAAGTTTGAAGAGTCCAGGAGCAAAATTTCAAAAGTTGTCAAAAAGTTGCATTGACAACTTTTCAATTTTGCAAAATTGCTTGACAACTTTTTAGGCAGTTTTGAAAAACCAATGAATTGGGAAGTTATGGCTCAAACTTCAGTTTAGGATCAATTATGAATTTATTTAAAACTTTCAAACTCAGTTCCAAGGGTTAGACAGTTGGGTGAATGGACAACACCTATAGTAGGATAGTTTTTGTGCATTTGAAGCATAGTTTGAAGTTTTGAATGGAATTTTGGATTGAATAAGGAACTATTTTTGATGAAGTATGATCTTGTGTTCATGCCTTGAATCTATGTGTAGTTATTTTGTTTTCAAATAAGCATTTCATAATATTTAGAAAATTGTTTGTTTTTAGTAATCTTATTGGTCAGTTTTGTGTAACAAGTATGGAATGGGCTATAGCTTGAGTATCCTTGGTATAAACACCATGGCTCTTGGAGAAAAATAAATAGCCTCTGTACATAGTGTAAATATAGTTTGTGGAGGTTTTTTAACTCCAAATTATATTTTTACAAGTGATCCCTAGGCAAGAAAACAAGCTTGGAAATGTGCAAGGAGATGCTTGTAAAGAGTTTTTATGAAGAGGAGATGATTGGCATGGGTCAATATTGAGTTGGAATGGTAGGAGAAATGTATGAAGGAATAAAAACTCAAAGGAGGGGGTTGGGCATAGGGTTTGATGCTTGTGAAGAAGAAAAAACTAACATTGCTTTCAAAATCCCTAAAAGTAGGGTTTTCTTAATCCGTACAATATAGGCATTACTGGAACCCTAGACCTAAAAAATCCTCAAGATTTGGTTATAGGGGGAAAAAATATAGTATAAAAAAAGGGGCCTTATTAAGGTTTTGTGCAAGTTATAGCTCATTCATTGTTTCTAGAAGGGCTAATAGGGGCTCTTAGGGCTATAAGGCCTAACCAATCATTTTGGTGATTTGGGTGAGTGAGACTTGAAAAAATGGTATAGAATAATGGGGAATAAGTCAATAATCTTATAAGGAAGGTTCAATATTTTTTTTTAGGCACATGGTGGACTTGAGTGATTTTTGGCAATCTAGGCCAAAGAATGCACTTTGGGTGAGTTGGGACAATGGCATTGAAGTTTGAAATGATGGGTGAGTTTCTTGGTGAAAAGGGATTGTAGAGGGATCCTCTAAGCAATAGTTAAGATAGAATACCCTATAGTGGGCTAGGAGTATCATGGGAAGAGCTAGAAATTCTCTTAGTTGAATAAGCTCCCCATCACTTAATAGAGAAGTGCACAATGAATCTAAAATTGAAAGACCTATTGTAGAAAGAAGAGTTGAGCCAAGGTTGTCAAAGTATGTTAGAAAACATCACCCTTCTGGAAAAATTATTGGAGATAAAAAGGACATGCCAATGACAAGGAATATATTTACAAATGACACCTATTCTTAAGAATGCATGAGCCTAAGTCAATGAAGGATGCATTAGAAAATGAAGACTAGAGTAAAGCCATGAAAGAAGAGATTGATCAGATTGATAAGAATAAAACATGGACTCTAGTAACTAGACTAAAGAAAAAGAATATTATTGGAACCAAGTGGGTGTATAGGAACAAACCAAATGAGAATGGTGAAGTTACAAGGAATAAGGAAAGATTAGTTTGCAAAGGATGTGCACAAGAATAGGGAATTGACTATGGAGAGAAATTTTCCCCAATTGCAAGATTGGAAGGAGTAATAACTATGCTTTCATACTCTTCATACAAAGGATTTTAAAGTTTATCCAATGAATGTTAAGTTAGCATTTATAAATGCTATACTAGAAGAGGAGATTTACATAGAACAACCTAAAGGATTTTTTGATCCAAACAACAAGAATATGGTGTATAGAATACACAAATCTTTATATGGTTTGAAACAAGCTCCCATAGTATGGTAAGCTTCACAACTATCTTGTGAAGATTAGTTTTGAGAAGACTAATGACAAAAATAATTTGTACTTGAAGAAAAAAGGAGGTAAAGGAATTTTACTAGCTAAAATATTTGTTGATGATATCCATTGTGTGAGACATTTGCAAATGAAATGAAGAAAGAGTTTGAGATGTTTATGTTTGGAGAGATAAAGTTCATTGTTGGGTTGCAAGTATATTAGATGAAATATGGTATTCATATCACTCAATCCAAATAAAGGAAATCTTGAAAACTTTTGGTATGGAGGATTCAAAACCTATTAGTACTCCTATGGTGACATGATAGAAACTATCAGAAACTGATGATTCTACTAAAGTAAATTGAACATTGTACAAGTCTATGATTGGAAAATTGCAATATGTAGTTCATAGTAGACCTAACATTGCATTATTTTTTGGCATTTTTTTAAGGTTTTCTACAAATCCTAAGGAGAATCATTTAATGGTTGTTAAAAGGATCATGAGATAACTAGACAAAACAAAAAATTATGGTCTATACTACAAGAAAAATGACAAGTTTGAATTGAGAACCTATATAAATGTTGATTGGGATAGAAACATTGATGATAGAAAAAGTAAAATTGGTGGAGAATTTTTCTTAGGAAAAAGATTGGTCACTTGGACTAGCAAGAAACAAACTTATATATCACAATCTATTACTAAAGCTGAATATGTGGTTGTTGTAGTGAATTGCACAAATGTGGTATGGATAAAATAGTTACTCAAAGGAATGAAGGAGGAAATTAATAAAACTGTGATATTTTATTAGGACAATATAAGTGCTATAAACATATCAAAGAACCCTACTGATGCAATGGATCCAACCATAAAATTCTTAAGTGACAAACTAGCCCTCAAGATCCTCTTCACAAAGGAATGACTAACAAACCTATCTTTACTCTTGCCATTATGCTCAAACACTAATCACAAGTGATTAAAATAGAAGGTTAGAGTTATCACAACCCAACCGAAGTAGGGAAATCCCAATCACAAGGAAAACCCCTCTCTACAAGAAAACTAATCACTAATTGCCCTATAAGCACAAAGACAAATTTTGACACCAACTCCCCGATAACACTCAATGGGACTAGGGGTGATTCAAGGATTAACTTTTGGTCAATTTAGGTCCATTATAAAATAAATTTATGGTTAAAGGCATAATATGCAACATTTAACCAATAGTTGCTTCACAACTCCACACTTTTAGGCTTATAGCCCTTAATTTTGAAAAATAGACATATCTTTGACAAACTCCACATAACCCTAAAATCTAATTATAGATTTAGATACCCATTAGGGCTTACAAAACATGCCAAAGTACCAAGACTTGATGGCATTAAAAAATCAAAATTTTCTTAGTTTTTCCCTAGGCAATTATCCCTATTAGGCCTCCAATAACAAAGGAAGTATTCTACTTATTTGTCAAAACCCCAATATAACAACTGGAACATGAGGGGGAACATAAATTAAAGTCATTAACCTAATCCCAAGTCCTGTTGACTCCTCTAGAGTGAGTTATGGAAGTTGTTGCTCAACGCTAAGGGCATGCACATGGGACTTGCATGCCCAGGGCATCAAATTTCTTCTTGCCTCTTGCATATTTATTTTTGAAACCAAAACCATATTAAATTACAAGGTCAGTACTTGGATTTCAATAGAGGCCATTAAATTCCTATGTTGAAATCCCAAGATATGGCTAATTTTGCTTGAAACCCTAGGTCTAGCAACAAAGTATGACAATATTTGCAAAAACACAAATATCTAGAGTTAGGAAATAATTTAAGGCTTAAAAATAAATTCATTTAAAAGGTGAATCATCCAAGAATCCAAAAATGTGACTAAATCCCTCTGGTCTATCCGTACACATCTATACAATCTACTACAACATTGATTTTGGAGGAAAATATAGTTATTTTTATTGATTCACGACAAAAAGTACACATTGTGTCCTACCACCCACCCAAAAGGGCTTATGTAGGCATCCCCAATGGTCATAAAAACCTTTCAAATTAATTTTTGTCATTGGGGAATGAAAATACAAATTATGTAACTTTTTGCTAACAATTGCTTGACAACTTTTTAGCAACTTTGCAAGAATTGTGCAACTTTTGAAATATTTGATGAAATCATGATCAAAGGTTACCTAAATGATCCAACATGGATTTAAACATGTTAAAAATATAAAAATAATGTAATATGATAAAACTAAGGCTATTGGACTCCTTTGACCAATAGTTGACCAAGGGCTCATAATTTGCCAATCTTGGAACTAGGTCTTACAATTGGGTCAAAATGAATAACCTTCATTCCTGACGGGTGCCAAACATAATAACCCAGCCAAAATAACCTTGGACACAATAACCCCACCATAATAACCCATGGTCAAAATAACCCATTGACAAAATAACCCATATTCATTCTAGATCAAGTTAGTATGCGTAAAAAGGGATTGTGAATCACCATAGAGGATATTTAGGTCATTTTTAGACCATATATCCATTATATACCCCTAAAATAGCTTTAAAACATCTTTAATATTCTTAAATAACTTATAAAATAGTAAATAGTTATAAAAATAAAGACAAATTCGTGGGAATAAGCTAAATAAGAGTTATTATGAAAAGATGCAAGTCAAAAGGCATTATGAAGAGGCATTAAGAGGATATATAAAGTGATAAAATTAAGATCTTAGAGAAGTAAAGGAAGGAAGAAGGGGAGAAGAATGAGGAGTGTGTAGAGTAATAAGAAAAAGAGAAATCAAAATTCATTATAAAATTTTATTTTTTTTTAAAATTAATATAATTTTTAAACATTATATTAAATTTTTCTAGGGGTTTCCATAAAGTATACAAAAATAAATATACTTTTAGGGAATCAAGAAATTCTTCATAATTTTTAATATATACAATGCCTCCTCAATTTTTAACAAGTCAATAAAATAAGAAATTATTCATTTTAAATGGTTACACATATTTGCTTCATCGAGAAGGTGTCAATAAAATGATCTAGCATTGTGCAGAATATTTTGCAAATAAATGTTCAAGTCAGTGCTATACTACAACACAAATAGAATTTGGTGATGTGATTAGTAGTACAAGATGTAATCATGCTCCAAAAATTGAGATGATTGCTGTCAAATAGAATTTGAATGAAATGAAAGACATGGCATGCTTGACTCAAGACTCTACAAGAAATATCATTTCTACTAGATGTTATAATATTGCATTACCAGTGGCAGGAGCAATACCATCAACCAATGCATTATCCAAAATGATTTGAAGGAAAAGAATAAGATTTGAAGCACCACCACCAAATCCTTAGACATTGAGAGATCTTATCTTAAAAATTAAATATACAATTACCAAGAGAGGGGGAAAGTTTCTTTATCATGATAGTAATGATGAAAATCATTTTTTAATATTCATCATCACACAAAATTTGCAACTACTAAAAGAATTTGAAAATTGGTTTAGTGATGGTACATTTAAAATAGTACCAAGTATTTTTCAGCAGTTGTACACAATTCATGGCTTGAAAAATGATGCAATATTTCTACTCATCTATATTCTTATGACCAACAAAACAAGATCCAATTATACACAAGTACTTGTAAAATTAAAACAACTACAACCTAATCTAAACCCAAAAACTATACTTATTGATTTTGAATTAGGTTTCAAGGGAGTTATTTCTAAAAAATTTCCAAATATCACTATTCGAGGATGCCTTTTCCATTTCTCTCAGTGCTTGTGGAGGAAAGTTCAAGAAGTAGGTCTACAAACACATTACAATGTCGATGAAGTATTTTCATTTGAGATCAAAAAACTGGTTGCATTAGCTTTTGTGCCTCAAATATATGTAATCAATGCATTTGAAATACTTCTATAATCTCCTTATTATATAGAATATGAGGAGACTTTGCAACCCATCATTGATTATTTTGAAGACATGTGGATTGGAAGACTAACTAGAAGAGGCAATAGATGGTCACCCACACTAGTACATTTTAGATCAAATTTTGACCTTTATTTTCAACCTAGCTCTTAAAATGCTTGATGAATAAACTTTTTTTCATTTCTATGCCCGAGTTGGTCAAAATTTTGACCAACATAGGTTCACATAACTCTTTTTATGCCCAAGTTGGTCAAAATTTTGACCAACTCAGGTTCACATAACAAAAAAACGGAAAAAGAACAAGTCATTTTGCCACCGTTCGAAGGAGGGTTTGTCTACATGTGCACTGTGCACAAGAGCTCTTTGAGGTCAGGTAAGTCCATGTTGTTACCTCTGCTAGCATATACATTATTTTTTAAAGTGATAGGCTGCATCGTTCAGTAAAACCTTCAATATTTTCATGCTTTGGAGATATAGCATTGGCCAATGGGGAACATTTTGAAAAATATTTAGGTTATGCATGCAAACAACATGCAACAACCATACTGGATGTACAAGGTGTCCTAAAAGAACATCTGCAATAGAAGCATGCTCACTTTCCTGCTTATGTAATCATTCTGAATTCAATCTATATGCATCCAGAAGCAATTAATATCATTTCCAACACTACTTAAGCACTATCTATCTTCCTTTCTCTGCATATACCCACCATGGCCACATTTTTCTATTTAAAGGTGATTCTACGTTTCAGACTAGAATTTAATATGCTAAATCTATCCTAATACTACTGTAAGACTTAGGAATGCAATAAGATAAAAGAGTAGAGAAATGCCTAACACTGGAAAACTAATTCTTGAACACTAATGATTAATACATTAATAGTATAAAAAAGTAGAGAATATGAGAGAATATGAGTAAATGAATAAAAGACCTAGAAATAAGAAGATTTTGGAGCTGTCTCTATTTCATTCTTAAACGTTACATTAAGGAACTTTGACTATTTAGTACTTTTAGTTTAGGAATGAATTATTAGTATCTGATGTTTAAGTCATTCAGATTAGAAGTAAAAAAATACAAAAATGTATTATACATCGAAGAGGTAGATGCATGATTGATGTATGAAAAAGTGATAGAAGCATGAGAACATAGGGAGCAATGTTCATAGGCAGATAACATAAGTTGACCACAAGAAAAAACACAAATTTTGAAGGAAAATTATAAAGAGTTCACTAACAGATTTCAATAAAACTCAATTATTACATTGTGATAATCGATTGTAATTGGGCTGCAATTTAGCATTAAACACTTGTGAGTTGAACTATATTATTTTGTGATTTTTGTAAGGCTTCTATAATTAGATAGAGAATGTCATCAGATTTCATTGGATGGGAAAAAGACTTGTATAATTGGAAATAGAATCTCACAACGAGAGAAGAAGGATGAGCTATTAAGCTCTCTACAAAATATATCATTGAATAAATTTAAAAACACAAATTAATGCTTACTTATAATAATTAGATTCAATTTAATTTTAGATATCTTTTAGGTATAAATAGATAGAAGATTTTAGAATTGAAGGACCAACCCCGAAATTTGACCACTTAATAGACATAATTGTTTATTAAATTTTAACATCACACTTCCAAGGTCAAAAAAATTTGTAATGAGAACAACAACACAAAGATTCAGTAGAATATAAGACTAGAATTGATAATGGAAAAACAAATACCTAATGATCATAGTGCCTTAAATAGTGAAATAAATATGTACAATGTTGAGCCAAAGGCTGCAACACAACCAAATGCAACATGCCTAGAGATGGAGACTTTTAATGACTATAGAGATGCCTAAGCCTAAAAGTCATAAGTAGCTTGGACATTCTTCTTTTCATAATAAAAACCAATGATTGATAACATGAGTGAAAATCTATGATGTAGATATAGACCAATTTCGGGAACTCCCTTCATAAGTATTTTTTGGATTACTGGTTTCCTCAAGAAAAGATGAGATATCTATGGGCATATGAAATGCCAGCATTTCCTAAAATTGCTGACTTATCAATCCTTGCATGGAATCCTCCTTTCAAAACCTCTCCTTTTAAATTGTTTGAAGATACATTAATATGTTGAAGCATTTTCATTTTTGGAAAGTCACTAGAATTGTGCCTAACAAATTATTTCTGGTTCGAGATCAATGTCTTGAAGATTTTTAAGATTGGTAAGTGATATTGGTATTAAGCTCCAAAATAAATTACATGGAAGATTCAAATATTGCAAGTTTGTAAAATGTGACAATGCAGTTGGAATTTCACCTGAGAAGTTGTTGAGAGACACATCTATGGCCTAAGCCATTGCCATAGTACTCATTACTAAAATAGAACCTTTGAACAAATTACTTCAAACATTGAAATAAAAATGAATATTCACAAGACTTGACCATTCAGGAGGTACGTTTCCTTGTAGTCTATTGTAGGCCAAGTCCACCTTTTCAAAATTTATACACCTCCTTAAACTAGCAAGAAATTTCCCTAAAAGTTGATTGTTATGAAGAATAAGATGCCTTAGTTGTGGAAGATTTCCAAGAACATATGGGATTTGACCAAAGATCATGTTTTCACTTAGTGATAGTAGTCCAAGACTTTTTGAATGCCCTAAAATTTTTGGTATTTTCCCGCTTAAATTATTTTTGTCCAAATACAATCTTTCAAGATTTAAAAGATGGCCGAGTGTGCATGGAATAATCCCATTAAAATGATTGTCAGATAAATTTAATGTTTCCAACTTTGTAAGGTTTCCAATTCCACTTGGTATGTTCCCCTCAAGTTTATTATGGTTGAGACTCAATACATATAGTTGGCTTCATAGTTGACTAACAGAAGGAGGCAAAATCCCACTAAGTTGATTAAAAGACAAGTCTATTTCATGCAAGGGCAAGCAATTACTCAAGGCTGATAAAAAAGGAAACTCATTGTTTGTGTTTGTGAGATTATTCACCACTATGGAAAACAATCAAAGATTGACCAATTTTCCAAACTCCAATAGCACTGTGCCACTTATTTGGTTCTCATTTAATTAAATTTTTTGAAGTTGAGAGAAATTGGAGAGGGAGGCTGGAATTTCTCTAGGGCTCACAAAGAGGTTCCTGATCCTTCATCCTTTTTTCCTTCTTAAGAATGTTTTTGGTTAGAGTAAATTAGATGTGCAAATGCATTTTTAATCATAGCTTCTTCCTATCACTTATTCTACCAAAATGTTTCCTTGGAACAATATTTTTTGATGAGTTGCAAGAAAATTTGAGTGTCATATAGCCATTACAAATCAAATTCTTAGGATACAATAAATTCACCCCATATTCATGGCTAAAACAAGAATTTTTGAAATGAGTTGTATTAGAATATATGGTAATTCCTGAAACAACTACATTTGGAGAGTGTCTGAAAATGCAGGTAACTGCACATAAATTGAAACCCTAGTAAAAGGAGAATGGAGAAATACCAAATTGGCACCAGCCAAGAAATGTCACAAATTTAGACCTCTTCTCCAATCCATCATTATCTGCTTCTTGTGCCATTTGTAGCCAACAATGTAAGCATTATCAAAAAGGGCATTGTGGTGCATGACTCAGCCAAACAAAATAGAAAGCAATGACTTGTGGCTTGTTGCCTAGCTACAAACCAACTTACACTTCACCTAGGTGCTCACTTATGTGGTAAGCATGTCTGTGGCAAGTCCTTGCCAGCGGCAAAGCTCAATGAATCCCAACAGTCAGCATAAATAGGTGCATGAGGAAATGCATTACCCGTGAATGAATGAAACTTCTTTTTTTTTTTGTTATAACATTGAGTTGGTCAAAATTCAACTTAAGAATACATAGGTTGATCAAAATTTTGACCAAATCGGCCACAAAATTTTTATTTTCGACCAAGGCAGGAATGAAAAGAAAAAAAAATGAAGGAATTATAGCTTTGGTTGAAAATTTTGGTAGAAAAATAAGTGCAAATGTACTAGTGCACTAGTACATTTGAGGTCATTTTTCGACCAAAAATTTTGACCATCAATTAATAAGGTTTTAATTGGTTGGATTGTAGAAGGAAAAATTTCAATTTTTAAAAATCTAAGCCCGTGTTGGTCAAAATTTTGACCAACATGGGCTTAACTTTAACATGCAAAAAAAAATCAATTTCATTGACATTGAATGCGCAAAGTAGTTGGAGCTATAGAACCTTGGGTCGACCCATGCCAGTGCTGCTTGCTTTCTCACCACTGGCTCCTCATCTGGAATACTAGACTCCATCTCTCACATCAGACTTTGAATCTAGCAAATTTTGCACTTAAACTAGTATTTACCTCATACATTTTTTATGTTTTCATATGTTTGGTTGATTATTTCATTTCTTCTAGTGGTTTGAGTTTTCTCACACTTAGGTGCTTACACTAAATATGACATGCTCTTCTTTTATGAGGTTTATTTAAAACCTAAAGCCTTCCACCAATAATGCCATTGGTGTAATGTCATTAGACTGAATTGCATTGCACAGTTTACTGTCACAAAATGCCATTTGTGTCCCCTACTCTTGTCAATGTCACACCATACTGCCCATTTATAGAGGGCCAATTGAAGGAGATGCTTCACATTTTTCTTTCAACACACGAACCCCTTGAAGATTCTTCACAGATGTCCAATGCTTGTAGAACTGCATTGAACAAAACACCTTTTTTACAAGGCAAAAATGTCCTCCCATTTCCTCACTCACAAAAAATTTTCCTTTGGTGTGTATCCTAGTCATAGGTTGTTGAGTGTTCTACCTTGCCTAAATTTGGTCTTGTTCTTGGGCTTCTTCCTCTTGGATCTAAGACATCTTTGGGGCATATCTTTGAAAGGGTTTTTGAAAGGTTAGCAATTTTAGTGTCAGAAATGTGTAGAAGGAAGTTCCCTTGGAGCTTATCTTTTGATGCCCTAATTTGGCCTTTCATGATCCTTGCCTTGGTGTTTCAAGTACTCCCACCCCCTAAGTGCATTGTCCAAAATTGTAGTTGAAAAGAGGGTTTCCCTTGAAACCCTCTTTAACATTGGCCCAATAACAGGTCACACATTAGAAGTATGCTTGTTAGTTTTGTTTTGACACCCTTTATTTCAAAATTAGACATTAGATCATTAGGTTCTAGGATCTCATTCTACCACTTACTCTTTTTCTCAAAGTTGGTATTAAAGAAATGATTTTTGCATACCCAAGCCCTTGTTATAATGTTTATCAAGTGATTATCTCTTGGGGGAATATTTTCCTCTTTAATCCTACTCCAACATCAATTACCTGAGAACATATTATGGATTTCAATATCAAAGCTTCAAGTTTCCTTAATCCTCGTTAAGTAACTTATGAATGAGTAATTAGAAACCCTAAGGCTTGGACACAAGTAATAATTCAATTTAGGTTTTACTGAGATTGTGTTGGCTTTGTATACTAATAAAATATTATCTTGTAGGAAAAGATAGAGTCGAGAGCATAGCTTCCTCATCATCCACAACAACGGAAACCCAACACAAGTATCATCAAACCCATGGGAAAGAAGAGAAAAGTTGATCAAAGAGTTTGAAAAGGTAGTGCTAACAATGAAATATATGAAGGATGATGTGCTCCAAGTGTTGAAGATAGAGAACTTGGTTTGGTTTCTAATGGAGATAGACATCAAAGAATGCAACTTAAGAGGAAATCAAGGAAGATGTACACAAAGGAAGTGTTTCTCAATAAGAATACTATACCAACCTTCTCAGTCTAGGATAGTTTAGAAATGCTTCTTTCCTACATCCATTCACTGTCCAAAAATCAGCAACACCTTGGACAATAATTACTCACCAGCTACATGATTTTGTTCCCTACCAAACAATACTATCATTGTTGCCTTTGATTCTATCAACACAACCATAGTCTTTCGCACTCCTAGAAGAAAGTACATGACTTTTAACAATAAGGTCTTTACCCTTAGGGAGTATCAATCAATGGAGCATGAATGCAAGCGATAAGTGAACACATAGTGGATAATCCTCCTCACCCACTATCTCTAGGAAAAAAGTCATATTACCCATCCAAGGGATCATCATTATTTAATGTCACATATTTATGAAATTAAATGTGAAAGAATATTCCCCAAGGATGTATTATCTAATCTAAACATTATTGAATCTACTACCTTTTTTGACCAAGCACAAATGATCTTTAAAAATATTGGTTGACAACTAAAAGAGTTGTAGCAGACTCACAATTTTTATATGACATCTTAAGTAGTTTGGATGATAGATTTGTATTGACAATATGAAGTGTTGGAGACTAAAGACCACATGGGGGCTCCATTTTGAAATATGTTTTGCAATATTTTGCAAGGCTAATGGTACATTCCTATACAACACAATAATATGCCTACAAGGGGACCCCATATTTTAATTGTCCAAGAAGGAGAAAACCTTTATCAAGCCATGGGGGATGTGGTTCATAAAGAGTTGGTGACACACCTATATCCATGTCTATGGGTTCTAATGACATCCCTATCTACTACCTCAACATTATAGTGATCAAATCATCATCCTTGAGTTATACAAGTAAATCCTAGATGTACATAATGTATTTTCCATAGAAAAGGTAAAAGTTGTGGGGTTCTCATTATCATGTAGAGGATAGAAGTGCACTTTGGCAACTGCTAAAGATGTAAGTGCCAAATTGGAAATCCTTAAAATGAGAAAGTTCTACTTGTTGAGGCCCAATTTTGACACCAAGAGGTAAGTTAAACAAGACATTTACCACTAGCTATGGTGGTCACCTCCCTTGCCTTGAGGATTTATAAAAATATTTTCAAGATGACTTTGATGCATTCTTATGGAGGCATTGCCAAATTAGAATAGAAAACATGAAGTTGTTTAGGTTGAGGACTTTCTCAAAGAAATAACATCGATGACACACTAATCTTGGATTCACACTTCAATAAAAATAAAATGGGAAGTATTCTTCTAGAGCCTTTTGATTGGAACACCCCAAATGTTTATGACATTAAAGTGATCAACAAGCCAATGATTGATAATAGCTTATAATGCTCAACTAGTGGCAGCACCATTTAGCATGTCAACAGATTTAAACTTTGGCAACTATTTCTAATTTCTTATTTCTCCTTATTTTAGAAAGTGGTGATCTGCACATACATCAAGATATATAATCAATAGCTTCAGCAGTGACTTGAAACAATGCTTTCCTTTGACTGAGCAACTTTTAGATTGCTTGATGGTTGCCTCCTTTCAGCACCATCCTTAACAAAGTATCCATAGATGTAAGCAATTTTAGACAAAGTGACATCCACCAATATCACCAAAACCATCAGCTCTGATACCATGCTGGAAAACAAGGCACAAAGGAGAAACTCTATAAAACAGCTCTGAGATTGCATTACTAATTCATCCAATATATAGAAATACATAATAAATGTGAAGTGTACTATTGGTCAAAGTTTGATGCAGCATTCATGGTGGATGGTAAAGTGAATGGCTATGTAGTTGAATAAATTGGGTGTTGACTGACTATTTATCGACCATTTTGTCAGTATCAAATGATTAATTTACACTGTCTAACATGGAGGATATGATAGTTGGGATGACCCAAATACTCAAAAGTCTTATTGTGCTTCATAGTATTCAAGCACTAGTATTGTTTTGTTTTACCTTGTTTGCATGTCACCTTCTAGTATTGAAAACTAGGAGCTGCAAAGTGGCTAGTTTTACCGTGTTGACAACATTTTCAATAGTGTGGAAGATACACGATTCAATATTGTAGGAAAGTTCTATATTGTTTGAATGGTGGATATGATTTAATTTCTTACCAAATCATCAAAGGTCAAAGTGTAAATTTTATATAGAGGTAGAGGAGTCATGACATTTCCAAAAGAGACACCAGTCAAAGAAGTAAGAAATTAAAGTAATTACTATTTATTAGTTCCTGAGAACTATTGCCAAGGCTATATGGTTAAACAGTTATTAATCTTTTTCCTTTTAGCCAATAGAATTATTCTTTTTTTATGGATAAATTTTGTTTACTAGTGTTCATTATGGAAAACTTGCATATTTCTTACCTCAACCATGGACAAATTTATTTTTTACCACTTTGATTAGTGTTGTAGAGGGTTGGCAGATGTGTTTTTAAAATACCAATGCAAGAGAAGGTATGTTTCTCAAGGGGTTACCCTTAAACATTAGACACTAAGGGAAGAATTAAGTTTGTCAAAAAAAAGTAACTTTGACTATTTAACACTTGTGGTCTATGAATTAAGCTTAGTATGTGATGTTTAAGTTATTCCTTCTTAAAATACTTGTCAGTATTTAGCAGGAGTTGTGGTGCAGAATGGGAAAAAAATTTAAAAGTAAAGTAGATGGTAGACTACAGGCTGGACAAGGCTATATTGAGCTAATCTCTACATTCTTTGATTTAGAATATTTAAAGATAGGTGTTTTGATGGTGAAGAGCATGTGGGAGTGTATAAAAAAAACAACTATCCATAGTAGTATGAGGTGTATAAGAAATTTAAGAAATTTAGGTCTCAACTACTGTAGATTGAGCGTTTGGAGCTAAGAGTTTTTGACTATTGTGAGACACAGAACTGGATAAAACTAGAAAAATTTTGTGCAAGGATTTTCTTGAATGTCTTCATATTATTCTTCATTTTCAAGTCTACCTCGTAGTAGTAAAGAGAAGCTTAGCTTTCAGAAAGTTTGGCTTGGAAGGGGGATTGTGAATCGTAAGTCTCTGAAATTTTGCAAGAAACTCATATTCAGCACAACCTTATTCTAAGAGACCAAAAAATTTTGATGCTTTCTAAGAGACTGTTAAAATTCATTTTCGATACATCCACATTTGGATTAAAATCTGTGAGGGCAAGCACAACCACAGTTATTGGGAAAAAAAATTCTATCAGTTACTTTGGTCTATGTCCATACCTTCTATCTATACACCTCTATATCCATATTAGAGGTCTTTAAAATGGTTGTGTCAGTATCTAACATTGTACCCATAGGACTGTATCCATGTCAATGCAAAATTGGTGTTTTCTCTTTCCTTTCATTAGTATTTTCTTTTATACATGAAATTATACTATATAAATAATATTAATTACTAATATATCTCTATTCTTGAACTAGATTTCTCTAGGGTAACTCTTCAGTTAAACAAAATTATAGTAATGACAATGCTTAGAATTAACTCTATAGATAATATAGTAGATTATAATTTATTGGTCTTGGAGGGATTTCATTTGCTTCTACTAAATATAGAATGGAATGATTGCATTGATTAAAACCATTTTGAGTAGATTCATATTGGCTGTTGTGATTCTATAAGTTTGATAGTTTATGCAAAAGAAATCAGTTTATTGAATTAAATTTAAGATTTTCAATTTTTTAAATTTAAAAAATTGTGTTATTTTTAATTTGCAGTTGAAACATTGGGATTTACATTTTTCCAACTTGCCTATCTCAGTCCTTGGGCCTTTGTTAAAAAATAGTCAATGGCATGAACTTTGCTTTAGGAGATTCTGGCATATATGATTACTATTGCAATCTTGTACTTTAATGTGGCTCATACTATTTATAGGCTGAACAATTTTAATGGCTTTTTGGTAATTCTATTTGTTGTTTTGTAGAATTCTATATCCTTAACACAATAGTTGTAGTTTTTCAATCAATCTCAATCCAAACTAACATGCATAGTAATTTGTCCATCAATAACAATCCAAACTAGCAAGCACAGTGGGATAGAAAAATGCTTCATCTACTGTGTCCCAGACTTTGCAAATCCTTAATTCTGGTGCCATTGATTTCAAACAGAACTATTGCATTAGTTCTTTTCTCCTCAATAATTTCATTGTTTCATAGTACATAGCCACTCTTATACTACCAATGGTCTCAAGATCTATTCATGGAAGTCTTCTTTCTTCTTCCAAATTTCCATTTTCTCTTTAGACTTTATCTTTTTAGTCTAGTAAATGACCCCATTCTAAGGTTTGTCCATATGTCTATAAGCATATTACATTTTGCAGAGGCCATAATATGTTACAATTGGCATTGTAGATAGTAGACAAAGGTATCATAGATACCGATGCAAGAATGTACATAAAAACTTAGTTTATGTTAGTAAATTGTGCATCAATTAAATAATAGACTTTTGAGCACCAGATGATATATTTTAACAGTCCACATGCCTTGCTATGTTTTCAAAATTTACATGCCTTGAAGATGTGACCAACACTTAGAAAATAGGGAGTTTAGTGATCTCTTCACGTCTCTTGCAGTTGTTTTCATATCCTATGTTCTCATGGCTCCATCAAAAAAGGATAATA
This sequence comes from Cupressus sempervirens, assembly GCA_028749045.1. Classification (NCBI taxonomy): domain Eukaryota; kingdom Viridiplantae; phylum Streptophyta; class Pinopsida; order Cupressales; family Cupressaceae; genus Cupressus; species Cupressus sempervirens. The sequence goes on from CM053792.1 coordinate 193,560,105, forward strand.
AATATTTGCATTGTGTAAATGCCATGAGAGGAGGGAAAAAAAAATGTCTTTCATGCATAGGATTTTTTATAGTTTCTGTAGTTGTCAATTTTGAGTTCTTTGTATTTCTGGGATATCTCTTCACATTTTTTTTTAATTAGTCAAAAGAATATTTTCCATTATTGATTGTAGGGGATGAATTGAATAAGGCAGAAAAAGTGATCACTTATTTGGGACTGGTAATTGTCCACCTCTACTGCCCATCTTGTTCTGATTTTCTTCTAACATACTATGCACACATCAAACATTGCTCATTTTTTCATATATTTTCTACATTAGTCTACACTGTTTTACTAGAGCTAAATGTAGCTAAGCTATAGAACTTAGATGTTAAAAATATTATTAAAGGAAAGCTCCTTGATGTTGGATCCCCTTTTCAACCATTAGTTAAGGAATATGATCTACCAATCCCCTTTTCCTTGAAAAATTGATAGCCATAGTGCTAAAGAAACATTGTACTTGAAACTTTTGTATCAAATATCAATTTCCAAACAACAATTTAAAATTATGAATATCTGATACACTATTAGACATTGATATATTTATGCATTTTCAAGGTGCAAAATAATATTGCACCACAAGTTATTTGAGTTAGTGTTGTTTAAAAGGCTATCATGATTAATTATATTGTTCCTTCTAGTCTCACATATCCTAATGGCTATATTAGGTTTCTCTCATGATTAATATAATTATAATTCCTAATATAATTTATTATTTCTACTATATCAATCTTCCAATGCAATTTTCCTTGGCAAGAACTATGATGCCACTAGTACATTAGGCTCCCATTTTTGAACTGTAACTGAAAGTGTACAAAAAATTCTCGAGCAATCCAAGAAAAAAATATCAGCTTTAAAGGAAGATTATTTAAGTCACATGGGTGTGAGTTCTTAGTGTCTTCATGGGAACTCAGCTCACCAGCTGTGAGGCTCTGTTATTATCTTTATTGCGTAATCATCACAACACCTTCTGACAAAGACACTAAATGCATCTTTAATTCACTTTTATAACTCTTTTTAATAACCCCACAAATGGAGCAATTTACTCACCTATAACCAGTTTGGACCAAAGAGTAACTTAGAATGAATACAAAAACAAGGACATTGATCAAAGATGTCTTGATTGGTAGTTAAGTTGTACATATGTAACTTAGTTTTTATGGTATCTTTCTACCCATTATATTATGTAGGTGTAGATGGAGCCTTGGAAGATTCTCTTTTTAGTATTTCCCCATTTTTCCTTAAGTGTAGTCTTACTTGATCTTTCATCAACATTATCTTTCTCAATGCCCCCCACTTCTTAACAATATATTTATCTTTTTACACACATACACATCTTCGTGCATAAGAATCTAGAAGGAATCCCTCAGAAGGAACTAAACTTATGATACAACTTTGAAGAACTTCGATTATGTACTTGAAGGTGAATGCATTAAAATCTTAGAAACAACTAAGTTTTAGCAATGAAAAGATAACAAAATCCATGAATGGTGAAGCTTGGGAATCTTATAGAAGCAAAAAACTCCACAAATATCCTACACCACTCTAAGAGTGTGGCATTTTTCTAGATGGGTGTTGTATCTTAATCTAATAAAAGGTCTGGCTATCTCTACACACCCTTCTCCCATCTATCCTTACCAACATGTATCTTAGTAATGTTATGCTATTGTCTTCTATGTTTTAGGGTTTGATATGATTGCTAACATATATTCTCCCTAGAAGATGAGAATGATGTTGATTTTAGGGGATCAAGGGATATTTTTGAGATGCCAGACCAAACAATTCTTTACTCTCTATTTGAGAAGCTTATTTATTAAATATGTATCTTTCTAAACCATTCAAAACTTCAAAGCCACATCATATATGTGGATTGAGATGATTATAGGGATTTGTATCCCTCAATTTCCCTAGAAAATATCTGACATCAATCTTTTGACTGGATTTTAGGAAGGTTTCAATTTCTAGTTCATTGAATGACCTCTGACCATTTTCTAGCAAGTCCTTTTGCATAAGAAGCTTGAAAATAACCACATGATCGATGATTGCCAAATAGTGCCAACATACTATGTGGAAAGGCCCTTTCTAGATCATATTTCAATGCAAAAATTTATCAAATGATGGCATTTTGATCTTATGCTCACGAGTTTTTGAGATTTACCCATCTTTTGAGCTCACATGTTCTTGATTGAAGATTGCATTAATATGTTTCAATCTTTTAGTCATCTTCATTATTTGATGCATTAATAAAATTAGTCATTTCTATTAGGATTAGTCATGGCATGTTGTTGTTAGCACCTAAGTAACTTTCAGCTTGTGACATCTCTTTGAGGCATTTTGCAAATAACTAAGATACATTGTCTATAAATCCATATTTTGCAAACATCTAGGCCTTCTAGAAATTATAGGATCATTTTAGTTACATTTGAAAACATTAATCAACAATATCCATATGTGTAGATATAAACATTAACTACAACATGTCCAATTTATTTGTAGCTATATTTTCCTATGAAGAAAGACCACGCCTAACAATATGAACCTAGAACAAAATGATGAGACAATGGCTGCATTATGGGCTTAGTTTCAAAGAAAACCTAATAAATGTTATTGTCCTTGCAAAAAATGTAAGGGCTTAAAGAATCAAAGAATTCTAATCACAATAGCCTAGAGTCATTGTAGGTTATATGGTCATGTTGAAGGGGGCCATGATTTTTGTCCATTGCTGAATGTGGATTTCCTACTGGAGGAACATGGAGGTGTGAATATCCAAGCTGAGGATAACACTCCCATGGAAGAAGATGATAATGTGCTAGAGGACATGATCGAAGAAGATGGTATTGGGGCAAGTGATGAAGAGGCTCACAATGATGGTACTAGCGAATCTGATAATAATGATGAAGATGCAATGTCCCCATTTTAGCAGTTGACCAAGTATGTGTGCGTTCGCCTTGTTCTACATGGTCCTAAGGGATAACAAAGGGTTTAATGGGATCCTGGAGTGTTTTGGCCTAGTCATTTCTAGTTTGGGCCAAAATGAAGTTGATTTACTCAGTTTCAAGCATACTTACTATTTTTAGTAAGTTAGTAAGACACAATGCAGGTCAATTTTGGTGATTAGATTTAATACTCCTCGATGAGAGCTTTTCGATGAGCTATCACTCACATTATTCAGAGTCTGATTGCTAATACATTTTAATGCCTGAAGTTTTATTAAAGTAACGTCTAATTTAATTGTAAAATATTAAAGTGTTACTTTAATATTTATTTTATGGGGATGTGTACCCAAGGGAGACATAAGGGGTATTTTAATATATGTTTTATTTACTACACATCTTTTATCCCAGATTTCCCATATGAGTTGAGCGGACCCTTGGAAATAGAATAAAAGGAAGCATTTGTGGCTTCATTAGCCAGGTTGAATATGAGAAGAAATTGGTGTGTGAGTTGCAGCTCTGTTCTTGGCATTTGAGGATGTCTATCCTCTCTTGTAACATTCTAGACACCATTCCCTTGGGGTTTGGCCTTTGGAAATTCTTTGTTATTGGCTTCATTATTAGGCAATTTAGTTGCATTTCCAGCTACAGGCAGATTTAGTATTTTGCTCATATCTTCTTCACTACTTTTTTGACACTTATGCCGCTTTGAGGGAATGATATTATGAAGGTAGTGGACTGATTAAAGGACAAAGCACTGTAGCAGCAAGTTTGAAAGCATGGGCTGGAGTATTATGTCAATACTGCTGAAGTAATTAGTGAGTTGATAAATCTGCCATGTATTTGGTTTTATGAATTCTGAAAATAACATTTTATTAGCAGCAGTTCATTTCCACTTTGCATATTATTGTAGTTTCTTTCTTGTTTATGTTGTATGATACCAATTCCATGCACAAAACACAACAAACAAATAAACGTTTGATTTTCAGAGTTATAAGGGGTTTAAAACATTAAACAGAGAAATAAGAGGTTGAATGCAAACTGTTTGACAAAATTCCTTTCGGAAAATTGGTTTAGTTTTTTGGGACATCCAAGGGTGCCCATTACAGTGGCATCAGAGCTATAAGTCCTATCATCCTATGGAGGCCTTATAGGAAATTTGGAATAGCCGGATAGAGGGAAAAGTGTTTGACGAAATGTCAAAACACTAAAATCAGAAATTAAAAAAACACAGGCTAAGCATTTATGTTTGAGCATGCGATAGGGGCCTTATAATTTTTGTGATACCAGAGCAAGACAAAATAGGATTTTAGACTTGCAAAGAAAATAGTCTAGTACATCTATGCAGGGGGACATTGAATCTAGCCATACAAACACAGAGGAGATATTATTTGATCAGGACAACAATATGGGTGATCGAGATGACAGGAATATAGGATTAGGCGGAGGTAGGAATGCTGGTCTAGATCAGGGGGACATAATGTTCAACAAATTACTAGATACATTAGAGCAAGGGAAGTGTATGCAACAGGAGCAGAATAGGCAAATGGACATGATGTTGCAGCTCATGGCTAGATAGATGGGTGTCAATATTAATCCAAGTGATGCCAACAACAGAAACAATAACAATGAGGGAAACAATAACAATGGGGGAAACAATAACCATGGAGGCCAAGGCAACAACAATGGTCTTGAGAATAACATTAATGGTAATAATGGACATGGAAACAATGGGAATGAGGCTGTTAATTTTAGACACGTTGCATGCCTAGCACAGACTGCGAGCTCGAGACCTCTTCTACCCACCTTCCCACCCAGAGATCCGGTTGAACCAGTAAATGAACTGCAAATTAGCAAGTTACAGGATCAATTCAGGAGGGACTGGGAGGCTAGTGGACCAGAGTTTTAGGCAGATATTTCCCTCAGAGATTATATGGACTTGAGGATGAGACACATGCCTAGAGTAGGAGGGAGGAATCAAAAATTTTAGCTAAGAAAGAAAGTTGGAAAACTTTCCTTACCTTATTATGATGCTTCAGGGAAGATGACTGCACAAGCTTGGGTGCATAAGGTAGATACATACTTGTAGCTAAATCCTATGCCTGAGGAGGAGGCTATCAAGTATGTGGCTATGCACTTGGATGGAATTACACATGAATGGTGGCATCATGGCATGGTCACTTTGGGGCATAATCAGATTACATCCTATGAGGAATTCACCGAAACATTGATTGAGAGATTTGACACTAGGGATCTCGACTTACATTTCAAGGAACTAGCATAGTTAAGGAGATTGGTGGTGTTATTTTGTGATGGTCTTGATGATCCATTACGAGGTTGGGTGAAGGGACATGATCCACTCACCTTAGCTAAAGCAACTAAAAAGGCACGAGATTTAGCCCCTTTGGTATACAAAGGAAAAAACCATTCAACAGATTCTTCCTACCGCAAGGACAAAGACAAAAAACCATTTTAGAAAGAGTATAGCAAACCCAAAGAAGGATCAAAAGGACTAGACAATGAAACCTTGAATGAACTTTGAAAGAAGAAGTTGTGCTTCCATTGTAGAGAGCCTTCGGACTTATCTCATAAATTTTCTCTCAAGGCTAAGGCAAATCAAATGGAGTATTTTTCAGCAGAAGATTCAGAGTCAGAGGGGGAGGATCAACACTCTAATTTAGATGAGGGTAACACTATAGAGGAGAGCAACATTCCTAAGGATGGTAGATCATTGGCATGCTTGACAAGGGCCCAAAAGGCAATCACATTTAAGGTCAGGGGTACTATCCAGGGGCAGAAAGTGATATCTCTTATTGACACTGGAGCTACACATAACTTCATAGATGCACAGTTGGTAGCCAGGAGAGGGTTATAGATAGAGGAGCATGATGGGTTTAGAGTCATGGTGGCTAATGGTGATAAATTATTATGCACTCGAAAGATATCTAATCTTCACATCAGGTTTGGAGATGGCTACGATTTGAAGGATGAGTTCTATGTTGTGGACATGGGAGATTATGATGTCATCCTTGGCATGACATGGATGGCTTCACTAGTGGAGTTCACACTCAACCTAGCAAAATTGGAGATGAGATTCTAGCATGAGGGCAAAATTGTGGTACTTAGAGGTCTTTTAGATGGAGGTTTCAGAGTAGTGTCCTTGAGGAGAATGTTGAGACTTTTTCATCATGATGACATAGAGTGGGCTGCAAAGTGCTACATTATGCCAACTTTACCAAAGCCACAATAAAAGAGTCATCCTCCAGATATCCAAAAGATACTTGATAGACACGCTAAAGTATTTATCGATATTCCTCATGGGGTTCCTCCTGACAGAGGGATGGAACATGTTATTGAGCTCGAGGAGGGAGCAAACCAGTTATGATTACTCCCTATCGTCATCCTAAGAAACACAAGGATGAGATAGAGAAGGCGATTAAGGATTTTTTGGAGATGGGGTATATCAGGCCCAGTAAGAGCCCCTTTGCTTCAGCAGTAGTATTGGTAAAGAAGAAGGATGGGACAATGCACATGTGCATCGATTACAGGGCACTGAATAAGAAAACAATTAAAAATAGGTATCCCATTCCTAGGATTGATGAGCTGATTGATGAGTTGCATGGGGCATGCTTCTTCACCAAAATTGATTTGCAATCCAGATACCATCAGATCAGGATGAGAGCAAATGACATTGAGAAAATAGCCTTTCGATGTCACTATGGCCACTTTGAGTTCATGGTTATGCCATTTGGTCTAACCAATGCACTCGCTACATTTCAAAGTTGTATGAACTAGGTATTCAGGAAGCAGCTGAGGAGATTTGTCTTGATCTTCTTTGATGACATCTTGGTCTTTAGTAAGACCTGGGAGGAGCACTTACATCATCTAGAAGAGGTGTTATCTATTCTGGAGAGAGAGTCATTGTATGCCAAGGAATCTAAATGTGAGTTTGGCATGACTGAGCTCCTTTACCTTGGGCATATCATTAGTGCAGATGGTGTTCAAGTTGATCCCAGAAAGATTAGAGCTATTGTAGAGTGGCCTACTCCTACAAACCTTACACAGCTTAAGGGATTCTTTGGTTTATGTGGTTTTTATAGGAGGTTTATTAAGGGATTCTCACAAATTGCTACACCCTTGACAAATCTTACTAGGAAAGGAGCCTTCGTGTGGACAGGGGCAGCACAGAGGTGTTTTGAGAATTTCAAGCAGGTAATGTCTTCATGTTTAGTTCTAGCTCTATTGGATTTCATGAAGCCTTTTGAGCTTCATTGTGATGCATCAGGTGATGGGATTGGAGCAGTATTGATGTAGGAGAAGCATCCCATTGCATTCGAGAGTAGGAAGCTCTGGGGAGTTGAGAAGAGTTATTCTGTCTATGACCAGGAGATGTTGGCCATAATGCATGCATTGGCCAAATTTTGATCATATTTGATAGGTGGACATTTTGTGATCAAGAATGATCACAACAGTATTAAATACTTCATGAGCCAGCGTGATCTTAATGACCAGCAACAAAAATGGGTGACTAAATTGTAGGCTTATGACTTTGACATAGAGTTTGTCAAAGGTAAGAAAAATGTGGTGGCTGATGCCTTATCTCGAAGACCTCACTTATGTGCTCTGGTAGAGATTTCAAGAGATTGGAGAGATCGGATTATAGCAGAGTATGTCAGAGATGCTTGGGCTTCTGGATTGATTTCAGATACCATACAAGATGATCACTATGAGGTGATAGATGGATTGATCAAAGTTTAGGATAGGGTTTATTTGATTCCATCATCACATTTGAGAGAGGCAATACTAAAGGCATTTCATGATGCACCCACAGCTGGAGATCCGGGGGTCTTCAAGACCTACAAGCAGATCCGAGAGCAATTTTCATGGAAAGGGCTCAAGGATGATGTTTAGAGGTATGTCAGGGAGTGTGTGGTTTTTCAATAGAATAAGGGAGAGCACACATTTCCTGCAGGTTTATTACAGCCCTTGCCCATTCCTGATAGAAAATGGGAAAGTATTTCGATGTACTTCATCACTAGTTTACCACGAGTGCAGGGAAGAGATTGCATCTATGTGGTGGTGGACCACTTGACGAAGTTTTCTCACTTTTTTGCTATTTCATCCACTTATACAGTAGCACAGGTGGTAGATCTTTTCTTTAGAGAGATATTCAGGTTACATGGGCTGCCCAGATTCATTGTCAGTGACCGGGATAGTAAGTTTATGAGTTTTTTTTGGCAAGAGTTGTTTAGGTTGTGTGGTACAGATCTTACACCTAGCACTAGTTATCATCCACAAACAGATGGGAAAACAGAGATTGTGAATAAATGGGTGGAAGGATATTTGAGGAACTATGTAAATGCACAACAAAAGGCTTGGATCAAATGGTTGCATATGGGAGAGTATTGTTATAACACCACTTATCATATGTCCATCAAGATGACTCCTTTCATGGCACTCTATGGTTATGAAGCACCTAGCTTCATGGATTTAGTTTTGGGGGACAGTAGAGTGCCCAGAGCCAAAAACTTATTTCAGGATAGTTAGGACATCCTAAAAGTGCTCAAAGAGAATATACAATAGGCCCAGAATCAACAAAAATTGTATGTTGATCAGCACCGAATAGAGTGTAGCTTCGAGGTAGGGGATATGGTTTACTTGAGGCTACAACCATATAGACAGTCATCGCTCAAGAAGAGAGAAGCTGAAAAGTTGAAACCCAAATTTTATGGTCCCTATAGGGTGATTCGCAAAGTGGGCAAAGTTGCCTATGAGCTTGAGCTTCCAGAGGGAAATCGAGTGCACAATGTGTTTCATGTGTCTAGGCTTAAAAAAGCCATTGGTCAGAATGTAGTGCCTTCTGCAGATTTACCCCCTTTGGATGAGGAGGGGAAGCTTGTGTTAGTACTCGAGGCTATTCTGGACACCAAAGAGAGGAAGCTTAGAAACAGGATAGTGAAGGAGTATTTGGTCAGATGGAGAGACCTGCCGGAGGAAGATTCTACATGGGAGAGTGAGCAAGTTATTCAACAGGTTGGACTGAGATTGCTTGAGGACAAGCAATTTCAAGGGGGGTAGACTGTAATGTCCCCATTTTAGTAGTTGACCAAGTGTGTGTGTGTTAGCCTTGTTCTACATGGTCCTGAGGGCTAACAAAGAGTTTAATGGGGTCCTGGAGTGTTTTGGCCTAGTCATTTTCAGTTTGGGCCAAAACAAAGTTGATTTACTCAGTTTCAGGCATACTTACTATTTTTAGTAAGTTAGCAGGACACAATGCAGGTCAATTTTGGTGATTCAATTTGATACTCCTCGATGAGAGCTTTTCGATGAGCTATCACTCGCATTATTCGGAGTCCGATTGCTAATACATTTTAATGCCTGAAGTTTTATTAAAGTAACGTCTAATTTAATTGTAAAATATTAAAGTGTTACTTTAATATTTATTTTATGGGGATGTGTACCCAAGGGAGACATAAGGGGTATTTTAATATATGTTTTATATACTACACATCTTTTATCCCACATTGCCCATATGAGTTGAGCGAACTCTTGGAAATAGAATAAAAGGAAGCATTTGTGGCTTCATTAGCCAGGTTGAATATGAGAAGAAATTGGTGTGTGAGTTGTAGCTCTATTCTTGGCATTTGAGGACATCTATCCTCTTTTGTAACATTCTAGATGTCATTCCCTTGGGGTTTGGCCTTTGGAATTCTTTGTTATTGGCTTCATTATCAGGCAATTTAGTTGCATTTCCAGCTACAGGTAGATTTGGTATTTTGCTCATCTTCTTCACTACTTTTATGACGCTTATGCCGCTTTGAGGGAATGGTATTATGAAGGTAGTGGACTGATTGAAGGACAAAGCACTGTAGCAACAAGTTTGAAAGCATGGGCTGGAGTATTATGTCAATACTGCTGAAGTAATTTGTGAGTTGATAAATTTGCCATGTATTTGGTTTTATGAATTCTAAAAATAACATTTTATTAGCAACAGCTCATTTCCACTTTGCATATTATTGTAGTTCTTTCTTGTTTATGTTGTATGATACCAATTCCATGCACAAAACACAACAAACAAATAAATGTTTGATTTTCAGAGTTATAAGGGGTTTAAAACATTAAACGGAGAAATAAGAGGTTGAATGCAAACTGTTTGACAAAATTCCTTTCAGAAAATTTGTTTAGTTTTTTGGGACATCTAGGGGTGCCCATTATAGAAGATGGTCTTGATATACCTTTACTTGAGAAGGCACACAGACTCTTATACGAAGGCTCCCAAACAACTCTATTGTCAGCTATAGTGTTGTTGGTGAACTTAAAGGTTATGAATAGTATATCCAATGTAGCAATTTCATGTATGCTAAGGTATGTCATTTTTTTCATCTTCAATGTTAGCATACAATTACTATTTATTATATTAACAATGCATATTTTTTATTGTAGGTTAATTAGTGAGTTTTTGTTACCACCATCAAATATTTTGCCTCATTCGTACCGAGAATTCTCTAACATTGTGGATTAGATTGGAATGAAGTATCAGACAATACATGCATGTCCCAATAATCACATTCTATATCATAAACAACATGAATTTACAACAAATTGCCCTGATTGTCATGTTAGTAGATATTTGTTAGATCAAGTAACAAAACAAGTGCCTCACAAGGTTCTTCGGTACATTCTCATTACCACATCTTGAACGATTATTTAGATGTGCTAGCTTGGCACAATTTATGGATTACCATGCACGCAATAGAAGCCAGGATGACATTATGTGAATGCTTTCCGATGGTTCTGCATTTAAAGAGATAGAAGAAACATGGTCACACTTTAAAGAAGAACCTCGTAATCTAAAACTTTCATTGGTGGCAGACAGTGTCAATCCATATGGAGATATGAGATCTGTTTACTCAGTATGGCATATTTTTGTTATTAACAATAACATTCCTCCTTGGATGTCCATAAAGAGGGAGCACATAATGTTTTCAATGATTATGCCAGGTATTTTTTTATTTTATAGTTATCTAAATTAATTTATAAATAGTGCATGAAAATGGTTATAATAATTACATAATGTTTATGTTCATTCAATTGCTAGGTAAATACCAAGTTAAAGATATGAACGTGTATATTGAGGCCCCTAATTGACAAGTTGTTGAAGTTATGGAATGGCATCACTATGTATGACATCTTTAGACTGATAGGACATCAACAATTTCAATTCCATGCAATACTTGTATAGACAATACATGATGCCCCTGGGCTAACTCATTTTTGCGGTATGTTATATTGTTAAGATCACATATTTTTGGTCTGTTATAGTGCTTACACATTACTATCGAATGCTTAAGGTGCACATGATAATTGTACATGATCCAATTATACATGATGTTTTAGGTCTTCAAACAAAGGGAAAATTTGCATGTCTAGTTTGTGGTCCGAAGATGAAATGTCACCATTCGAGAAGTTTAGAAAAGCAGGTGTTTGATGAGTTTAGACACTTTCTCCACAATAATCATAGGTATTGAATTGTCAAAAAACATCTTTTCAATGGGAAAGAAAAGAAATCATCAAGGCCACAAAGAATGACACCTCATTTATGGAAGTTGGAATACAATCGACTAAATCGTCAAGGTAATGTCCAATTGTTCTTCCGAAGTTTACAATTTGTATTTTGATATTGTCTATATTTACTAATGCTATAATTGATGCTCATGAAGGTCATCAAGGCATCAATGACCAACTTCCTAGAGGAATAAAAAGTTATCCTACTCAATTTATTAGGTTACCATACTACAAGGATCTCCCAATCACGCATTTATTTGATGCTATGCATATTGGAAAGAATGTAATAGAGACACTATGGAAAATGTTGGATGGAAGGCGTAATAGAGAACAAATTGCTAAAATTTGTACTGACATTCATGAATCCAATCATGCACTAAAAGTTTTCATTGAATCAAATAGGAATGGAGACCGCATAAATACAAGTGCCCTTCCTTGGTTATTAACGGAGCAACAAAGTGATGCATTAAAAGAAGTCATAAAAAAAACAAAATTTTCAATGGGATTTGCTGCAAATATAAGCACTCTTCTATCAAAGAAAGGTGATTTTGGGCCAGGGTTGAAAACATGTGATTGGCATACCTTCTTGAAAATAAGTCATGTTTTCTATTTATAGTATATTTGTAAGATTGAATGTAGTAGCAATTGCATTATTTAATAATATATTGAAATGATCATTTTTTAATGATTGTAGTTTGTCCTACCTCTGTTCCTTCCACAATAGTTTGACAACAGTATTAAACAAGTTATATATGATCTTGGAAAATACATGAGGTTAGAAGTGTTTTTTCTTAGATCTGTAGCTTTTTATCTGAAATCTATTGTATAATTTTATTTGAAATCTCCTTTATGTGTTTTTGAGTTTTGAATCTCTTTTAGGTGGTTATCATCTAAAGAAATTGATAAAAAAGATATAAAATATTGGAAGATAAAAATTCCACAACTTATGTGTGAAATGCAAAAGTGTTTACTTCTAACGTTTTTCAATGCTCAAGAACACTACCTCATACATCAAGTTGAGGAGATTGAATTGTGTGGACCTGTACAAGCTAGATCAATGTGGATGGTTGAGAGGCACTTAAAATTTATGAAGGGCTTGGTTCGACAAAGAGTGCATCTTGAGGGTTCTATGATAGAGGGATATATGATATACCAGACCATGGTGTATATCAGTGAATATCTTCCAAAGTTTGCAGCAGGTATCCATGTAGATCACATTTGAGATCCCAACTATGATGAAAAATTCAAAGGGGAGTACCTGATGGGGAAAGGTAGATTGAGGAGGGTGAGAGGTAATTATAAGTTTTTTTTTGTAATTTAACAATTCTTATCCATCATCAATAGATATAAGTTGTTTCTCACTGGCGTAATTGTCTTCTTTATAGTTGGTCGTGAGTGGGATGCACTACACTTTTATATTGAAAACAATCTTGATTGGATGATAGTATGGATTGAACAGTCTCAAGAAAATGGTCACTCATTAACATGGGATGGTGTTTCATCATTGGTTAAAGAAGCTCATCATAATGGAGATCCCAATGTTACACCAATGGTACTTGATCTAATATATGGCTTAAGAGATACAAAGGTATGCATAAGATTACTAATCATGAGACAAGTTTAATATCAAATCACATATCAATGAGAAGATTCTTGACATGTTTGAATAATTGCAGGTCAAACACCACAAAGATATGTACTACCATGGCTACAAATTATGCACAAAAAAGTTAGATGAAACCAAGAAAATGTGTGATTCCGAGATAAGTGTTGTCTTCGCGGTCACCAATATTTCATCTAGAACTGACATACATCCTCAACAATCTGAAAATTGATACTATGGCATTTTGGATGATATACTTGAGTGCAACTTTAATTCATTCAAAATAGTTCTATTTGTCATCAAATCGTTTAGGTTACAACTGAATCAAAATGATCCCGATAGGACTGTTATTGACCACAATAATAGATTTACTATGATTAATACAAGGTCATTTGAGCAGGTCAGAGATGAGCCCTATGTTCTTCCAAGCCAATGCTAGCAAGTGTTTTACTTTGGTGTTCCACACAAACCAAGTTGGTCATTTGTTGTTAGACATGACCCAAGAGGAAGGCTGATAAAGTATAATGTGATTGAAGAAGAAGATATTGAAGAAGCACAAGAGGAAGTAAATGATTATCAAGAATGACAATTACCCAGTGATGAAGAAGAAGAAGATGGTGATGATTTTGGTCATGCTAACGATAATGGTGATGATGATGATGATGATGCTGATGACGATCATGATCATGGTGATGATGGTCATGATGATCATAGTGATCAAGAGGATGATGATGGTGATGAAGATAGTGGTGGTGACGACAACGATCAAAGTGACAAGTATGATGATGGTGATGATGATGATGATGACATGGATGAAGATCATGATGATCAATGAAATGTCCAAGTAGGATCAATGTCAACTATGATGGGGTCGTGTATGACCAATAATTTCTTTCCAAACAATATGTGCACATATAAACATTAAGTAGAACATGTCAAATATTTTTTTAGATATAAACATTAGTTACGCTAAATTTTTAACTTGAGAAAAATGATTTACATATACAATCTACTTTATTATTAATATTTTTTTTGGTAAGTCTATTACTTTAATTTCGGTACTAATTTCTAAGACATACTAATTTTTTTCACAGGGCGATATGGATGCACCTTCTTAGAAAACCTTCAATAGAGGTAAACATTAATTATTATAAATTTTAATGTTAATATAGAAACAAATTTCATATTATTATGTTCTTTTCTTTATGGATTTGGAGTTATTTTGATGAAAGTATACAAATATTTGATATCACAAATGATAGGAAAAAGCTACAATGGTCACTGATCAAATGCAATTTGAAATACGAGCATCATATTTACATGATATTGGCCTGAGTACTAACCCTGTATTCATCACCCAAAAAATTATGCAAAAATACACTAATGAACTTGTTATCATTATCATCAAGGGTGATAGAAGTGAGGAAAAAGAGGCACTGAGAATAGAATTGGACTGTAGAATCCAATCTTTGAAGGTAAGTAGTAATTTGACTAAAGCAATAATAGAAGTTTAATAGATATTAATATTTTATAGTATCTTATGGATCATGATATCTAATTTTATGTGTTCTTGTATAGACATATGTGCCAGTTGCAACATCACATGCTGAACATGGTCAAGGTTGTTTCGCAGTACCTTCGTGTAACACTGTTTGTTTTGTTCAACATTATAACACTTACTCTTTTTTTTGTAGACATTTCTTGATAGTATCCCATTTGATCTTTATCCATTGCAAATGTCTTTGCTAAAATTATTTTATTCTTTAACTCATGATGAAGTGTAGACTCCTCCTTCAGTTGGTGGTCCACTATTGTCTATTGCATTGTCGGCAATAAGGACCATGCAAACATCATCGTCTATGCCCAGTAGAACTGGTAAAACCTTGTTTTTCTATATTCTATAATGTGCTATATTTTTTAATGTCTTTCTACAAGTTGATGAACAATGAAGTAGCATATCAGTGCTTAAATGATGTCTACAGAAGTCTGCATACACACACCACGCATACATACATAAATACATATATATATACCCATACATAGAGAGACATGAACATAGGTAGGGAGGTAGACCAACAGATAATAGTACTAAAATTGTCATTTAATTGTTATGATGTTTTAGTTGATAGACCAACAAAGAGCAATACTACTGAAGTTGATCCATTTCTTGGAGTAGTTCATGTCATTAGTACTGGTTCGTATGAAGGGACATTGTTGCTAAATAAGAAAACTATGTTTCCATTAAAATAATGAAAGCTTCTAGGTGCTTTAAAATTGATATTATTTGAAGTGTAAATTTAGTTTACTTTTACATTACTCTTTTTGGACTAATAAATCTTTTATGTGTTTGTAGGTAATAATGCTTTCTTTGAACATCTTTTTCATATGACATTGAGACTATTTGGACCCACCATATGTAAAAGGTACATAGTTTCATATCATTGCTACATAATTTTTCTTTTCTTCTATTTACTATAATATATTAAAGTTATTGATCTAACAATCTATTTGTTTTTAAAAAGGTGGAATTTACAAGCTGTAGCATTAAAAAATCAGCTAATTGCATCTATTGAGGATAAACTTGGGAAAAACATTTTTGACACTGGCCTACTTCTAAAAAGAGTAGCAAAGCATATAAAGACTGTGAGGGATCAATATAGAAGGGCTCTTAAGGATAACCCAAAGTACGACTGTCCTCCTATGATTCCACCGATGGAGCGGAATGAGATAATGGAAGATGCAAAGGAGAAAAGGCTATGTGAAGATAGAGATAATGAAGTAGCACAGGGAAAAAAGAGGTATGTCATTATAGTATTAAATACATTGTATTCATGCACTAATTATTGATATTTGTAAATATATAATCTAAGATGTTTGAAATTGTTCATAGATTGCAGGACACATTCGTGGCTACAAAAGCGAGAGTAGAAAAGGTTGGCCAACACAAACTTGGCTCTAGTGGCTATATGAATCTGCAGTCTCGACTTGTAAGTAGAGCAATGAATTTTTTTATTTTTTTTAATATAATGTTGCAACAAGTTTTTTGTAATGAAACCATGCATGGAAAACTAACGTTATCAAGCAAAAAACATAGTGCATAGATTTCAATGTGGAGGTCATAGATGCAACTAGAAAAATTGGCTTGAAGGAAGGCTATAAAGTTGTGGTTGCACACCTACATGAAGAATCTATAAGCCTTTCCCAAGAATCCAATGCACCAAATGATATCTCACAGGTAAATTGGTCAGATGAAAAGTAAATGAAATTAAATAGTTGAGAAGATTCTATTTTGGTATTAGTTTTAAACGTAAATTGACTACATAACAATGTGCATAACATTTTACTGTAGCCTTCATATCCTACCACAGAACCTACTTGTGATGAAGGCCATGATGTGCATTATAGTGGTGGAGGTATTAATTTGCTATTGGAAATTAATTATGCAATTATGAATACAATTTAACATCTTCAATTGGAATTTGACGTGTATCCTATTTTTAAATATTTTAGAGCATGTTGAACATCATGCTGTAGGAGTAGACCATGTTTCATGTGTTCAACATGTTGATGTGGTGGCAGATCAAAATGTTAATGTACATGATGTGGCATTTTCAGGTAAGAAAAATGTATTTTATGTTGTACTCATACTTAATTATAAACTTGTAACAGTTAGAAAAAGAAAAAGAGTATGCCCATTTATCCCATTCACTTATTCTTGCAATAGAGCCCCCTTTAGTGCAACAACCTCCTGCTCCTTCGAAGAGAAGGAGCCATCATAATTTGACATTACACGTGCCAGAAGAGGAGGAGAATGAAGCAGATATGGATGCTCCTATGAGTGCTTTTCTTAAGAGAGCTCAAAAAAACAAAAAAAAGAAATGATGTTTTTAAAATATTCTTTGATAAACCTTATTGGATAATGAAAGAACTTTGTTTTAAGTAATTATGTATGAATGATGCATATTAATACAGATTTTTATTTTATGTTAATGAATATTGTTATGTGTTAATGAAGTTTTGATTAGTATTTTGTATTAATGAATTTTATATCATATTAATGAATGTTATGTGATTGTATTGATTGAATGTTATAGTTCATAAATGGATGAATGAATGAATGAAGTATGTAATTAGATGATAATGGTTACTTTAGATTGATGTTAGGGGGAGGGGGGTGAGGCCAGATGAGCTTCCACCTTCACATGGTTGGCCTTGTTAAATAGAGAATATTATAGTATTTTTGAAACCAAGTGAAGCTCAAACTAACATAAAATGGACACTTTGCATGTCGTAGGTCTAAAATGATCCACAAATACTACTGCCCATAACATACAATGCAAATGTGATATGGGATTTATGTGTGGCTACCTATAATGTTTGATATTTGATCATTTTGTTCCCTTTATATATTTACCCATTTTTTTTGCCCTCAACAATAGTTGTCAATAATGATATTCTAAACTATGCATTAGGTGACTTAAATGACCATTATGGGTAAATAATACAATATCATTCTTATAGAAATGGTTGATCAAAGATTCATCTCCATCTTTGGGGAAGAATGCTAACAGGATTACTGACGAGGGCACATGCTTGCTTGTGAGTGAGCTAGGTTCTATAGCTATATGTCTCTTTTTTTTCCTCTTGATGTTAGCTTAGTTGTTGAGGTGAATTGTTTTTATAGGCCAAGTCTGTTTAAAATCTTTGATTAGAATTTTCCTACTTGTGAGATTTTTGATGCAACAACAAATACTTATAACAAATATATGCAGTTGTGGAAAACACATAACAGCTTTGGTTTTTTTTGTCTCGAGGTAGATTCCTGTCAAAGAGTTTTCTTATTTTCCACACAGTCAATTTTCTTGTTCATTGTGGTGTTAACAAAAATAGTGAGAAGCAGTTACAAGGGTTTGTTTAGAATTTATTCTGATGGGAAGAGTAATGGGTTGATTGTATTTTTGTCCACACGATCATTACATCCTAATTTGCTCTATTCAATGGCATTTTCTTTTCCAGTATTCTTCATCACATTAAATCTTTAGTTATATTTGTTTTTAAGTGAGATTCTATACTCATTTATTATTCTCTTTCAATTCCTAACCTTATCCCATTTTTATTCACTTTCAATTCTAAATAGGTTCAATAAGCCTCCTAAAGTGGTTATGGGCTGTTAAAACTTCTAAATAGACCATCCTTTTTTTTGGCATTATTTTGTCTCTTTTTTGATGCCTATTCATTTAGTTTTAGTGAAAATGGTTTGAGCCAATAGTGATAATGATTTGAGCCAAGAGAAGATTCTCTATGTTTCTCTTTTGTAAAAATAAAGACAGTGCAACAGAATCTAAAGTCATTATGCCCTAAATATTACAGAGCACTGAAGCATTTGCACGAGCACTGTGATCCATCTAACATTCACTATGATTTGAAATCATCAAATGTTCTCCTTGATGCAAACTACAATTCCAAAGTAAGTAAATTTGATTGTAAGGGAATGCTCATCAGGGCAGAGTCCAAACTAAAAAACCTTGTACTTGATTGTCAAATATGTTAAAGAAGAAACAAATGCCAATTAATTTATAGACTGGAACTAACCTGAATTGCTTGACGTATTTTTTAAATGTTGAGATGCATATACTAATGAATTTTTTGTTGCTACAGGCCAAGCCATAGCTGACAGATAGGTCAAAGCTTCCAACTATTGTGGATCCTGTGATTAAATAGTTGTTGAACTTGAAACATCTTTAGCAAGTAAGTTGCATGCAAAATATTTCTTTTGAAGGGAATTGACATTATTTTAAAAAATACATTCAGTTTATACAATTTTACTCATGTTTTGGTGGATAAAAACTTAACATTCTTCCACATTTCTTGCCCATTTTATTGCATATCTAAAATAAGACATAATTTTGCCATTTTCCAATAGCTAAATGTCTTTAACTGTGATTGGAATTTGGCATAAAATGTATTTTTAAGGTTAGATTGTCAGCTAGTTCTAGTTGATCACCATTTGAAAATTAGAGGTGCTAATCCTTTCGTTGAAGAGAAAATTTATAGTGCACTACATATCATCACACTTACCCAAAAAAGTTGAGCCAAACTCTGAAATTCCCATTGAATCTATAGAAGGAAGAGAAGAAATTGATTATCTAGATTGAAAGTGATTGTCCACTTCATAATCCTAGCAAGAAGAACATCATAAGCGCTTGTGAACCAAGTATTTATGATGAAGCAAGAAGGAAAGAAAAATGAAAAAATGTGTTGAGCTGAGAGATAGACATTGGAAAGAAAACCATTGATTATAAAAAGTATTAAGATCAAGTTTTAAAATAATTTTTTAATTGACAAGCACAAAGCAAGATTAGTAGCTAAAGAGCAAAAAATTGAAGATTGAGGAATCTTTGCTCTAGTTGCAAAGATAATTATGATTAGAATGTTGACAGCACTTGTTTCCAATCATAGTTGGAATATCCACCATATAGATATGAAGTACATTCCTAAATGAAGATTTGAAAACCCAATTTTGTTAGAAAAGAAAAGGAACACATGGTATGTCACTTGAAAAGACACTATATGATTTGAAACGAACTCTACAACATTAGTATTCAAAACTAAATAAGTACTTTCCCCAAAGGAAATTGATTTTTTTAAGACCCAATTTATCCATCAAGAAGTCTAATTGCACGTTATTGTTCCTTCAAAATTTTGGTCATAGGGTATTGGCTTATTAACCATTGTACTTGCTTTTAAAATAATAAAATCTGTTATTTTTGGGCCTTTTTCACTATTTTTCCATACTGTACAGACTCCTGAAGGTTGTACGGTGGCTGTTTTGCATTGAAAAGTGGGAAGTTGAATGTTATGAAGTTTTGGCATTGGTTTCAAGGAGAGATCTAATTTCATTTGCAAGTTATATATTTTTCTTCCTTGCTACCTAAACCGCCTCACAATAGGTGTTCCATAGTCATGTGCTAGGTCTGGCTTAGGAATAATCTATTCAAGCTAAGGACTACTTTTCCCCTACCATGAGGTGCATTTAGATTGTCAACCCAAGGACGTATACTTGAAATGGTCGGCACAGTATGTGCACTAGGTACCTTGATGAGTCATTATGCTTGTGCTGCAGGAAAGTAAAAATGCAAAGGAAGGAAACTACACTACTGCTGTGGAAAGGAAAATACTGAATCTATGAATGTTGAAAACACAATGACAAGATAACAGAGATTCCATCTTGACTCATCCACTAGATTGTTCTCACAGATGTTGTAGGAACGTTCATGAAGTGTGATGCTACAGGAAGGAATTAACTAGCTACGTCTTACTTAAAATACTACTAATGCTAGTAAAATGAATCTATTCTATCCTAATCTAATCCACCTTCTAAGTGGGCCCCCTTGGTTGGCTTCTCTAATCTACCAACGTAGGATAGAAGCTAAAGAGAACTAATTCATTTCATTAATCAGTCATTACATGATTCAGAATTGTAAAACACAACTGCAACAAATTGTGAATCAGTGTTCTCTCTTACTCGATAAAACTTATCAAAAACCAAAACTAAAAACTTCACACACAGGAGTCGATCCTGACATATATAGGGAATCTACTCTTTATTACATAACAAAAAAGTAACTATCCTAAGTTAAGTCTGTAGGAGAGAATATAGGAGAACAACTGAAAGCGGAAAGGAAGGATAACAGAATTGAGGAGGGAGCAATGAAGTCTCAGCATCCGCTTGTTACAACATAAATGCAGAGAAGGTAATGGCTCGTAAAAGCTCCTCCTTATTTGCTGCCATGTTTCTTGGAGTGGTTGTTCCTTGATGCTCGTTTCTCCTTGAATGTTGTCGGCAACCAACTTCTAGATTCTTCCACTCATCCTTTAATCCTTATCATCAAGTTAGTTATGATATAAGACATATTTGCAAATAAACATCCATCAAACTAAATTCAACCATAAGAACACGCATTTGGATATTTATATGAAATACTGCATATTAGATATAATTTAGGCAAAAGATGACATAGTTTTTCTACCCCATAAATCGTAAAAGGTTTATCAAACATAGGCTTATAAGTGTTAAAACAAGGATAAATGGAGTATCACAAAGTATCTTAAACATAACAAAATAAAGGCATTTTTTAGACTCATCACTGCTTGTGAAACCCTCAAAACAAGGGTTTTGGCCAAAGGAATGGCCCTAGTTTGAATTCCCACCATTGGAATTTTCTCTAATTTGGTATGAAGCAAACTAGGGCATTGTATTATCAAATGTCAAAATCCTGGAGGTAGGAGATTGCAGCAAGCATTTTTAAGAGCAAGCCTAAGGTCTAATAAGACCCGTGTATTAGACTTGTTTTTGCAATTTGATGAGTTAGAGTGATAAAAGGAACTTGGGACTTGGTGTGGAGGCAAGGAATCTTAAATTTGACTAGGAGGACACATTGAAGTTGAAGAATTGATCCATGCACCCATATTTTTAATCTTTTCATTGTAGACCAAGCCTAAAGTTTCTAATTAGGCCTATGTGCAAGATTAAGGTTAGGGTATCCTAGAGTGGAGTTAGGTTTTGAAACTTTGGAGTCTTTTGGCACTTTGAAAAGGGTGTTTTAATTTATCTTTTTTTTGCCTGGTCCTTTGTAAACATTTTGAGTTATTATTGGAAAACATTGCTAAGAAACCTAAGTGCTTATTTGGTTGGTTGTAGCAGTTTTCTTTGTAAGTGGTTGGAAGGGTTTCCAACCTTTGTTACACCTTGTTTTGGTCATATAGGAGTTTTTCCAAACTATCCTTGGTGCTTGGGAGTCCTAGAGGCTCCAATTTCATTCTAGGTTGTGTGTATGGTATAAGAGTCAAGTGCTGCAATTTACCTTATGACTACTAACTCTGCCATATACCTGATTTGTTTTGGTTGTGTTGATGTTTTTTTGGGTTCCCTTGGATGTTAGGAAGGTTGGGGTTGCTTGATAACCTTGTTCCAAGGTTGGTGCATGATTCTTGGGTTGTATAAGTGAGAAGAAGAAGAGTTGCAACATTTCATGAAGTGACCACTAGTCTTTCCTTTGCTAAAACTATCAACTGCAACATTGCTTAGGTTCAATAGGGGAGATGTTGTGGGGGGTTGTAGGGGGTTTGGAGTAGAAGGTATTCTACATGGGCTAGTGAGGGGAGGGGGATTAATAGAAGGGTTTAGGGAAGGGTCCCTCATGGGGCTTTGGTTTTCCTTATAGGAAGAGTCATCCGATTCACTCTTAACAAAATTTTTGCTTTCACTTTCCACAATGTCTCCTCTTTTTAGCCAAGCCTTCAATATCTTTTTTACCCCTTTCCTTAGCCAACCTACTCAAGCAACATGCTTGTTTTTGTTGAGTGTCCTCATCACTATCATAGTCAAGGTCAAGGACCATTTTCTTGGCTTTTTTGTCCAGGCATGTTTCTTGGACTTACAAGGCCTCTCTTCAATTTTTAGCACTTGAGGTATCCAGGATATAGGAGTCACTAGAAGAAATACAACTCACATTGGGATTAGCTATAGATTTTTAGATTTTAGACTCTAAAGGGCAACACATTGAGGGAGAAATTTTAGGTTTTTGGTCAGTGATGGAGAGAACATTGGTGGTAAGAGGGGGACATAGGGCACAATGAAGCTCATAAAGTTTGAACATAGGCTCTTGATGGAGGATAACCAATTTTTTCCTTGGACCTTGGCTTCAACAATATCAGACACAATGCTCTCAAAGAATAGAGAATAGGGAACTGGTCAAGAAGGACTCGTTCAAATTTTTAGTGGGTCACGCTAGCAAAAGAGCCAAATAGCCAATGCTAATATAATATGAGCTCAATAATTTTGTAGTTAACTCATTATGTTACTATAAATGTCCTTTTCCAAAATTATGGGTTTGTTGAGTCTACAAAAAATGGAGGCTCATCAAACCATTGGTATAGAGTATCTAGCACAGATGGTAAGGAGACAAACATAGAAATCATCTTTAAAGATTGATTTAACAATCTAATATAGTCATCAATTAATCTTCCAAATCAGTGTTGACATTATCATCAGCTACAGCATAGTAAAACATTGTCCATTCAGTAGGAATTTAAGGCAGAATACTACAAAGATATCAATACCATACATTCTATAGGGGCCAAAGAATACAGAATGATAGTCATGGCACATTTATTTACATCAAATATTAATATTAGAATAGAGAGTTGAGTATTATGAACTCAGAGCATTATTTATAGATAACAAACAGTTACAAGAAGAATTATTATATCATTCTTTAACAAAGAAAACCTATACTTGAAAAAAAAAAGGTAATAATATCTACTCACAGTGGAAACACCAATTGTGGATTACCTATATTTTAGAAAAAGTGATTTAATCAAACAAGGTGATTTAAAGAGGATAAATATAAGGATATTAATTATATCGAGAGAAGCATATAGAGAAGTGAATCCCAAATAGCATATAACTAGGATAGGGAACATTACAGGATTATATCTACCATGTACACCTGCAAACCATATGTTGAATATAGAATTATAATGTCAAGTCAAGGAAGTGAACGTAAGGATTCTAAGACCATATTGTATCTTACAATTGAGAAATCTATCAATGTCATCTTGTATACTCAATATCAAGAATCAAATTTCATAGCAAGAATAGTGAAGTCTTTGAACAATAACATTGTTGGTTAATAATTAAGGTTAAAGGTTGAGTTATACAAATACTTAAAAGATATTATTTTGTAAGTGAAGTCATTGACTAGAAAGGAGAATTTTATAATTAAACTGAAGGAGTATTTTATTGCAATTCCACCTCATCCGCATAGTATAAAGATTAAAATTCTGAGGTGAAAGATTACTCACAATAAAAAGCTATATAGTAGTCCCACCCAAATCTATTGTAGAACACCAATAAAAAAGGTGAGGTCACATGCATATGGTGAAACCATCATGAGTAGTACATAGAACAAGGTTATGAGTGTAAGTCCAACTCTACCAACCCATGGAAACAAAATCCTAATCAACATCCATCTTCAATGAGTAGTCCATGATAACATTTATATTAAAAAATATGACTCCAAGGAGGCAAGGCCCCATCATGTTAGGTTTCAGAGTGATGTTTCTGATATTGTGAAACTGCAAGGTTATTGATAGATTTAATTTGTTTAAAAACTCAATTTTCTTTTTTTGGTTCTGGTTTTTATATCAGTTATCACTACAAGAAGATCAATCTTCTTAATACTATTTTTGTTTGCAAATTATGTTAGAGTTTAATTTTTTCAAACTTATTAGTTAGTTTAGAGTGATGTTTCTATTATTGTGAAACTACAAGGTTATTGTTAGATATTTTTTTTAAAAACTCAATTTTCCTTTTCTGATTCTGGTTTTCATATCACTACAACAAGATCAATCTTACACCCTACTATTTTTGTTTGCAATAGAGATTGTAGGACTCTATACCCTGGTCACTAACTAGGGATATGGAGACCATGATAGACTAGAGCATGGGAGTCCCATGACATCAACAAGTCCTTTTTCAAATGGTGGAGCGATGGACTTGGGTGGTTGGGCTGGCCTTCAAATAGAGGTATGTAAAAGAAATAGCCCCTTTCTTGGAAGATAGTGAACTTGAATTCTCCTTTTCTTTTTCTTTTTTGGTATGAAGGTATACTTAATAATATAATATACCTAAAAAATGAAAAAATCATAAAGTCACAAGACCGAAGGAATTCACATCCAACTTGTCTCTTGAAATCTTTTCTGATAAATTTTACTCATAAAATCTTATAGTTGACTTTGTTTTCATACATTTCTGACAAGAGAATTGAAGTACATTCTCTTGTGCCCTGTATCTTGGTTTTATTATACAACCTACAACTAGAAAGATAAGTCCATTGTGTAAAAGTTAAAATGAGTATAACATAAATGAAAAATGTTACAAATATTTCAAAGAATCTATGCAAACACACATTGGCAGTAGAGCAATCTAGGGTAGCCTAAGGGTTGCATTGCATTGCACAGGAACTACTTTCCAGTGAATCGAGAGGAGATCACATTTGGAGAAAGATTTTGAGCCTTGAATTATGTAAGGACTACATTCCACCAATCAAGTGGAAATTATGTTGTGAGATTCTTTGAACTGAGGCAAATATACTGGCCTTTTGCTGTCCCAATTATTTATATGTAAAAGATTGAAAAAAAAATATCAAGAGACAAATTATTGAATAGGATGTATATTTTACTTTCTATTCAAAAATATAGTAGTATGATCATTTGAATCCAATGATTATCCACATTCATGTTTTTTGGATCAATTCTCAATGAGCTTCACAGCACAGTTATTCTACATTTAGATCACTCAAATGAATTCTGAGATAGCTGACAAGTTTTGTATATGATTAAATTGTTACAAAGTTTTATGCATGTCAGGGAAGCATCCATTCTGCTCATAGAAACTTTTTATGCCCTCAATATTCCACCCCATAAAAAATCTTTAGCAATAGATTTCATGCATTGTGGAACTGGCAAGGATTAAAATCATCACTAACTGCATTCTCAATACCTAGATACTGTTATGCACAGCATTTTTCCAAACAACAAAGAGAGCAATGCAAGTGTAAGAGAGTATAATAGTTTTTAGAACATGGTAGAGAGAGGAATGGTTTCTTATCTCATTCCATATATCTAAGTATCCCATGAAGAAGAATAGTGTTTATCTGTGTATATTCCTGAGTATTCCATGAAGAAATTAGTGACTTCTAACATAGAACTTGATCAACAATTCTTTTAGAGCTAAAATAGAATAGAGATATGAATCACAATGTAAGGATGATCTGCAACATTCATGACCCCTATCATGCTCCCACCATGAGGGAGATATTAATATCATAAAAATTCATCTTATCTAAGACTTCATGATTTTCTGAGAATGAACGACCAGACAACAAGGCACTGAGAACAACTATTAATAGAAACAAACACATACTAGACAATGATCATTATTATAGAAAAAATAGTTAGTTATTATACACAAGTGAGGGAAGGAGCATTAAGGGATATGATTTTGCAAACCAAACCAATCAATGATAACAATTGCTTACAAAGGAGCATGATTGAATTTGAGTCTGAAGAGGCATGATTTTGTCTAAAGGCTAGGGTTTCCCAAGCAATGTCTATCTTCCTGGAGACATTATCCGTATAAGTTGAGGAAGACCAAAATGTGACAAGGTGTCAAGGAAAGTATTTTCCTAAGTATTAGTGCTTATAAAACTAGGTCAACACATAATAAATCAAAGATCAGGATCATATCAAAAATTATTGTCAACTGTAGGTAGTAACATACCTTGTTCATTTTTGGTATGCATAAATATATGTTTGATATGCATGCTTAATAGAGGCTCAAAAAAAAGTATGGTTCTAGGTTTTCATACATATTTGTCCTTTGATAAAAAAAATTGATCTTCTCTATTGACCTGTAATAGATTGTGGTGAGCCTTTCCAACTACGATTTCCTAGTCATCGACACTTAGTCAATTGACTCAAGCTTTTAGTTCAATGTACCTTGTATGCAAAGACCTCACCAAATTCCATTAACTAGTTCATTTGGGTGCATACATGGAGATGAATGTGGGTATCTGTCTTTCAACATGTTTTTTCTTTCCATTGATCTCTCGTTGATTGTTCATCGAGTAATTTCAAACAATCCCTATTCTTTCCTGAATTCTCTGGCTTGAAACCGACTGTGGGTAGAATTTATTAGAGATTATCCTTGTGATGTATCATGGTCATGATTACTAGACTCTTATAAAGCTTTTTAATTCACCTCTATAATATCTTGTACATTGTGATTCCCTTTGATTCATAAATTTTGAATAATGGCTTTCCAATTTGATAATGATTCTTCGTCATCTTTTTTTTCTGTCCTTTTCCTTATAAGTGCTTCAAGTTTATAATAACAATGTTCTACATCTTGAAAACTTATTATGATCATATCTAGAGAAATAGCCAATAGCTATGTGTTTGCACATCTTGTATTTTCTTCATAGTGGAGCATATGATGCATTGTGCCAAGTAAATTCATCTGCATTCTACACTTTTGTTGTTTCTCCCTTGTAGCTATTCATAGCAAACCAAGTCTTCATGATACCATGATTGACATCATTTGTTTGCAAGAAAAGTGTGTCAACTATTTTGGCAAGTGAATTTAGGGAAAGAATGGATCAGCTAATCCTGTCATATCTCCAAAACCAAGGTTTCCCTCCAATAGCTTGGGATCTGCAGGAGCAGGAGCAAGAAGCAGAAGAACAAGAAGATATGGGCCAAAATGAAGGTCCATTTGACATTAGAGATAGACCAACATTCATAACTTTTACATAATTAACATTGAAAAAACTAATTTATTGTCAAGGTAATCAATCTACGAAAAGGTCCTATAATCTACCAAGCTAAAAGCATTTCAAATTCCATAGAGTAACTGATTTTCATAGTTATTCCTGGTGGCAATACAAGACACATTTTGGTTGCTTTGTGTAACAACCTCAAAAATTGGGGTAGTGTCGAATGCGTGTGTTGTGATTTTTACACTGCTTTTGCACGAGGTTGCTTAAACCAACACCACCAAAGTGGCAGAAGATGCCATAGATGTGGAAGAAATCCTGGAAGGCAACCAAACCAAGGTTTTAGCCAATATCTTCAAAATAAGTTTCTTTAATGTAGAAGGCACCAAAAGTTGGTACATAGGCATCTATTATGCCAATTCCCTAAGGAGGCAGTTGCTTGGATAGTCAATGTGGACCACCCATTGAGGTTTTTAGAATAGAAGGGTTGTCTAGTATGACCCATTTGACAGGACCCTGGGAATCTCCATGGTTGAACTAACCCAGAATTTGGGTGTGTAGGCTAACATACCATTAATATAGTTTTTAATGCTTCTCACTAGCAATAAAGCATGTTTTATTAGCCCATTATTTAGCCGGTTCACCTTTATTACTTCAAACAATCTAATCCAATGTTTATAATAGTAGAGTTTTTTTTATTAGAATATGATACATTTTCTATTTTGGTATGTCCAGGTTACATACTCCATATTCTTAATATATGGTTCAATTTCTTTTTGTACTAGTCTAGTTTTTATTGCTGTATAAAAATTTAAATGACTATTGTTTGGAATTATCAAGTATAGATTAACCCAGACTCTACCAAAGGCCATAAAGCATGAGGAATGGCAAGAGCAAGCTTGGTAACTGGGAAGAAGTTGCCAAGGATCTACATCTAGCATCAAGTCTTGATTATGATGAGGAAATTGCAATTGTTTTAAAGAAGGTAACAAGGCATTTGCAATTGTTTTAGTTAAGGTAATGAACAATCTATATGCATAGTAACAAATATTTAGAGATGGTGGATGATAATTATTTGATATGTACACATAGGTTTAACCAAATGCACATAAAATTGAAGAGCATCACAGGAAATATGAGTGACTACTCAAGGAAAGGGATGATAGAAAGAAAGAACATGATAGGCAACATCGCTGAGCTAAAGCTTAGGTAATATAAAGTCTACACTATTATCCTTTTTTGTAACTTTTATAATGCATATAGCTAATAATGGCCCTAATTCATTTTAAGGCTGCCTATGAACAAGCCAAGAAACAAGAACAATCTTCAACAGGTAGGAAATAATGGCCCTAATTTGTTTTCACTTCTATGCTCATTATGATAGTAATTGTATCATAGCTAAGCTAGCTTATTTTAGGTCCACAATTTGACAAATAAGAGAATTGGTAGATCAAATAAAAATTTTAAAAAAATCTTTAAGTTTAATCCAACAAAGTTTCAAAATACAAACATTTTATTGATTAGCATTACACACTATATTGTGTAGAAACTAATCAACTTTCCAATGGGTATATTACTATTTTTCGTTAGTGAACTGGTAAATGTTTCACTAATTATTGGTTCTTGTCAAATAGTGTGGCCAATATATGGTTTGGCTTGTGGTTGTATGAGTGTGCCTCTTTTATAAGTACATGTATTGCTATTCTCTTTTGAACAAATCAATATTTACAAAATAGTGTGTTATTTTCTTTCTTTTAGTAACATGTCTCTATTGATAGTCCTTCATGGATGGAAGACACCGAATTCATATGTCATACTCTGATAGATAGTTTGGGATAGCTAAGCTTATTGTGTATGCATTAATCTCTATGTATATGTGAATATTTATTAATGCAAACCATACACAGAGAGTCTTTTTAGGTTGTCTTTGTGTGCAACTATGCAAATTTACACATTTGGAATTCATGACGTGAATGACAATCTTCATCCATATAATGCTATTCTAAAATTTAGGACTTTGTCTTGTTATGTGTTGTGATATATAATTAATATCTATCAAAATTGTAGGAAGAATCTTGCACAGAGACTTTTGTTTGATAAAAGTGCAAATGATGATCATGAAAGAAGCATATTGACAAAGATGAAGCAATAGTGTGGTGCTCAATTTACTTCTAAAATGGAGGGAATGGTATGCTGCATCATACATAAATAAAAAAACTCACTTTGATTCTTATCAGTGAATTTAATCTAATTGTAAATTGTGTAAAAATCTCTGTGCTTGTATGTAGGTCACAAATTTAACATTAGCAAAGGAGAACCAAGGGCATTTTAATGATTATCTTAATGAAAATTCTCAAGCACATCCTGGCATAGACTTGACTGTGATAGTTTTGACAACTAGTTTTTGATCGAGTTACAAATCATTTGATCTTAACCTACCAACCGAAATGGTATGCCCATTTTGTATACAATATATCTTTTAAATTTTCCAATTTCTGAAGTAGTTTAACATTTTGACCTTTTCTACTTAATGCAGGTAAGATGCGTAGAGGTGTTTAAGTAGTTCTATCAAACAAAGACAAAGCATAGAAAGCTTACATGGATATAATCTCTGGGTACTTGAAATATTAATGGGAAGTTTTACACTAAGCCTATGGAACTTGTTGTTACTACTTACTAGGTAATTTCCTTTTTGGTTGATTAGCGGCTGACAGTTAGATTCCTTGATTCATATAAAATGGCATTATAGGTCATTTTCTACTGATCATTATTGGGAATTTCTTCTTCCAGTTTTTGATTAAGAATTAGTTGGGTAGGACAAGTTAAAGCAATGGTTAATGTCATTAATTGTTAATGACCATACATTGATAATTTGATTCATTTTCTACTTATGCTATTTGTTTAAAGGAAAAATAAAATTGATGTGTTATAGAAACCATAAATATGCAAAGTGAATACATCACATTTATCAGTGTCAGTTTCTTTGATATATCTAGAATTCACTTCTTTTTCCTTGTGTAACTTACTCTGTGGTTATGATACACAGGCATCAACATTCTTACTATTCAATGCATCCAAAAGGCTAAGTTACTCAGAAGTGAAGACTCAATTGAATTTGACCGATGAAGATACTGTCAGATTGCTACATTCTCTTTCATGTGTGAAATATAAAATTCTCAATAAAGAGCCAAATACAAAAACTGTGGCACAAACAGATGTCTTCGAAGTCAATTCAAAATTCACTAATAAGATGAGGAGAATCAAGGTATGAACTCTGATATAACAAATTGTATACTATTTTGCCTATCTATTTTTATCAAAAATTAATGCATTTGGAGATCACATGGGAATTGGTTTCTACCTGATTGCAGATTCCACTCCCACCAGTGGATGAGAAAAAAAAGGTGATTGACAATGTGGATAAAGATAGACGTTATGCAATTCTAATCAATAAATTATGAGTTATTTGAAGATCAATGCTAATATGTTTTCTCATGAATCTTTTTCCAGGGTGTTGCTACTCTAACTCCTAGACTGATTTAACTTCATTTTAAAGTACTAGCATTTACTCCTAGACTGATTTAACTTCATTTTAAAGTACTGGCTCTAAATTTGTATTGATTAGATGTCATTTTAGAGTAGTAAAGTTGTAATATGGATAATATGGTAACAAAAGGTGATCAATGCCAATGGTAGTCACCTGCTATTAAAGAAATCAGGAACATCTTAGAGGAGACCTGGAATATTATATTGGCTATGTCATTTGTGGTTCTTCTAATAAGGTGTTAAATTGTTGATAGAAGCAACAAAATTACTTCATCCCAGACAAATAGGTGTTGAAGCTTCACTTCTTGTCCTCCAAATGATCAGAGCTTTTAATATGGATAATATAGTAATCAAAGTTGATTAAATGGTATTTACCTTGCATTTAAAAAACTAGCAATATTCGAATAGAAAAATTTGGAGCATCATGAAGGAGGCTTGGTCACATCCTAGATATCATTTTGAAATTTACCATACAACATTGTTTAAGAGCATCACTATGTTTGTTCATCAGTCACCCACTGTTCCTTTCTCTGTTCAGTCTTTACAAGAAATGAATTTGTGAATAGAGGGATGTTTTTTGCTAAGTGAATACTAACAATGATGATGCTCAAACACATAATGTTGTTCAAAATTTGCAAGTGTCTGGTTGTTGTATCAAGACTGAGCAAATTGTGATGAATTTGGGTTTGAAGCCTCAAGAGGAGGTCATTAATCAAGCTCCTCTCTGGCTCCATCTATAGCAGATGTGGAAACTTAACTAAGTGTCAAAAAACTCAACTTGTTCAGACCTGAAGTGATATTTTTTTTACTCGACTCTTATCGATACTCATCCAACCTCATGGGCTTTCCCTAACTATTACCTTTGAGTTGAGATCAGGTTTAAACTAATTGATCTTGATTCTCAACAAAATACCTTTGAGTTGAGATCAAATTTGAACTAATTGATCTCAACTGAATACCTGCCACCAGGGCCCTGACTTGCTCAAGATTTCCATCTAACAGCCCCTGAGACTTCAAAATGTTGCCAAGCTACAACTAAAACTAACAAAGTACACACTGTGAAAGCCAAAAGAGAGGGTCCTCATTTGCATTGGGATGAAGGTGTGAAAAGGTCACAATGGTACTAAAGCAAAATTTCAATCAAAGAATAAAAAGTTAAAACTTAGCATCTACTGGATGTGTAATCCAAGGCTTTTATTCTGTTGAGGAATGTTTTGTCACTATTCTCCCTGTTGCAAGTAGGTGCACACAAGGATGAAATGAAAAGTAAGTTCCACCCTTGAAAAATGATTATTCTGGTAAGGACAGTGAGGACAGTGCCATGGACATTTATATGCAGCCTGAAAATGGTGTTATTGAAGGTTGGTTTTGCAAGCATTTAACTTGAGGAACACAAACAAGGTTTAGAGCTTAATGTGCTTATTTTATTAGCTCCAATGAAAATGGTTCTAATGATATTTTTGGTATTCATGTTCCCTCTTCATGAGAATGAGCTCACTTTGATGCTTGTTTATGATAACACATTACAAATGATTAAAGGAAATGACTATGCAATGAATCAAAACATGTATAGCTAAATGATATGGCAAAATATGAGTTTATTGTTTACTGCTAAGACTAAAAAGAGAGATTAAAAACCTATTATCAGTCACAAATCAAATTGTAAAAATTCAATCCATAGGTTTTAATGCCATATAATCAACATGTATCACATCCAAATGTTAGCTAGCTATTGTAGGCTTTTGTAGACCACTTTGGGACTAGTAAATGACCACTTTAAGGTATGATATGGATTATGATCTGCAATAGAAAGACTGATATTATCCTACATGGGTTTGATATGCAATTTCCAACCATCATATTCAGTGCCATGAATCTAATATGCACTTTTAGCCACTATATCCCTTCAGATATGGTAAGTTTTAATGACACCAAATTTTTCTTTGCTTCAAGCGACTTGGAGGGGTGACTTGGTGAGCATACTTGAATAGTTGACTCGGTGAGTCGACTTTGGGAATAGACCTAGCAAGCTGATATTGTCAGCGACTTTAAAGAGGTGACTTGGTGGAGTAGATTGGCGAGCCTATGTAGAGAGCCCCACTTGGTGAGATGAGATGGTGAGTTGACTTGGTGAGATGACTTGGAGAGCTAACTTGGTGAGCAGACTTGAATTGTCAACTCATTGAGGTGACTCAGCGAGGTGACTTGATGAGTGAACTCAGAGTCAACTTGGCGAGCATACTTGAACAATCAACTTGTTGAATGACTTGGTGAGCCCACCTAGAGAGCATACTTGAACAGTCAACTTGGTGAGCCGAACAAGTAAGCTGACATGGTGAGTGGGCTTAGAGAAGCAACTCAGTGGGGCAACTTGGCAAGCACACATAATGAGCCAACTTGCTGAGGCAAGGTGGTAAAACCACTGGGTGAGCCTACTTGGTGACCTGACTTAAAGAGTCAACTCGTTGAGGTGACTTGGTGAGCTTAGAGGGTGGACTTGGTGAGCAAACATAAAGAGTCGACTTCGTGAGCATACTTGAATTGTCAGCTTGGTAAGCTGACCAAGGGAGTCAGCTTGGTGAGCTGACATGTTGAGTTGACTTAAAGTGGCAAGTTGGTGGGGCAAGTGGGGGTGACTTGGTGAGCTGACCTGGAGAGTTGGCCTAGGGGGCAAACTTGTGAGCGAACTTAGAGAGTCAACTTGGTGAGTGTACTTCAATTGTCAGCTTGGCAAGTTGACTTGGGGAGCTGGCCTGATGATCTAACATGGTGAGTGGGCTTAAAGTGGCAACTTGGTGGGGCAAGTTGGCAAGCTGACTTAGCAAGGCCACTTAGAGACACGACATGGTGAGCTGACTTGGTGAGCGAGCTTGATGAGCGGACCTAAAGATTGACCTTGATGAGGCACTTTGGTGGGGTGACTTGATGACCAAACTCAAAGAGTCAACTTGGAAAGCATACTTGAATAGTCGACTTGGTGGGGCAACTTGGCAAGCCAACTTAGCGAGTCCAATCAATCAAGAGGAAAAAGTTGAGAGCTTAGAGTGATACAATTTTTAGATGATCATATGAAATGAAATGGGCGTGCGAGTAGAAAGAAACTAGAAAGACATTGTGTACAAATGAAGGCATGAAATGGATGGTTTTGGAGCACTCAGCACAGACACTCAACATTCAGTACATATCATCATTCGAGATCAAATGGGTGTATAGGATTATATGGATAGTGAATAATAAAGGAGGGAATTGAACCCTCCCTGAGGCTTACAGTTGTTGAGGTCCACTTCAGCAATGGCCCTTCCTGTGAAATTGCCATCTAAAACCTTTCTGATGAGATAATGTGTTATGAGCTCTTCATCAGTGGGATGGAACGTGAATCCAGGAGGCAGTTGTGCATCATGATATGGGTGATGCACAACTGCCTCCTGGATTCACGTTCCATCCCACTGATGAAGAGCTCATAACACATTATCTCATCAGAAAGGTTTTAGATGGCAATTTCACAGGAATGGCCATTGCTGAAGTGGACATCAACAATTGTGAGCCTCAAAAAAAAAAAAATTCAACCAATGCCTTACAATTTTCTACCAAGCATTGGTTAAAATTTTGACCAATGCCCAGTAGTTTTCAACCAAGCATTGGTCAAAATTTTGACCAATTTCCTACAGTTTTCTATCAAGCATTGGTCAAAATTTTGACCAATGCCCTATAGTTTTCTCACAAGCATTGGTCAAAATTTTGACCAATGCCATGTAGTTTTCTTCCAAGCATTGGTCAAAATTTTGACCAATTCCAAGAATTTTTCTACCAAGCATTGGTCGAAAGTTTGACCAATGCTTGGCAGAAATGTGCTAGCAATTTCAATAGTTTTTGACCAACGTATTGGTCAAAAATTCTACCAACCAAAGGGTTGGTCAAATTTTTGACCAAAAAATTTTTGACGAATGTTTTGGTCAAATTTGGTCGAAGTATGGTCGAAAATTGGGTCAAACTTTTGACCAATAAAGGTCGAAAAATGAGCCCAAATGTACTAGTGCCAAGTTTCCAATCATAATGTGGAACTGTTATTCAGCTATTCAAGATGATCTTCCCAAAACTAATAATTCTATTGAGGGATGGCATAGAGGATTTAGTGAATTGCTTCAATCATTGCATAGCTCAATCTAGAGATTCATCAAAGCAGTGAAAAAAGAACAAGGTTACCAAGAGAATAAAATAAAGAAATATATGGCTGGACACACTACACAACCAAGAAGGAAAAAATACCATGAACTCAAAGAAAGACTAAAAAGAATAGTTGATGGTTATGACAATAATAATATTTTAGATTATATAAGAGGCATTGCTCATAATTTGAGAATTTAATTGAAAATTTGAATAATTTTTTTTCTTAGAAATATACTTGTAATTTATAAATTTTGGTTTCCTTTCTCTATAATCTTATGGGGTTATTTTTTCCATGGGTTATTTTGACTTTGGGTTATTTTGGATTGGGTTATTATGACCCTGGGTTATTTTTTCCTTGGGTTATTATGGTTGGGTTATTTTTTCTAGGGTTATTTTGGCTGGGTTATTATGTCCTTTAATCATTCCTAACCTATCCTAATAGTTCCTAGGACCTTGAAGAATTCCTTGAAGTGTATCAAGACACTTTAGTTGATGAGGGTGCTCTAGCACCATACTCCCCTTGAATTTTTGAACTCAAGTTCTCACTTGAGGTTAAATGCTCAATGGAGGTACCATGTTGCTTTATTTGATCCTCTATCATCCAAGTTGCATCAATATTGGGGATGCCTTTCCATTTCACTAAATTCTACATATATTTATTGTGTCTTATTTGTTTGAGCAACTTGGTTTCAAGTATTAACTCTAACTCAACTATTTTTTTTTTAGGGAGGTTGGTAACATAGTCTTCATCCACTTCATCATGTTGACCCTATTCACTTTTTGATCCTATCATACCTTTGCACGGGGTGAGGTCTACAACATTGAATATTGGAGAAATTAGATAGGTGGGGGGAAGAGATATTTAAAAGGCATTCTCACCCATTTTTTTGACAATTTTTCATGGCCCAACCTTATTCATATGTAGTTTTGTATACCTACCCTTAGGTAGTCTCTCTTGTTGGAATTAACAATGGGAAACTAAACTCGAAGTGGGGGAGGGGGTTAGTGGGGGTGTGAATTAGTACTTCAAAACTTTAACCATAAAACATTTACCACACATACATCTCACAATTGATCATGTAAACTAAAATAGCTAACTACACATGTTCATCCATAGCATGAAATGAATAACTCATGACACAATAAGTTTGTTACCTAGAAACCCTCCAATGAGAAGGTCAAAATAGAGTGGGGATGACACCCACAAATCTTCACTACTGCAATTGTAAATTGTAGCCAATTAAGATTACAAGAAGTTTGATCATAAACTATGATCTACCCTGTGAAAGGTTCTCCCTATTAAAGTCTTACAAAGACTATTAAATCTTACCCTATTAAAGGATTTCAACACCCTGCTAAAAGTGTGACTTGTTAGAGGACTTAAACTTGCAATAAAACAAGCACTCAGTTAAGAGATTTCCACGAACTTGTTAAGACTACTTTGTTAGGATATTTTCTCTACATCACTTATTAGAATGATTCGACACCATGATCCTTCAGTTAGCACTCTACTGCTAGATATTAGACATTCTCTTTCCAAGTATATCCTTGATCCTTCTACTTAGATAACTCTCCTCTATCCTTTAACTACTCTGCTCTATTATCTATAACTAATTTTGCAATTAATATATCTGCCATAAACTCCATAATCACCATGAATGCTCTCTCTCTACACTAAGTTTTTGTTCTTTTCATCTCACATGCACATGCAAAATCTTTAGGGTTTTCCCTCCTTAAGAAGACTTAGATGAGCTAGGGTTAGGTAGGAATCAATGATTGTGATTCATCCATTTTGTTTCTTAATACTTCGTTTATTCTAATTAGTTGCATGTACTACATAGGGATTCTTAATATACCTTCATATATATCTTCTAGAATCATAATATAATCCTTAATTCAAACCAAAATGGTTTACATAGGAGTTTTTTCCATTACAAACAACTATGCCAAAAACTATTTACTCAACACTTGAAAGCTCTGATGTTCGGCATTCACTATATCCTTAGTGTTGTAAGTTGGCTCCTGAATGACTCATCATCCACTAGTTTACTCAACATCTAAATCACTAGCATATATGACTTTCTCAACACTTGAGTGACTTGACACATACCATCTACTTGATGCATACTAGTGCTTGACACTAACTTTGTATATTGCTCAGAATATACTACTTACTCAGCACATACTAGATTCTGTTAATTAATGACTTAAATGTTTTGTCACTACCTTGTCAAAACCAAAATGAGATCAAAAATCTCTCCCTTTGAAATGAGTGGAAAAACACTTTGTCATGCATTTACAACCTAACTTATGTGCATAACTCAGATAATCTATATACATTACTTGGTTCTCATACGAAATTACAAAATATGCAAAATTGATGACATAAATTTCATAACTTATTGCACCAAAAATTTATAACTCCCCTTGAGTTGATATTTCCTTTCTGTAACTAAAGTTTGTACTCATGTTGAGTAAGTGTGTGATCTTTTGATGTTCCTTGTGTCTACATGAGTACTCCCCATGACTAAAAACTATACTATGCATTTGTCAATCTAAAAAAACTTTATAATCCCCTTTTTTTACACTTATGTCATTTGGGTGGTACACTAATAGTTTGTTTGTCCAAAAATGTTTTGTGGACCTCCATAATCATTTTCAATGTTGCATCCCAGCTATTGCATGCTACCTCTAGAGAGTCTTATTGAACATCTAGTTGAGCACAAGGTCAACTAAGCCATCATGTGTTGAAATTTGATTATCTTTCTTCATTAATGTTTCAGTGAATGCTAGTTCTTTATGCAATACTTCCATGTGTGGGGTCAACATGGATTGGATACTAATCAAGATAGCCCTTATGTTTGCATCTTTTGTTTGTAGTGTAGCTATCTTACCTTGAGTAGATAGTAGTCTATGAAAATGAGTTTGGCTTTGACTAGGAGATAGTTTCAATATTGTACCTATGGACTGTGGATTTCTTTGTAGCTTGTTAATAGCCCTATGTACTTCTCATGTGAATAAATTCACATCACAAAGCTTTGTGTATAAAGAAAAGATATTCTCCAACACCTTCTTCACATCCTCCATTTTGTTTGCTAAGTCATCCTATCTTAGTGCAATAGCACTAGAAATATTCTCAAGAACTTTAGAGTGAAACTTCTTTTTAGACCATTCTAGAAGTTTAACATTGTAATATTGGTCTTTATACTTGATCTTATCAACTATGTTGACTATTTTCTCAATGATTGGTTTCTCCTCACTTGGCTTTGGTAGACTGAATGCATCAAGAAATATCTATTTGATGTTATGAGTACTTGCTTCCACTTATGCTCTCATCTAATAATCTCTTGTTGTTTCTTCCTTTCAATAACTTCCTATAGAATGCTCTTTTATTTTATGGTGATTTTTGTAAGATCAAACTTTGGTAGTTCAATCACCTCATCTAAGTTTACATCTCCATAAGATGTACCTTCAACATACTTAGATGTGCTAGGACTAGGCCTTGATATTTTTAAGGGTGTAGCATCTATACTTAGTCATTGAAGAGTTTGACTAGTAGGATGTGATACAGAAACTAGTAAGGTAACCAAGGTCTATATATAAATTTGTTCCTCTATCTTAGTATTCAAAACTAAAGGTAACCAAGGTCTATATAGAAATATGTTCCTCTATCTTAGTATTCAAAACTAACTCTTTAGTCCTCTCTTTCTCCTTCTCTTTGTTTTCATCTTCACCTTGCAATTGTGAGATAGGTGCAGGGTGGACTTCCTAGCCTATGTGGACTTATTTTTCATCCTTCTCAATAGTTAATACTACTTGCATTAAAGGATTTGGGACTAATGTGTTGATATTGGGTGTCACTACATCTTTCCCTTGATATACCACAATGGGAAATGCAATTTGTGTATCATTTGTAACACTTGTCTATTCTTTAACTTCTATGGATTGAGGAGGCACTTTGGATGTTTCTTGTGATTTCTCCCCTATGGATGTCAATTTTTTCTTCTCAATCTCATCAACTCTCACCAATACAGGATGGTTGCATAATTTAGCTATAGTGGTGGAGTCAACCAAAATTTTCTTTATGTCTTCCTCTATCAAGGGATTGATAATTTAAGCAGAGTTGTCAGGAATATCCTTAATTTGTATTGAGTCCTAGTGACTCACATGGTCTACATGTGGGGGACTAGCACTTGGCACTTGTACCTCTAGCACATTCTAATCAACCTTTTTCTTGTCATCAATTGTGTCCTATGTTGCTACTATTGTTTCAATTCCTCTCACATGACCATCCTTGACTTGGACTTCTTGTCCTTGTCCATCTTTCTTCTCTCCAACTTCCTTAAGAACTTGATCACTTGGATTTTTTGTTGTCAACCCATAGATGACTTTCCATATCTAGGTGCTCTGTTTGACAACATCTTCAATGTTATTTTGCAAAAATTTAAAAGCTCTATATTTAGGGGCAAATATCCCCATGAATTTCTTCACTTCTTTTATCATCATTTCCTTATCCAAAGAAGGCATAACTCTAGCAAGTGTACTCTCCCTAATCTATCTTTCTTTTGTCAAACTATACTTCAACTTTTTCTCAACTCAGTCATAAAGACTCTTAGGTAGTGAATTGGCAATTTCTATAGGTGTGGTCTTAAATATAGCCATCATCTTATATATATCTTCTTCCACCTTATTTTTATCAAACTTTCTTAACTTATGAAATACAACATGTGCAAAACTAGACAAATATGCATTATTCTTAACATTTTCTAAACAAGTTGTCTATATCTAATGAGGGATTGTGGCTTACCACCTGAAATTGACTAATGTCATATGATTTTGTCCTCTCCTCATATAACTCAGCTACTAGAGTATATTTCCTTTGTGTATATGTCTTCTTTTTAGGCTAGCTCAGCTCTACTAATGCAATAGTCCTCTTTCCTTTTGGTTGATATGCTTCCTTTACTTTCTTGGTGGTTGCTCTTGTGCTAGACCTAGTAGTAAGTACTACTAGCTTCTGTTGTGAAATTTTCACAAGCTTCTTCTTGGGTTTCTCCACTTCAAGCTCCTTTTCTTTCCTCTTCTTCTTTTTGGCTAGCTTAGGTGCTTCTTTGGCTTGTTCTTCCTTGGCACCTTCTACATTCTCTTCTTGATCTTCTCCTTGGCCTAAAGTGAGCACCAATGGGGCTTCAGATTGATGTTCTTCTTCATCATCTTCATCTTCTTCTTCTTCTTCCTCTCCCCCTTCACCAAATCTCTCCTTAAGCTTCTTCACAAGCTTTTTCTTTATTTCTTATCATAGTAGCTATCTTCAAATCAATAGTGATTCTTAATTTGGCTTCCTCATAGTTTCCAAATGAGGTGGCACTCTTGTCAACTTCCTCTCCTAGTAAAGTTGTAATAGCTCCAGATGCCTCATCTAAATTGACTTCATAAGGCAAGGGCTTCATCCATCTAACCCTAGGTATGGATACCTACACATATGTGTAATCTAAATAAACTAGAAAGAAAACATCATTGTAGTATTGTTCTACTAGTGATATAGGAATTCTTAGCCTTTGTTTTATAGAATTCTTAAAGTCCTCAAAGTAGCTTGTCATTACTATTTCAAAATTGTCTCCAAGCTGCTCAATTAGATCTACAATTTGTAATGTCATTGGCTTGTTGATCTTCCACACTATTTGACCAAATGTTGGAAAAGTGTTCTACACATAGAAGAATATGAAGACAAGTAATGAACCAAATTTTCACTATGCACTCTTTTTCTTTCTTATAGCCTCCAAGTTTTCTGATAACTACTAAAGTTGTAACTTGGCAAGGTCATAAGTGTGATCTTTCTTCACTATCTTGTAACCCAAATCCATAGGCATGCGTGATATACTATTCAATCTACTCAATTAAAAGAACTTGTGATCAATTACTCTCACTACAAAGTCAATTAGGGGATCTAAAATTGTGTCTATAGACATCCCTCTCTTATTCCATATTGCCCATGTATTTCTCTCAATTACCTCCTTTGCATCACTCTGTATAGTTTTAGGTTTATCTAGGGTTGGATACCTTGTCACTCAGCTGATGATCATTTCAGTGATCTTAAGGGGTCAATTTTCCAAAAAAATGAAATTATTATGAATATGGGTTAGAATAATGTGTATCCAACCATTCTTGAAGACTTGAGGAAAATCTAGGGCATTATTTAACCCTTTCTATTCAACAATCTTGTACTCTTCCCTCAAAACTCCATTATCAGATAATTTACTATATGCATCTCTTATTTCCATCTCTCCCACACCTCCTATCTTTCCATTATAGTATCATCTAACATCTTGTATCATTAAGACTCTTTGTGGTATCATCGATAGTGCACCAAACAAGTCTCCCTTATATGCTATCTCAAGAATAGATTAGAAGGAAGGTTGTATAAATTCATTACTAATTAATTGAATATTTAAAAATTACTTTTCATTCCTTCCTAATATTTTTAGAAGAGCTAGATGCCATTTTATGTAACTAGGGTTTTCAAGAACTAAAACAATGAAACTTGACACCAGTGAAATGCCTTTTCAATCTTATGTATTGTAATAAGTAGTAACTGAATCTAGTTCATAAACACTTGAATATTTCTCCTCAATTTGGCTTATTCTTTTTGTGCACTCTTTGATCTATAATGAATGCAAATGAGTCAAAAAATAACCATATAACCCTTGATATTAGTCAATAAATGCTTAATGCTTATACAACCATAAGCTTTGCTATCATAGGATTTCCCACTCACCCAGGTTATGCATGATTTCTAATATGCTTAGCAACTACAGCCAACTCAACCACTACTAACATGATTCCATCAATTGGAAGCAACATGAAAAATAAAAAATCTATATTAGATTTCTTCCAAGTTCTAACCAATACATTGTATCTTAATTCATGCATATATTATCTTTTCAAATCTCAAATTCTTGGAACTAATGTATGAAATAACTTTGAAATATCAGTCCCACACATACCTTATGATTTCTTAGTTGGGGATGATGCAATCACTTGATCCATTGGATGAAGTGACCTCATCTAAACTTGATGTGCTCCAATATTCCTTCTTCTTCCATGTTTTTTCATATGCACATTCACCTTTTCTTTGCTTTATTGTTTCCATTGCTTAGTACTGGTGATCTAGTTGGATATTTTTTGCTAATATGATCAGTCTTCAAAAAACTAAAGCATGTAGTCTCACTCAAACATTTGTTGTAGTTTCCTCTTAAATGTGTTCTAATTCAATTCTCAAGAACATGTCCATACTCTAGACAATAGGGACAATTGTACATTGTATTATAATCCAAATTGTAGGATTTTTCATTCTTTTGTACCTTTGTCTTCTTTTTTGATGTCCAATTGGAATTAGATCTACATCCATATGTTTTATATCCATACTTCTGACAATTGTGGCAATATCCTTCAAATCTCTATGTGCTTGAGGTCTTGGTCCTACATTCATGTGGCTGATATCCTTGCTTGTTGCACTTATGATAGTAACCCTCAAGTTTCTTCTTAGGGTTCTAGTTTTCATTGTTGCTCCTACAAAAAAAATTTGTATGACCTAACTTTCCACAATTATTACAAGTGGGTTTTTAGTTCTTACCCTTTTTGTTTCTTTGTTCACCACTTTTAGATGATTCTCCTTCCTCAGTGTTGGTTTATCCCAATCCAACAATATCATTATTAGATCTAGGAGATCTCATCAATCTTTCAAAGTATTTGATTGCTTCATTGGGTTTGTTAAAACTTTTAGCAAATTCCTTTTCTTTTCTCAATTCATTCCTCAGTTGTTCATTCTATAACTTTAGGGTTGCAATCTCAATATCCTTTCTATTTAATTCATGATTGGAAATCATCACTTGATTCATTATTTCTAGCTGCATGTGAGTAATCTTATTTACCTCTAATGTCTTCTCTTCTAGTCTATTGATTAGTGTTCTTTTTTCATCTTCAATCGTGACTTTATGTTCCTCAATTTTCTTTTTCTGCTTGGTCACCTCACATAGCAATATTGATTGGACTTTTTTTCTATCTTAAGATTTATGACCTCTTTAGTTGTTGGAAATACAATAGGAAAGGTAAACTTTTGAGAGGGGGGAGTGAATTAGTCGTTTAACCTTGGATTTATAAAACTTTCACCACATATCTATCTCAGACATTCAATGAGTAAACTAAAATAACATGTAAAGCATATACATCTAAATCATGTAAACATGTAATAATTCACACACATAACACCAAATATGATTACCTAGAAACCCTCCAAGATAGAAGGTAAAATTGGGGTGGGGATGACACCCACAAATCTTCACTACTATAGTAATAAGGTGTATCTAATGAAGGTTACAATATTTTGATCATGAGTCATGATCTACCTTGTGAAAGGTCTACCCTATTAAAGGCTTACAAAGATTGTTAGGTCTCACCTTGTTAGAGGATTTCAATACCTTGTTAGAAGTGCACATTGTTAGATGACTTTAACTTAAAACTATGTGATCACCCTATTAAAGGATTTCATACAGCCTGTTAGGACTACTCTGTTAAGAGATTTTGACTGAAACAATCTGTTAGAATGTCTCAGCTTTGATCCTATTATTAACAGTTACTTGTGTGATAATAGATCGCCTCTAAAAAATGTCTTCTTGATCCTTCTCAATCAGATGTCTCTATATGCTATATACTCTTCTCTATCTTTTGTTATGCTCTAACTAATTCTGTAATTCAATCTCACTTCATAACTTCTAAGCCACCATGAATGCTCTATTTTTGCATGCAAAATTCTCTCTTCACTCCTTCAATTCCTTACACACTCATTCATTCATTGAGATTTTAGGGTTTCATCCTCCTTAACAAGACTTAGTGACTTAGGGTTAGGTATGAATCTATAGCTGAGATTCATCCATTTTTCCACTTAATCCTCCCCATTTTCTAATTGGTTGCATGTAATTGCATAGGGAATCCAACTTGAGATTTGTCCTTATCTCCAAAATATCAAAATTCAATATTAAGTCAGCTCAAAAATGGTTTACATAGTTTTTTGTGCCATTATAAACAAATATGTCAAAAATGTGTCACTCGTCATCTAAAGTCTTTGATGCTTGGCATGCACTAATTTTCCTCATTTTAACACTGATGTCAATGGGATATACATTGATTGTGTGTTTGTCCAAAAAAGATTTATGGCCATCTAATATCATCTTAAGAGTTGTATCCCAATTCTCACATGCTACATCCAATGACTTGATTTGGATTGCAAGCTTGATAGCAAGGTGAACTAGACCATCTAAGGTAGAAAGATTGGGGTCTTTCTTCAGTAGGGTTTTAGTATAGCCCAGATCCTTGTGCATTATTTCCATATGGGGGGTGAGGGTTGCTTGTATGTTGGTTAGTTTGGCTCTTGTGTTGGCCTCATCTACTATCAATACAACTAATTGACTTTGTGTTTGAAGCAATGTCCTAAAATGCTTCTCACTTTGAGCTAGATTCGTTGGTAGTCTTGCACCTAATGTAGAAATCACCCCTCCCCTCTTAGTAACCTACCCTATCTAATATTTCCAAAAAATTATAACTAGTTGAGGTTATTACAATACAAAATCATATAAAAGGAGTAATAGGTAGTATAGGAAGAAGGCCATGACTAGGATCATACTTAGGTTTCGATGGTTGACATTTTGTCAAACACTTTGCCAACAAGGTTTGATTTCTTATTTCTAATTTCTTGTTTTATTTTCAATGCCCAATAATGAA
This sequence comes from Cupressus sempervirens, assembly GCA_028749045.1. Lineage (NCBI taxonomy): Eukaryota > Viridiplantae > Streptophyta > Pinopsida > Cupressales > Cupressaceae > Cupressus > Cupressus sempervirens. The sequence goes on from CM053792.1 coordinate 193,605,070, forward strand.
GAAAATGTAGAAATGTAAATACGAAATGCCTAAAACAAAAACAACAAGCTTAATAATGAAAGTTCACTTTATTAGCATCAAGTCATATATGTCTGATACAATTACAATAGTAAATTAATCTCTTAGTTTTGAAGTTTATTACAAACCAAATTGGCACACACACATACTTGAAAGGAAGGATAGAATCCAAATATTTGAATAAGGTATGGTTTTCTCAAATGGCATCCAAAATGATTAATAACACCAAAAAAATATTTATAAATTTGACATGAAATGTCGACCTTTAAACCCTAGCTGAGCATTTTCCAACTCTCCCAAAATATGCAAACTCTTATTCCAAAATGTCTAAAATATTTCAATAGTGATAAATAAAATTTATTTCAACTCCAATGGCTTTCAAAAATCAGTCCAATTACAAATTTCCCTCATAGGAAATTTTTTTCAACTTCACAATTGTAACAATCACCAAAATAGAGTTTTGACACCCTAGCTCTAGCTTGATCTATAAACCCCTGTCAAAAAAACCATAAAAATGATGCCAAATGGATGTTATAGATTTTCCATGACTAAATCTACAAATATCTTCAACTTTTATCAGCACCCAAACCTTGTTAAAGTTTCATACCATAATTGAAAATAAACAACAAAAACAAAATAATGAACACTAAGAAACAACAATTTATCTTGGAAAAACCCTTGAAGTATTATCTTAGGTTCAGTGCCTATAATGTTCCCTCAATTATTAGTCTTTGATCTATTAATCATCTTCTGAATCATCTGCCCAGTTGATGACATGCACCCAATTTGTAGAACTCGTTCAATGAATCTCTCATCCCATACCCATCAAAATGGAACCAAATAAAATAGAGGTCCATGAGAAAGTCTAACTATTTTTTATGGCTATTGTGCAACTGGAGAAAACTTCAATGATGGATTTCTTTTACCTTGTTACTATCATGATCAGAGTGATATATATTTGTTTGTGATTCAATCCAATTTGAGGAATGCATAATACATCGGTTCATGAGAAAAGCTTTGGTCTACAATTTTAAGTGAAGGGTTGGTTGTTGATAGGAATATCATGTGTGTGGTTTTGGGGTTTGATTCAATTTAATCCCCTCCTTCATTTTTGTTGTATGCACATAAGTGGTTGCAGGAATCCATTCAGACTAGCACATGAATGTAACCGCATTCATCAATTTTCTTTTCTTTTTCATATTTTAGTGTATTTGTGAGAAGGAAATACAACATCTCCCCACCAATAAAAAAATGTTCATGCATTACCAAATGTAGCAAAAGACTAAATGGAAATGGTAAATCAATTGGGTAGAACTAATCTACAACATTCACAAAATTAACACCTCACCACTAGCTAGCTGACCTCCCCAGTTGGGACTACAGATTTATGGGGGCTAGCCTTCCTTTTCATCCCTCTAGCAGATAACCCATATGCTTCAACACCTATATATGCTAGTGGACAAAAGAAATATTTTTTTTAATAATTAAAGTAGCTATCACAATTATGATAGACCCACCTTGAAAGTGACAATCAATTTCAATGGCTATCCATCCCTTGTACATCACAGTTGCCATGATAGCATCATAACTATGATAGCAAGCTCTAATGGATATCTGTTGCTTGTATAGCATAGCTTTCACAATAGCATCATAACTATGATGGCAACATTCAATGGATAATTGTTACTTGTACATTGTAGCTACTGCTTATTTGTCACAATTTCAATGGTGGAGTGAAATTTTAAACCATCATAATTATGATAGCGTATTATCACAATTATGAAATCATGAACATGAAGTCTTGTCCCTCCCTTGTTCCAAGTTACAATAGTTTATATTGTTTCTAGTACAACTATGGATTCCCTTGCTTTCACAATTCGCAATAGAAAAAGTTTGACAGGAGCCAATAAGTGAGTCTATCAACAGGGAAATGATTTGTTGTCACAAAATGACTCCAAATCTTGTAGTGTCTACCCCTCTATCTCTAGCTATAGCTAACTCGAAACATTTTGGCATCGCCAAATTGTTTGGACCTATCAATTCCCATTTATTAATGGGCACTAGGTCATCAAGCTATCTAAATTTATCTAAAAGATGACCCAGACCCTTCCTAGCATGGCTAGGGATATCTGTATAATCAACATCACAATGTAGATGAAATTTTGCAAATAATTTTTTGTAGAAATATAGGGGGAACTCATCCTTTTGGGGCCACATATGATGTGCATTCAAGCAATGAGGATATATAAAGGGAGTCACCAATGGGTCAGTACACCTCATAGTATGGTACTCTCTGACCATTTTAAAAGGTTGATAATGTGGGAACGTACTCTTCACATTCTCTATAGAGACCAAATAATCTATCTATCTCTACCTCATACCACCACTAAGACTATAGGAGAGAGTGTTGTAAAATGTGTCCAAACTCATAATATGATAAGGATTAAAACCTTGAATAGTGTTGATCATGTTGATCAACTCATCTCTAATCACAATCACCTTATCCCTATGTTGTAGGGTAGGTAAAGCCTATAAACTATGATCAATGGCATCAAGTGTGCTATATAAGTGTTGAAGACTCTCATTGACAAGTTTGTTCCTATCCTAGCTAGTATTAGTAGGTCTGTGTAATGATATATTGCATGAATGACCATGTACACAGGCCTCTCTAGAATCATTACCATTGGATGCCATAATGATGAAATGTATATACTTAAAAATAAGAGAGTTGATAATAGATATTGATACATACATACATAGAAATGTGTGTGTGTGTGTGTGTGTGTGTGTGTGTGTGTGTGTGTGTGTGTGTGTATTTGTGTTTGTATATCTATGTGTGTACATTGTTTTAAAAACTAATTTTAATCAAAACATACTAAATGAATCTTTTTAAACAAAACCAATTGAAATTTAAGTACATTTTAAGTCATATTGTACAACATATAAATAAAACTTAATCATATTACATTTTGATTTCAGTAATAGGAGTTAGAGATAGAGGAACAAGGGGTTAGAGAGAAAGAGAGGGATTAGAGAGATGGGGTTGGGGATTAGTGGGATGAGATTAGGGATTAGTGAGATAGGATAATGAGTTAGGGGAGAGAGCCCAGGGATTAGAGAGAGATGGAGTTAGGGGTTGGAGAGAGGAAGTATGGGTTAGAGAGAGAAAATTAGCGATTAAAGAGATGGGGTTAACTAGAGTTAGAGAGAGATAGACGGGGGTTAGGGGTGTGAGAGTTTCAATCAAAGTTTCATTAGGTGAACATTGTTAAATTTTAAGGTTCAACATAGGAGTTAGAGTCTAATTTGCTTCAATGGGAAAGTTTTAGTTAGAGTTTCATTAGGTTCAAGGGTTAGGGATTATAGATTGGAGGTTAGGAGTTAGAGAGAGATAAAAAGACGAGGTTAGGAGTTAGATAGAGGTTAGGGGTTTGACGGTTTGACGGTTTCAATTAGAGTTTATTAGGTGAACAATGTTAAGGTTTAAGGCTCAATGTAGGAGTTAGAGTCTAATTTGGTTCAATGTGAGAGCTTTAGATAGAGTTTCATTACATTCAATGTTAGGGTTTTAGTTAAAGTCTAATTAGGTTTAATGTAAGAGTTGGAGTCTGATTTCATTCAATGTGAGGGTTTCAATTACTACTTTTAGTTGGTCCAATGTTAGAGTTTTACTTATGCTACATAAAAATTTCTAGTATTTTCTATCTTTTTTTTGTTTTTCTAATATTTCAAATAGTATTTTCTAAAGTTTTGTCTAACAATTTATAATATTTAATAACATTAACAAAGTAAAATTTTCTAACTTTCCTTATAATTTTTCTAAATAATTTTCTAACAATAATGAACAAAATATTTCATAATCAACTACCATTAATGAAATAATTTTTTACTATTTATCTAACTTTGTGAATATTGTCTAAAGTTTACTAAATTTTTTTTAAAAATTCTAACTTGTCTAATATTACACAAACTTAAAATAAATTATTACATATATTTTTGTAAAAATTAATATAGTATCTAGAAACATATATGTATAAAAATAAAAATTGTTTTAACTATTTAGAAGAGGAAAACATTATAAAAAAATCATTATAAAACTATTATGTAACTAAGAAAACATGAAACACACTAAAATATTGAAAAAAATGTTGACGTACTTGATCTAGCAAAAATACTCTTGTAGCCCCTACCCACTCTGCAATTCTAGCAAGTTATTTTTGTTGCTTATATAATTTTTGAGGGTTCCAACAAAACCCAATTTGGTTAAAAGGAATCTGGCCAAACCTGGTTTAGCCAGAATTCCCCTACACACATACACACTATGTAGCACCAAGTAGGCACCACATGGATCTGGTCGGATCCCTTCTGACTAAAACTGATATGGCCAAATTAATTCTAGTTGGATTGTTTAAGTTAGCCTCAAGGGTGACACGGATCTTTGCATTCAACCTTATAAAGTTGTAAGATATTTCACAATTTATCAAATTATGTAGCCATATAATTGCACACACATAAGACAAACTACTATGAATGTACTTATAGAATCTGCATTCTTTGATTCATTACTATAGAGGTATTATATGGCTATTCATGATTATAATCTTCTAAAACTACTCAAGGGTATGGGAAGTGTTTGAAAAAATGTGTCCTATGGTGGAGTGAGAAATTATATCATACATTGACAAGGTGGGGGAGTAATTAGTATGGTGGAAGGGAAAATGATTTCATACAGTGGGAAGATTAGATGTAAGATGTTATAACGAGGACATCTAAGAGTGCAGGTGGATGACTAACATACTATGTGGTGAATGGAGAGACCAAAGAAAGATTGTACAATTAAGATGAAAGGGATGTGATTCCAAGGATGATATTACCTTATGGAAAAAATAAATGCTGGAGGAGTATGGTTATTTTCTTATAGATCAAATGATTGACCATGTTGTGTGGGAAGAGATGGAATAATGGGCATATGGTAGTAGGAGGATGTTGGAGGAGGTACAATTGGTACAATGTCATATGATGATTTGGAAGTAGTAATGGTTGATGGTGAGGTTTTGATGATTGGAACTTAAAGCTTCATTCATGCATAATCCATGCCTTCAAATGTTCAAATATGAAAGTAATACAAGTACACAAATTCAATGTTATAATTATCGCATATATTAGTGACAAGAATTTTAGCAAATCCCCACACAATTAACTCCAAAGATAGTCACCAAACTTATGTGACATAAACACATTAATTTCCAAATGATCATCATTCTTGATTACATATGTGTAAAAGACAATATTTGAGCAGATAAAAATATGGTCACCAAATGACAATAATTAACAAATATTGTACACAAGTGAAATATCTATATGATATTTCTAACAGCAAAGTAGGGTAATGTTGAACCACCAAAACTACAACAGGCAAAATAGGCAGGGTCTTCCATCTCCAAAACTATGCACAATGATCCCTTGGCCTTATGCCTCTTTAAATACAAAGAAATATAAAATGTAATCCATGATCAATTGCAATGCCTATCTATCACCTTATAAAGGCATCTAAGAAGAAACTAAAGAATTACAAATGCAAGTCAAAATTTTATTTATTTTATTATTCTATTAATTTATGCCCCATATTTATGAATTAATTAAATTACTTTATTATTTTGTTTAATTTTTGGGACTAATTAATTATTTAATTAATACATTAAAATTGGGGACATCACAAATCCTTCCACCCAAATATTGTTTTCCTCAAGCAGTCCATAATGAATGAAATGAAAATAGCTATAGTTTCCCAAACTAGTCATACAAGTGTAATAAATGAATTGACATCCAACCTTCATCATGTCACATTATTGACAAAACTTTGTTGGAGCACTCTGATATAAACATTTTCTTTTTTGTAGTCTTTAGGATCCCAAACATGCCAATCTTAAAATTCATCGATGTAATCCTTCACGATCGCCACTTGCAAAGGATAGCCTTTGTACTCAAATGACAATAGCAATATCTCCTTTAATTGATTAATGCTTCCATCTCTAGGTTCATGATTCCATTTATGTGACTCCAAATCATCACCCATATGCTCCAAAATATTTGTAGCCTTTCTCTCCTTCTAGAGAGTGATAATATTTTGAGGATCCACTTTGACATTGGCTCAAATTTTGTCTTGTTTCAAAATTTCTATTTTATATTTTTCCTTGACCTCAATAGTTTCTCCATCATCAATCTTATTTGAATTGTTCATGATTTATTCAATCTTGTGATTTTGTTGAGACTTTTTGTTGTTCTCCATCTGAAGGAGCAATTAGATTATTTTTCTTGTCCATATCCTCTAATTTCATATGACTTCATTCTATAGCCACTTTTTAATCTCCCACTTTGGACCATTTTTGAAGAGTATATTGTGCTGAGATGAAGGGGACTTCATTCACAATTCTATGTAATATTTTAGAGATATACCTTTCTCACATTCACCCATTACCCAATCTTATTTCATTTTCTTCAATGACTTAGCTAAGGTGAATGTTTGTAATTCCTACTGCTTGATCCTAGATGTAAAATTCATCATCAACAACCTTGTACCTACCAAGAGGTTGAGTGTTTTCTTTTTTCATTCATGGAATCTTTCTTGACTTCTTATATCTCTTGGTGCATCAATCAAATTATCACTCAATGTCATTGATGAAGGTATGCTCTAATACCACTTGATGGAGGTACACTTTGATACCACTTGATGAAGGGCCACACCACCCTTATCAACTCACAACCAAGAACACAATAATATGGAGACAAAGAGAAGACAAAATGCTTCATAAATCTCACTTTTATTATACTTGAAGATCCTTACAACATCAACAAGATGATATCATAGATATGACTTCCAAAATAAGTTTACAAATGCTTCAACATAAGAGAAATACCAAATAAGAGCCTCAACAAAAAGAGTATTCACACCAAGAGATTTGCCAATAAGAGCCTTCAACCTAAGATCTTATACACTAGGATCTTTTACCTCCACACTTTCTTATAAGAGATTACATTGTGAGAGCTTCACTACAAGAGCTTACACTTGAAGAGCTTGATTGCAAATGATTATAAGCCTTGCTTATATAGGAACTTACTATCCAAGATATTACAAACACAACCAATGTAGGATAAAAGGTAAATACAATTAGCCTACAATAAATATTTAATTCCCACCCAAATACAACTAAGCACCACCATGTGGACCAATTAGAAAATTATATTACCTTTGTGGATCACAACAAATATTAAATGCATAATTTAAGGAACTTTCCACAAACTTCTAAAATGCCACCTATGCACCTTGATAAATGAAATGGAAACCATTTTATTTATTTTTTCTATTTTATGCCACTCATGCACCTTGACAAATGAAATACCTTTTCTCCCTCTTTTTCCCTTTTTTATTTTTAATTAGTTTTCCTCTAATTTTCATCACAATCTCTCTCCTCTAGGTTTTTTTTTTTTTTTTTAATAAATAATTTTGATCGCACCCCCTTTTTTCATGATGCAAGATGCTCCTACATCAAACACCCATGGTAGGAAATCTTTTTGTGAATATGGATTCACAAAATGAAGTAGCCATTGTTGATTTTTTTTTCTCTTCTTCCAACACATAGTTGGAACAAGTATCCATGGTTGATATATTTCCTTCTTTCTTCTTTTCCAATGCCTAGCTGGAGCAAGTGTCTATTGCTGAAAATACTCCTCTGCAATGGACTTTTTCCAAGTATAACTCTCATCCTCATCCAATCTTGTTAAATTAAATACACCTATAATAAACTTAGCAACACCATACCAATCTTCCTTTGCATACCACACATCACTAACAAGATACTCATGAAAACCATCATCATTATCTTTCAAATTTAGCATCCCATGATTTATAAAAATTTACCTCTTCCAAGCTTTCATCTTTGTTTGTTTCTTCCATGTCTTAAACAAGGCATATAATTGCCTCACTTGTTTGATCTCCAACCAACACATTGTACTCTTTCTCGACTGCTACAATTTTCAAATCATCTTCATCTACTTTATGTTCACAAGTCTTGTCATCTTCATGCTCTTCATCTTCTTTTACATCTTCTTCAAATTAAAGTTCACAAATATTTTCAGTTTCATCCTCTTGCTCTTCTTTTGTATCACATGGTTGATACTCCACTGGATCTTCTTTATTTTCTACATCTAAATAATTGTAAACATCTCTTTTCTAGTGATGCACTCTTCTCTTCCGCAACTTAGCTTCTAATTCATTCAGTTTCTTCTCCAAATGAAAGAATGCAACTCATAATGCCTCTTGATTTCTCACTCTAATTTTCACAAGTCTAAGAATCCTCAGAATCCATCCAATCACAAAATTCATATTCTTCTTTCTCTTCTTCATAATCAAATCTTAATAAAACAAACTTTGTGCAACACAACTTCATGCAAACTTCCTTATAGTCAGTGATCTATCTACACAATCAAGAACTCCTTCTTGACAAACTTCACCCAACACAAGTTCCTAGTGCAAACTAGCTCACATTCATAAATCTATCCACATGCTTAGGAACTCTTGCTCTGATAACATTGATGAAGGTACACTTTGATACCACTAATGAAGGGCACCACCACCCTTACCAACTCATAATCATAAAAATAGTAATATGGAGTCAAATTCAAAAAAAAATGCTTCACAAAGAATGCTTTTATTATACTTGAAAATCCTTACAATATTCTCCACATAAGAGAACTCCAAACTCTTAAAATATAAGAGAGCTTCAAAAAATAAAGCTTCTAAACAAAAATCTTCTACAAGAAGAGCTCACAAAAAAATAGCTTGAATCAAAAGTAATTCACCAAGAAGAACTTCCCAACCAAGATCTTATGCACTAAGATCTTTCATCTCCAAGCTTTCTTACAAGAGATTACACTATGAGAGATTCACTACAAGAGTTTACACTTGAAGAGATTGATTATAAATGATCATAATCCTTGATTACTTATGAAGCTATGCTCTAATACTATTGATGAAGGTATGCTCTAATACCACTTGATGGAGATATGCTCTGATAGCACCTAATAAAGGGTCACACCAACCTTACCAACTCACAACCAATAACACAATAATATGGAGACAAAGAGAAGACAAAATGCTTCATAAAGCTCACTTTTATTATACTTGAAGATCCTTACAACATCAACAAGATGATATCATATATATGAATTCTTCCAAAAAAAATTTTACAAATGTTTCAACATAAGAAAACTCCCAAATAAGAGCCTCCACAAGAAGAGTATTCACACCAAGAGATTTACTAAGAAGAGCCTTCAACGCAAGATTTTATATGCTAAGATATTTCACCTCCAAGATTTCTTACAAGAGATTTCACCATCAGATATTCACTATAAGAGCTTACACTTGAAGAGCTTGATTACAAATGAACATAAGCCTTGCTTATATAGGAACTTACCATCCAAGATATTATAAACACAACCAATTGTTATAAATTTGATTGAAAAGATCATTGTTGAGAAAGGAAGATTTTTTGCAAAGAGGGATATTATTGATAAAGAATGTTTTTAATCATTGTTTTGTCACTAATGTCAAACCTCCTATTTGCCAGAATGAAAATTTCTTATAAGATCCAAGTACTATCACTTAGTTGATTGATGAAGAGCATTTAATCAACAAGATGTAACAAAAGTACCTAACGAAAAGGTTGAGTTATGGTTTTGTAATGAAGTGCAAGGATTAGTTAAGACAATGGAAAAATGATGTATTGATAATACACTTGAAGATATAGAGGTTGGCCACACTTAGAAACCTTGGAAGAATAAGTTGTAACAAGGTTGTCCACAAAGCTTGACTAAGTTCATTAGTCAATGTCGAGCAAGCTAGTTCATGCCGAGCAGATTTTTAGTTAGTGCCAAGAAAATGCAAAATCTAGTGTATGTCAAGTGATATAGAAGGAGTTGAGCAAGTTTAGGTGCCGATCAAGTAATAGGTGTTGAGCATTAGAAAAACTTAGTGGATGCTAAGTGAATCCATAGTAGGTGTTGACCATTAGTAAAATGTAGTTGGTGCCAAGTGACATAGTATGTGTCAAGCACCAAAATTTCAATAGTGTCAAGCTACTACTTTATTTGAAAAGTCAAAGATTTGCCAAATCTGAGCTAACAAGTTTAATACCTTGAATTTTGTGAACCAGATGGAGGATAAGGATGATGATTTCATGGCACAAAATTTTAGGTAAACTATTTTTGGACAAATTTAGTAGGATTCTTCATGATGTTTCTAGAAGGAATAAGATATTGGGAAAATTCATTGAATCCTACCTAATCCATTCAAACTGAAATAAAAAGATGAAAGATTTGAGTGGAAAAAGTATTCCAGACTTCTATTTAAGGAGTCGTAGTCCAAGAAGTTAGAGTTGCTGGGTCAAAGTTATTGAAAGGTGTCAAGGAGGAGAAGGAAGAATAGAGCATAGAGACTCTACTTTGATAAGTGGCCATATAGAAGATTGCACTAGTACATCAAGCATGGAGACTCAAGGAGACAAAGCTTGAAAGGAGGACAAGCTGTCAGAGCTAAAGAGATTGAAATCTGGGCAATGTTGTGAGTTGAACTATAATCTGAAATCTGCAACATAAGTTGTGAGTTGTATCTGGTCAAAAGCCCTTATTGTTACTCTCTAACAATTGTACCAGTTACGGTAAAATCCTATAGACTTAGGTTGGTTTAATAGCCATTTGTAAATCCTTTAATAGGGTGGCATTCCAAGTGACTATTCTAAAGTCCTCTAACCAGGACCACTTCTAACAAGGTGGTTAAATCCTTTAGCCATATCACATTTAACAGTGTGTTGTAGCCTTTAACAAAACATTCCTTTCACAAGGCATCACTTCAGAAGAGTGAGAATTGAGTAGCATGTTACTGGTAGTTTTTTCCAAATTGGGTTTCCTTGTAAATCACTATGTTATGTGTTAATTTTTTATGTGTTATGTTTGCATGCTGATCTTACAATAACCTACTAAAGTAGGAAAGTTTAAGCTTGGATGCATGAACAGTTTAAATGGGCTCACTTTACTTGGTGAAAAAGTTTAATTAGGACATTTGGACCTTGAATAACTAATTCAACACCCTTGCCCCCTCTCTCTTAGTTATTCTAAAGCATTTCTAACAATTGGTATCAGAGCCAACTATTGATTTAGTTTAAAGGTATTAGAAGTAGGAAGATCAAAGATGTCCAAGAGAGAAGTTCCCAAGCTCAACGAAGATAACTTCACGGCATGGAAAAAGTTGATGAAGCTGCACCTTGGATCAATAAGTGGTCATGCACAAACCTCAATTGAAGTACAACATGTTTATCCAGTTGTACCCACTATAGAAGATATGAAGAAAAAGAAGGAGCACAATCAGGCAATGCTAGAGATTGCCTCTACCCTCAACTATGCTAAATTTGATGACATCAAGGGATGTGACTCTACATTCAAGATGTGGAAAGCCTTGACTAATATCTCTGGAGGAGATCAGAATTTTCAAAGAGAAAAAAGAGAAAGCCTCAGAGGAAAGTTTGATGACATGAAAATGGAGAAAGGTGAGAATACTGCTCAATATGCCTCTAGAATGAAAGAAGTAGTAAGTGCAATAAGAAGCTTGGGTGGTCATTTAGAAGATGACACTATTAATAGAAAATAGTTAAGAACCTTGCTCCTCATCTATGGTATTAGAGTTTCAGCCATCCAAGAGTTAAGGTGTGTACCAAGAAACCAGCTAACTTTTGAAGGAATAGTAGGAAGACTCACTACATTTGAGTTGTCCAACTTTGATAACTACAGACTTGAGAATCTTCAATCTGCTTTCAAGGCCAAGCTATCATTAAAAGAAAATAAGGAGATGAAATCAAAGAAGAAGAAGAAAAAGTTAAAATATGCATCTAGTGATAGCATAACAGATAAAGAAGATGTGGAACAATTGGAAGCATTGTTGGCTAGAAGATTTCATAGAGGCAAAGGTAAGCTTCCTATCATCTATTTTAATTGCAATAGAGTAGGGCATATTGCTACAAGATGCACATAGAAGAAGAAGTACAAAGAAGGCAACAAGAACAAGAATATAAAAGAAGATGATAGCAGGGATTACAAAGATAAAGGCAAAAAGTGTTACATTGTTAAAGAGGAGGATTCTGATGAAAATGATGATGAGGTAATCTATGTAACCATGAAGGATGAATCAGATGAAGATGAGGCAATAGCACTGGTAACCTATGTGAACAAAATTGACAAATGGATCATTAACAGTGGATGCTCACATCACATGATAGGAGACAAAAGTAAGTTTGTTACCTTTACTCAATATGAGGAAATAATGTCAGATTTGGAAATGACACTCCATGTCAAATTAAACCCATGCAAAAATGGCTCTATTAAACTTACAGAGAAAATTTCATATGATAATGCATACTATGTTGAAGGATTAAACTACAATCTGATGAGTGTGTCACAATTAGGCAATGTAGGTTGCAAAGTAGAATTTGGAAACAAATCTACCAAAATCTATGACATTGATCTGAAAATCTGATAGGAAAAGGAGAACAAACTAGGAGTAATTTTTTTTACCTAGATATGGAAGATACAACCTATCTTATTGTAAAACTTGATGATGTGTGGTTATGGCATAAAAGGCTATGTCATGTCAACTTTGATAATCTAATCAACATTAGCAAAATGAAGAAAGTTAGAGGATTGCCTAAGCTAAAGAAGCCTAAAAATACAATGTGCAAACAATGTTAGCTAGGAAACATGACCAAATTAAGTTTCAAAAGAAAAACCTATACTTCCAAAAAAGTGCCAAAGTTAGTGCATATTGATTTATGTGGCCCAATAGAAGTGCAAAGCTACCAAGGAGATAGATGCATTATGTTGTTTGTGGATGACTACTCTAGGATGATGACTACCATGTTCTTAAAGAAAAAATTTGATGCATTTCAAATATTTAAGTGGTATTTGGCCAGGTTTGAGAAAGAAACATGAAAGAGACTCAAGTTCCTAAGATCAAACAGAGGAGGAGAGTTGACATCAAAAGAGTTTGAGACATTTTGTAATGATAAAGGAACTAAAAGACAAACATCAACACCAAGAACTCCACCTTAGAATGGCATTGTAGAAAGAAGGAATATATTAGTGATAGACTATGCCAGAACATTAATGATGGAGAAAAATGTTTCTCTAAAGTACTGGAGAGAAGCTATAAGTATAGCTATCTACACCCTAAATTGAGTACAATTCAAGAAAGGTACAAATGTAACACCTTTCCAATTATGGTATGGTCACTCACCTTATGTAAAACATTTCAAAGTATTTGGTTGTAAATGCTATTTTCTTAAAGATTCTAGAAATGGCAAGTTTGATGCAAAGAGTGATGAAGGCATATTCCTTGGATACTCCACTAAAAGTAAAGCATATAAGTGATTGAATACTAACACTAACAAGATTGTGGAGAGTGTAAATATAAATTTTGATGAGCATGCAAAAGTTCAAGTTGATGAAATCAAGAAACTAGAAGAATATGAATCCTTTGTATACTTCTATGAAGGAATGCCTATTGAAGATGAAGCTACCAATTAGATTGGGATTTAGCAACAAATTTCAGTATCAGTCGAGTCACAACCAATGAATGCCGAGCTGCATTCAAAAGCCAAGTTGTAGAATGAAGACAATGCACATTCTGATTCTAAATTTAGTACACATGAAAGAGATGATGAAATACTAGAAAGAGATATGCACAGTAACTCTGAAGCTGAAAGGTCAAACATGGAAAGAAGGACAGAACCAAGACTATCCAAGTATGTGAGAAGACATCACTATGCTAAACAAATCATTGGTGACAAAGAAGCTAGACCAATGACAAGGAATAGACTAAGAAATGAATCATGTCCATTGACAAAGATTAAGCCCAAAATAGTGAAAGTCACACTACAACATGATAATTGGCATAAAGCTAAGGAAGAAGACATAGATCAAATTGAGAAGAACAAAACCTGGACCTTAATTCCAAGAACAATTGATAAAAATGTAATTGGTACCAAATGGGTATTTAGGAACAAGCTAGATGAGAATGGTGAGATTACTAGAAATAAGGCTAGACTAGTTTGCAAAGGTTATGCACAAGGAGAAGGACTGGACTATGGGGAAACATTTTCCCCTGCTACAAGGATAGGAGTGAGAACACTACTTGCATATGCTACTACAAAGGTTTCAAAGTCTACCAAAAGGATGTAAAATCTGCCTTTCTGAATGGTATACTAAAAGAGGAAGTCTACATAGAACAACCAGAGGGATTTGTTGATGACAACAACAAGGATGTGGTTTGCAAACTACATAAAGAACTCTATGGTTTGAAACAAGCACCTAGAGCATGGTATGAGAGACTACACAAATATCTTGTGAAGATTGGATTTGAGAGAATAGATAACAATAGCAATCTATACATGAAGGCAAAAAAAGGTAAAGATATTCTTATATCTAAAATCTTTGTTGATGATATAATATTTGGAGGAAAAGATGCCCTTTGCAAAGATTTTGCTGATCAAATGAAACATGAGTTTGAGATTTCAATGTTTGGAGAAATAAAATTCTTTGTTGGATTGCAAGTACATCAAATAAAGCATGGCATATTTGTGACCCAATCAAAATACATCAAGGAGATACTCAAGACATTTGACATAGAAGATTCAAAACCAGTCAGTACATCAATGGTAATAGGACATAAGTTACCCAAGTGTGATGAGTCAGCTGAAATAAATTAGACAATGTATAGATCAATGATTGGAAAGTTACAATATGTTGTGCATATTAGACTAGACATTGCATTAGTTGTTGGAATAGTGGCAAGATTTTTTGCAAATCCAAGAGAAAATCATCTGATGGCAGTAAAAAGAATATTGAGGTACCTAAAAGGAATTGATGACTTTGGATTATACTATGAGAGGAGTGAAAATTTTTAGTTAAAAGCCTACATTGATGCAGACTAGGGAGGTAATATTAATGACAGAAAGAGCACCAGTGGAGGAGCACTTTTCTTAGGTAAAAGATTGGTTACTTGGACTAGCAAAAAGTAAACTTGTACCTCACAGTCCATAGCAGAAGTTGAGTATGTTGCTATTGCTATCAACTACACCAATATTGTAAGGATCAAACATCTGTTGCAAGGTATGAAGGAAGAGGTAACTGAACCTGTGATACTCTATTGTGATAATACAAGTACCATCAACATATCAAAGAATCCTGTGATGCATGCCAAAACAAAGCATATTGCAATTAAGTATCACTATGTAAGATAATTGGTGGAAGACAAGCAAGTAAGGATAGAATATGTTAGCTCAAAGGAACAAATTGCTAACATCTTCACAAAAGCATTACCTAAAGATGCATTTGAGTATCTTAGAGATACGTTAGGGGTGATACCCCTATCCAAGTTTTTTTGAGCAACAACAAGACTACCTTGCATCAAATGAGTTAAATGATGAAACATTACAGATTGATGCAAAGGATACTTATTTTAGGATTTTTTCCTGAAGTAACTAAAGTGCTGAAGTTCCAAATCAGTCACAAGAAAGGTGATAGAGGGAGAAATTGAAGTTCCTGAAGATGCTATACTTGCATGTTAAGATGTTGGAATAGTATGTTTTTGGAATTGTTTCCAAAGAGAGAGAAATAGCAGAAACTGATCAAATCTACAAAATCAAATGGACAAAGGGAGAAGTAGCTAATACCAAAATAGCAAAAACTAAAGAAAAAAAAATGCAAGAGGGAGAAATAGTAGTTAAGAAAAGAAAAATTGATCAAAGTAGTAAGTTACAAAAAAGAGGGAGTCATACAGGAACTAATCAGACATGCAGAAGGAGAAGAATTAGTAAAAGGGAAATAGCAACTAAGAGGGAGAAGCATAAGCAAAGAAATTAGGATAGTAGATTAGAGAGGGAGATGTGAAAATTGATGGTAACACAATTTCTTTTTGGCATTTGATTTACTGTTTTAGCCAAGTTAGCATTTTGATAACTTGGTTGATCAGTTTGGTTTGCCATCAATGCCAAAGAGGGAGATTCTTGGAAATATGATTAAAAATATCATTGTTGAGGAAGGAAGATTGTTTGCAAAGAGGGAGATTGTTGATAAAGAATTTTTTCAATCATTGTTTTGTCACTAATGTCAAACTTATTATTTGTTGGAATGACAATTTCTTATAAGATCTAAGTACTATTACTTAGTTGATTGATGAAGAGGATTTAATCAACAAGATGTAACAAAAGTACCTAAAGGAAAGGTTGAGTTATGGTTTTGTAATGAAGTGCAAGGATCAGTTAAGACAATGGTAAAATGATGTATTGATAATACACTTGAAGATACAGAGGTTGGCCACACTTAGAAACCTTGGAATAATAAGTTGTAACAAGGTTGTCTGCAAAGCTTGACTAAGTTCATTAGTGAGTGTTGAGCAAGCTAGTTCATGTAGAGTAGATATTCAATTAGTGCCAAGAAAATGCAAAATATAGTGTATGTTGAGTGATATAGAAGGAGCCAAGCAAGTTTAGGTGTTGAGCAAGTAATAGGTGTTGAGCATTAGAAAAAATTAGTGGATGCCAAGTGAATCCACCATAGGTGCCAAGCATTAGTAAAATGTAGTTGGTGCCGAGTGACATAGTATGTGCCAAGCACTAGAACTTTAATAGTACCAAGCTACTATATTATCAAAAAGTCAAAGATTTCCTAAATCTAAGTTGACAAGTTCATTACCTTGAATTTTGTGAACCAGATGGAGGATAAGGATGATGAGCTAGTGGCACAAAACTTTAGGTAAACCATTTTTGGATGATTTCAGGAGGATTCTTCATGATGTTTCTAGAAGGAACAAGATATGGGGAAAATTCATTGAATCCTACCTAATCCATTCAAACTAAAATTAAAAGATGGAAGATTCGAGCAAAAAAAGTGTTCTAGACTTCTATTTAAGGAGTCATAGGAAAAAAGTTAGAGTTTTTGGGTCAAAGTTGTTGAAAGGTATCAAGGAGGAGAAGGAAGAACAGAGCACAAAGACTCTACTTCAATAAGTGGCCATATAGAAGATTTCATTGGTACAATGAGCATGAAGACTCAACGAGACAAAGCTTGAAAGGAGGACAAGCTATCAAAGCTAAAGAGACTAAAAGTCAAGCAATTTTGTGAGCTAAACTAGGATTTACAATACATAACATAAGTTGTGAGTTATATCAAGTCAAAAACCCTTATTTTTACTCTCTAACAATTGTATCAGTTAGGGTAAAATCCTATGGACTGAGGTTGGTTTAACAGCTATTTGTAAATCCTTTAATAGGGTGACATTCCAAGTGAATGTTCTAAAGTCCTCTAACCAAGCCCACTTCTTACAAGGTATGTTAAATCCTTTAACCAGGTCATATTTAACAGTGTGTTGTAGCCTTTAATAGGGTAGGCCTTTCATAGGGCATCACTTCAGAAGAGTGAGAATTGAGTAGCATGTTACTGGTGGTTTTTTCCAAATTGGGTTTCCACATAAATCACTATGTTATGTGTTGATTTTTCATGTGTTATGTTTGCATGTTGATTTTACAGTAACCTACTAAAGTAGGAAAGTTTAAGGTTGGATGCATGAATAGTTTAAATGGGCTCACTTTACTTGGTGAAAAAATTTAATTAGGAGATTTGGACCTTGAATAATTGATTCACACACCCCCCCCCTCTCAGTTATTCTAAAGCATTTCTAACACCAATGTGGGATAAAAGGTAAATACAATTACCTTACAATAAATATTTAATTCCCACCCAAATACAACTAAGCACCACCATGTGGTCCAATTAGAAAAGTGCATTACCTTTGTGGATCACAACAAATATTAAATGCATAATTTAAGGAACTTTCCACAAACTTCTAAAATGCCACCTACACACCTCAATAAATGAAATGACAACCATTTTTTTTTTTTTCTATTTTATGCCACCCATTCACCTTGACAAATGAAATACATTTTTCTCCTCTTTTTCCATTTCTTATTTTTAATTATTTTTACTCTCATTTTTGCCACTTTATCTCTCCTCCAATTTTTTTTTTAAATAAATCATTTTGATCACACCTCTTTTTTGTGATGCAAGATGCTCTTGCATCAGCCATGATTTGAAATCAATACCTGATAGGTCAACAAGCTCACCAGTTGTGATACCATTGTAATGTTTCATAACTATTGAAGGGTATGAGAAGTGTTTGACAAATTGTGTCATACAGTGGAGTGAGTAGTTAGATCTATATGTTCACCAAGTGGGGGAGTACCTAGTATGGTGGAAGGTAAAATGAGTTCATATGGTGGCGAGATTAGATGTAAGGTGTTATAAGGATCATATGTAAGGGTATGGAAAAGATGCCTAATGCACTGTGTGGTGAATGGAGAGACCAAGGAAAAATTATACAATGAAGATGAAGGGGGTGTGATGCCAATTAGTATATTATCATACAAAATTAATGAATGGTAGAGGAGTATAGTTATTTCCATATAGATTAGATGATTGACCATGTTCTAAGGGAAGAGATGGAGTGATGGGGGTATGGTAGTAGGAGGGTGTTGGAGGGCATACAACTAGTATTTTCATATGGTGATTTAGAAGTAGTAATGGTTGATTATGGTGAGATGTTGATGGTCAGAACGTAATGCTTCAGACATGGACAATCCATACCTTTGGACGTATAAATATGAAAGTAATAAAAGTATACATATTGAATGTCAGTGATAATTATCACATATATTCACCATGAGATGGTTTAGCAAATCCACACACAATTAACTCCAGAGATAGTTTTCAAAATTTTATGATGCAAATACATTAATTTCAAAATGATCACTCTTTATTACATATGTTCATAAAACAATATCCAATAAGATAGAAAGATGGTCACCAAATGACAAAAATTAATAAATATTGTACACAAGTGTTATTTCCAACAGCTAAGTAGGGTGACACTGCACCACCAAAACTACAATAGGTAGAGTAGGGAGGGCCTTCCACCTTTGAAACTATGCACAATGATCCCTAGGCCTTTAGCCTCCAAAAAGAAGAAGAAAAATCTAATCTAATCTATGATCAATTAAAATCTCCATCCATTGCCTTATAAAGGCCTCCAAGAAGGATCTAGAGAATTAAAAGTACATGCTGACAATATTATTTATTTTATTATTATATTATTTAAGCCCCATATTTATTAAGTAATTATAGGTCAATTATTATTTTATTTTATTTTAGGGACCAATTAATTAATTCATTATTACACTAAAATTGGGGACATCATAGTGATAAACTCCAATAAATTAAGATTGCACAAACATTCAACAAAATAAGACAATTGGCTCCATTTCTATTCATGCACACAAATTCACAAATAAAATGCGGAAAATGAAAGCACCAATTGAAAACAATTTATTGCATAGAATTAATGGAAAAATAGAACAAGAGTAAAGAAAAAAGAGAAGAAAGAACTTTCAGCATGTTATTCTATTGAATAATAGATGCAAATTTATACAATAGTTGACCCAACAATATTCCTAAATGACTGCTAATTAGATTGACAATAAACTACTTCGTGATTGACAACATACACAAACTTGACAGCTAACTAAAACTTATGGACACCTAACTCAAACACATCTACAATAAGAACTTGATTCAAACTAGAACTCTTTGACTCACACCTAAACTAAACTTGTGTTTCCAGCAACTCAACAAGGTTTGACACATGTGCAATAATTGTTTATTGACTAGTTGGAACATTAACTCTAACATCCACATTTAATGTGACAACTAAAAGAAACATTATGTAGAAATTGTACTTTGAAAACATGTCATAGAGGAGTGAGACTTTCTCATAGTTATGCAGCTATCATCCAACTTTGAAAGACCATTGGACACACCATCTTCATATGAAATGTCTCATAACCCTCATAAAGGTATGATGTCAAGCTTCCAAACTTTTAGATCTTCCTAAACTATTGAAGACACCATCTTCACATGGAATGCCACATAACCCTTTTAAAGGTATAGCTTCTCTGATCCTATAGCACCTCAAACTATTTGAGCATACATCTAGCCTCAACCACATCTTTTCCTATTTTTCAAAGCATTGATCCCTTCAAAATCAAGCAATTTTTTCAATGAAAACATAATCATCTGGTGGTTCTTCTCCTAGCCTCCTCTTATTAACAAATTCTCTAATAGACAAAATTTAATAAGAAGATAGCTTTGATACCATATTGGAAAAATAGAATAGCAGTATAAAAAGAAGAGAAGAAACAACTTTCATCTTGTTATTCTTTTGAATAATAGATGCAAATTTATACAATAATTGACACAAAAATATTCCTAAATGATTGCTAATTAGATTGACAACAAACTACTTCATGATTGACAACATACACAAACTTGATAGCTAACTATTAGTGAACAGATATGTCCTTTTAAATAATTTATCAAATTTACTCTATACCCAAATATCACAAAGGATATAATCACTCATTGCAGTTGAGGAAGCACTTTTATTTTACTTTACACTTCCTCTCTGAATTTTCTAAAGGTACAGCTCCCTTATTAAATTTACAATAAATTTGAAACCATTTTCACACTTTTTCCAAAAGTGCATAAGGGTCTCTCAACTACTCCTGGGTTGTGAGGTAATTATCAAAGGCTACTTAAAGATGAAAAGATTCAACTGATACGAAAAAGAAAACCCACTTCTAAGAATGAATTTCCATTAAAATCTCAACATGTATCACCAATAAAGAATGAAAATTTAAAAGAACTTATAATCAAGTAACAACAAACTGGGACTTTCGAATTGCCAAATCACATTCACAAAGTAATAATAATTCAACACTCTGAACACAAAGTTTCAAAGCATAATCCAAAATTCTTCATATATGTATATTCAAACTTCAATGCACCAAGTCGTTGAAAGCCAAAACATTCATACACTATTCCCAAATACTGTTATCAAAATCAAATCTATAGTGAAATACTGCTATCTAACCTCTATCTTCTATCTCCTATTTGCTCCCTGCTAAAAAAAACACAGTTCAATGCCCCAGCATTTATAGTTTCTCAAATCTGAAGGGCCTCCATTAAAACCCAGCCCTATCGGATTGATACAAGAAATCGTTATTAAACTAGAAAGTAGTTATCAAAAAGAAAGGGCACCAACAGACGACCGTTCAGTTCCCAGTATCTGCGTCAGTTTTCTCCTCCCCTCCAATAGTTTGACGCACTCGCTTCCAAATCTGAAACGTGGATATGAATTCCTGCGTGGCATGGGGGTATGGGTTTTTTAAGCTCATCACCTGGGCTCCGCATGCATCTTTCTACCACCTACACTCCTTCACCTTCAGGTTCTGACGTGGCATCAGGTTCTCATTAAGGCACAACATGGATTTGATGCTTGCCAAGGAGGTGAAATCATCAGCCTTCGGTGATTCTTTGTCTCTGATTTGTTCTACTGCTTCGGTGAAACTCCTAATTAGTGCTTCAGTGTCCATATTTCCTTCCTCGAATTGTAAGATGCCTGTAAGATTGACAATCTTCATGTCCTTTACCAGTTCCTCGTGCATTCCTATGATCTTACTTTCGATGCCCTGTATTTCTTTGATGGTCTCTTTGTAAATGGACTCCTTCCAATTCATATTATTTTTCAGAATAAAAAGTATGCAGGGGTCGACAACCTTCATAGGATTTTCATTCAAGAATTTGAGGACCCCAAAATTTTCAACCTCTGAGACCTGGAGAACCACAGCTTGGCAACATGCTAATTCTATTTCCCATACTGGGATCAAGGTTTGAATCTCCCCTAGAAGTATTTCACCTTCGGAGTAGATGCTAGCAACTTTAGAGATAAATTTATTTCCCTGGTTTACTATGTTATTTGTCTAGTTAG
Organism: Cupressus sempervirens; assembly: GCA_028749045.1. Taxonomy (NCBI): domain Eukaryota; kingdom Viridiplantae; phylum Streptophyta; class Pinopsida; order Cupressales; family Cupressaceae; genus Cupressus; species Cupressus sempervirens. The sequence continues at coordinate 193,627,070 of CM053792.1, forward strand.
TCATGGCATCAGTTAGCAGTTTTCCCCTCTGCATCTATTTCATCAATTGTTGGCTCTCAACAGAGTTTGGGTCAAAAGGCTATGATACCTAGATTATGGGAGCAACCCCTAGGTTGATCAGTGAATCAATGTATGTGGCCATTGTCACCTCCATTTCTTTTAGTTCTTTCTTCTCCCTAGAATCTTTCTCTGATTGTGTGAGCATGTGGTCAGCAGAGAACTTAAAGAAATTGTTTCCAGTATTCCTATTTATAGCACCTAGTTCAAAAGAAGTAACTTTGAACCCTTCATCATCAATCTCCCCAGATTCTTTCTTTTGTTTATAAGTGGCCACTTCTACTATGATTTTTCCCGTTATCGAGTCTTTGGTGAGACAAGCATCCATTTTTACTTTCTTCATCTTAGAACCTCTAGCTGTGTATCTAGTGACTATGTCCTTTACTGGTGTGGATACCGGCTGTAGACTTTGCTTCTTGTTGATTGAATTCGACAACCACGAAGGAACAGTAGGAGTGGTTGGAATTACCTGAGTGTCTCTAGTTGGAGTTAATAATTTAGGTTGATCTACTCTCAGGGCTTCAATGAATTGAACCTCGTCGTTTTCTTCGTCAGGGGAAACAAATTTATCATCTGAATCTTGCCCCTGAGATGTCATTTTTTGTTTCTGAGTACTAGGCTTCTTTGAGGCTTTGGACTTGGATTGGGATCTTGTCCTAGGAGCTGTAGCTTGCGAATGGGGAGGGGATCTCAGTTTCTTATCTGGAATCGGTGCGTCACCTGCAATATGAGAAAATGGAATGTCAGATTGAAGTGGTCCTGGGGAAGAAATCACCTTAGGAGAAGACTCATTGATATTTCCTCTCCTTTTCCATTGTAACCAGTCATCTATATAGGTTAATATATATCTAGCTCTCAAATTAACATCATCTTCCTCCTCTTTGCTCTAGTCTACCACTAGGAACTTTGACTCATTGGACTCTTCCCAACCGAGCTCGATTAGGTATGAACTATCTTCAATAATTCCCTATGTTTTGAACTTCAATCTAAAAGAATTGATTTGTTGTAAGGTTAATCTAGAATGGTCTTTCCTCAAGACTTATTCTTCATCTCCACAATCTCTCCATAAATCTTCTAGATGAGGAGCATCTGAAGGATTTACTTCAAGGCCAAGGGTTAGAGCTGCATATCCCTTACTATCAAAATTTCTCCTGCTGTGGTAGAAACCAAGATTGAATCCCAGCATATTGTTTCTGATTATGGAAGCATTATTCATATTAGTACAGACTAAGGAGCCCAATGTGATAGGGAAAGTCATTTCTCAATTCTCCTAAGGAATATTATCTTTGATGATCGAGAAAAGCTGTCTGCATAATTTGGCTAAAAGGATACAATCGAGGGCATATCGGGGTAACTTTAGAGGCTCATCTTCAAATCCTCTAACTCTTAAGTATGTGAACCTAGGAAATTGAATGAAGTGACTCCCATACTGTTGAACTAGTTTCTATGACTCAGAAGAAAGTCGTGGCATCTGAACACCCTTTAGAGTCAAATAAACACTTCCATACAACACATTATGCACCTTACGAAAATCCTCTAAAACTCTATCTTTCTGCAACAAAGGACAATACTGGAAGACGGTTATCTCTTCATTCCATACCCCATGTGGGAGGGTAGTGAGATCACATGTACAGGAAATACAATAAGTCAAATACGAGGCCATATAGAAATCCTCACGAAATTCTTTGGCCCTTTTGAGTTGGTTCCTCAAGGAATTGGCAATGATCTCCACCCAATCCATCCACTGCTCGCCCTTCAAGATAATCTCAATATATCTATACATCCATTCTTCAAAAAAATATACATCAGCTAAACCCTTCACCCTATGCAATAATACAACCAGGTCATGTATATGAGGTTTCATGTGATCCTTCGTAATGACTTTGGGCAGCCTAGACCCACCTCCATAGTTAACTTCAGTCCATTTCCTAGCAAGGGTGTTTCGAAAAATGCTAGGGGTTTCTTGGTATTTGGCCAAAGCTTGAGTGGGCAAAAATGCGGCAAAGGTATTTGCTATTAATTGTAAAATGGATGAAATGGTTTCCCTTGAGATGGAAAGTATTGTGTTGCCATTCTCACTTATTATGCTTCTACTCCTTACATTGTAATGGTCAATGCAAAGTTGCAGAAGCTCAGGGCTCACGAAAGCGGGAGGAAAGGCAGCGGCTTCAATTAATCCACTTGTTAACACTTCCATGCATCCCTTAACCTCTTTGGTATTCTCAAGAAAATTCATTTGCAGCTTTTCTACATTCACCCCTTCTAAATTTGTATCACAAATCACTGGTCTCTTACATTCAAGGCTGGAAGCATTGCCAAAAAAGTGCAAGATTGACTTCATTTTCAACCAAACAAGCAAAACCTCTGGCAGACAATCCTTTGAAAACAACAGATTTGCAGAACAAAACAAAGATTTCTAAATTCTCACCTGCTTTCCGCTGAAAACCAAACAACTTCTTCTATCTTCCTTAATAGCTCCTTCTCTTTGAAATCAGCTTTTTGGCAAAGTAATTTACAAAGCTACTGAATGGTTTTGTTAAAGGAAAGGTTTACATGTGGAAGTATTGGATAATTAATAGGCATGATGACATATCACCTGACATCAACCTTGGCACTTTCGAAGCATCGCTGCATGAGCTTTTCATTTAATGATTTCTCTTTTCACATAAATTAACAATGATTGATTTCATACAATATCTGATCATTCCTCAAGTCTAAGATCTTTTCTCCCACTTCTAATGATGATGACCTCCTCCTTGGAAAAAGAGAAAAATATTTTGATTTTTTATATCTAACACGAGCCTCAATTGATTGTGAAAAGGCAGTGCACCATATTTTAGAAATAAATTATCGCCAATCGTTCTGATCAAGAACCACTTTGAACCGTTTTGAACTGAGATTCAAAGTGGTTCGAAGTGCTTCAATGAAAGCCACCGCATTAAAAAAATTTCCTGCCAAAGAAAAAAAGCATTAGTATGAAAATCTTCAGTTGAACTACTTTGAACTACTTTGAACCAAGGTTCAAAGTGGTTCAAAGTAGTTCAAAGGAAGGGGACCACAACCGTGGAAGCCTGCAACTTCGACCAACTACTTCAAGGAGTGGTGAACACATAAATGCTAAGGAAAGGACTTCGAACGAAGATAGGTAAGGGGTTGGAAGGAGGTCCTTGGAAAGAGAAAAGGTGACTCTACACACAACTAACACTAACTAAAACTTATATACACCTAACTCAAACACATCTGCAATAAGAACTTAATTCAAACTAGAACTCTTTGACTCACACCTAAACTAAACTTGTGTTTACAAAAGCTAAACCAGGTTTGCCACATGTGCAAAAATTATTTATTGACTAGTTCAAACATTATGTACTCATTCTTTTGTCATAATCTAGTATAGACTCTTTAGTAAATTTTCCTTTAATCATTGACCATCATCAATTCCAAATGTTCTTTGCACATCATCATTTAATCATGTTCTCTCGCTAAAGTAGGCAAGATCTGTGTATAAGCTCTTTGACAATCAATGAAAGACCTTCATTTTCCACTTCAAATATATTTATCTTCACTCATTCTCATATTTTATGTATTTATTTATTTATAGTTTATCATTATTATTATTCAATTCTAGAGGAGGGGATATCACATAAGTTTTTTGGGCTTTCTCTAAAAATCTTGTAATCTTACATGTCTATTTTTCACCTTGTCGCATGACATAAAAGGCCTCTTACAATAAGCTCAAGAATTGTGTGGGGGATTTTTCTATAGCCTCTTCAATGATATGCCAAGGAATTTATTGCCTTCTACATTATTCTAGTGATTTGAGGATTCTTTCTGCCCCAAAATGGGGTTTAGTCTTAAGTGCCAAATAGATTGATAAGAGCAATTTTAGAAAGTCTATCTTTCGTATTATGTTTATTAAGGCTATTTAGTTAAAAAAATAAACTTGAAGGGGGATTAGATTTAAAACCCTTTTGGTTATGATAGATCTTTTACAAGTTGAAGGCAATTTTGTGGCCAAGAGTATTTGGCATGCATGGGAGGCTATCAAATATTAACTTTAGTGGGCCAAGTCTACTTTAACGGATAGTCTCGTATTTAATCAATATAACATTTAGTGTTTTGTATTATTAATAACAATGTACAACCCATAACTAAGAGGGAACATGAGAGTGAATCATTTGTGAAAAAAATAAAAAATTAAATCATCCATCCCATATCAGATATGAGTATGTGTAGGATCATGAGGGGCCAAATTGTTGCCTTAAGTGGTAGTGAAAATTAGCAAATTAGGATTATGTAAAATTGATGTGCAATTATAAACTAGTTATGAACTTTATATAAAAAAGTTTTAAGAATAAAATCTATAGGAAATTGAATGTAGTTTCTAAACTTCTAGACCTTATCTAGAAAAAAAAATTAATTGGATTGGTCAAAATTTTGTATTTTAGTGTAGTAATACAAAAATACTAGGACATGAATAATAAGTAGGTGTATGTATGACCAACTTAATCACAATCAAATGGTAATATTTTTTATAAGATTCTAGATATAAGAAGTGGACTCATTCTAGATGTGATGCATATTTTTGGGTGTTTTTTATTCAAAGTAAATAATTAATTATGAATTTTTTGCTACAAAATTTTAAGAATAAAAAAATCTTGTGTCTCACTACCTTAACTAATTCAAACAATACAAAATTGATTCTTTTTTTCCTTGTAGTAGGCAAAGCATAGAATGTGATGCATCTTTCACATTTCAAAAATGTTATACTATTTTAAAGTTATAATTATTTTTCAATCAATAATTTATATGTGTCTCTATTAGAAATTAAGTTATAATTACTATATCAAACTCATAATTTGACAACAATTATATCGATGGAAACTTGAGAACATTCTTAAAAAATCATTTTTTGTTTCATTAAATTTGGTTGAAATAAGAGTCATCAGATGCATGCTGAAAGTTTAGAACTTAGATTAACTAGGAAAAAAATACATTTTTGGGGTTGATCAAGTAGGCCTAGTAAACATCGAGCCTAATTAGATACCTAATAGTTATTAGGTACTTGGGATATTCTATCTACATTGAAAATTTGCAAGTTTCCCTCTTATTTTGTATTACCTAATTAGTTATGTATCTTTATGGTTTATCAATTGATGCCTACAACATATTATCCAATTGAACTTTTTATGAAATTTCTACATAATTTGATATTAAATACAATATATTGATAATGTAAGAATATTTTGTAATATTATATCATATTACAATATTTTATGATATTTAATAATGTTTTAAAATATTTTTTAATAATTTTTAATATTTTTAAATATATATATATATATATATATATATATATATATATATATATATATATATATATATATATATATATATATATATATATGTTTTTAATGTTATAATGCATAATAATATAAAATACTATATTATCTAAAATTATATAATGTCTCTCAAATTATTTATGTGTCTAGATGTCCTAGGACCCCTAAGCATACCTAATTAAATAGAATGGATCAAAGAGGATTATAGGATATCCTATGACCCCTTTTGACCCATTTGATCAAATTATCTATGTGTTTAGGGCTCATAGGACCTCTAAGCACACTTAATTTCATCAAATGGGTCAAATGGGGTCATAGGGTTCCCTATGACCCTTTTGACCAATTAGATAAAATTATCCATGTGTCTATGATTCCTAGGACCCCTAAGCACACTTAATTCAATTAAATGGGTCAAAGGGGTCATACCTATAGACACGTATATAATTCAAAAAATTGGGTCATAAGGGGTCATAGGGTATCTTGTGACCCCTTTTGACCTATTTGATGAAAATATCAATGTGTCTAGGGGTTCCAGGATACCTAAGCACATGTAATGTCATTGAATGGGTCAAAAGGGATCATAAGGTTCCCTATGACCCCCTTTAACCAATTCAATGGAATTATCAATGTTTATTGGAGTCCTAAGATCACTAAGAACACTTAATATCATCAAGTAGGTCATAGGGGGTCTAGGGTTCCCTATGACCCCTTTTAACCCATTTGATTGAATTACATATATGTCAAGGAGTTGTATGACCCTTAAGAAACTTAATTCAATTGAATAGTTGAAATGGGGTCATAAGGTTTCCTATGACCCATTTTAACCCATTTGATTGAACTATTTATATTTAGGGGTATTAAGGCCCCTAAGAACTCTTAATTTGATTGAATAGTTAAAATTGGCTATCATGAAATCCTATGACCCCTTTTGATCCATTTGATCAAATTATTTATGTGTTTGGGGGGTCCTAGGACCCCTAAGCACACTTGATTTGATTGAATGGTTCAAAGGGGGTCATAGGGTTTGCTCTTACCTCTTTTGACCCATTTGATTGAATATTTATGTTCTTAGGGATCTTTGGAGCCCCAAGCATACTTAATTTTATTGAATGGATCAAAGTGGGTCATAGAATATCCTATGACCAATTTTGACCCATTCGATCAATGTAAATATATGTCTAGGGGTCTTAGGACCCCTAAGCACACTTAATTTGGTTGAATGGGTCAAAAGGGGGTCATGGGATATCCTATGACCCCTTTTGATCAATTTAATCAAATATTTATGTGTCTAGAGATCCTACAAGCCCTAAGCACACTTAATTTGATCATTCATTCAAATTAGTTAAGAGGCTAGGGATCCTATGACCCCTAAGCACACTTTATGTCAATGAATGGGTCATAGGGTTCTCTATGACCCCTTTTGTCCCATTCAATTGAATTATTTATGTGATAGGGGTGCTAGGACCCCTAAGTACACTTAATTTGATTGAATGGGTCAAATGGGGTCATAAGGTATCCTATGACCCCTTTGACCCATTTAATAAAATTATTTATATGTCTAAGCATCATAAGATCACTAACCATGCTTAATTTGATTGAATGGATCAAAGGAGGTCATAAGGTATACTATGACTCCTTTTGATCTATTCAAATTAATCATATGTGTTTAGGGGTCCTAGGACCCTTACACGCACTTAATTCAATTGAATGTGTCAAAGAGAGTCATAGGGTATCCTATGACACCTTATGACCCATTAGATTCAATTATTTATGTGTCTAGGGGTCTTACGACCCAAAATACACTTAATTCAATTAAGTGCATCAAAGGGGATCATAAGATATCCTATGACTCCTTTTAAACCATTCAATCAAATTATTTATGTGTCTAGGGGTCCTATCACCCCTAATTACACTTAATTTGATTAAATAGGTCAAAACTTCTAACCCATTTGACCAAATTTTCCATGTATATAGGGGTCTTGGGACCCTTAAGCTAACTTAATTTGATGGAATAGATAAAAAAGGCTCATAAGGTTCCTTATGACCACTTTTGACCCATTAAATGAAGCTATTTATGTGTTTAGGGGTCCTAGGACCCCTAAGCATACTTAATCCAATTAAATGGGTCAAAGAGGGTTGACCCATTCAATTGAGTTATCTATGTGAACTTCTAAGCACACTTAATGCCATCAAATGGGTCAAAATGGGTCATGTAGTCCCCATTACCCCTTTTAACCCATTCAATTCAATTATCTACGTGTTTATGGATCCTAAGACTATTAGGATTCAACATATCTAAAATAATATATGAATAAATAGTTAAATGTAGAAAAAAAAAAAAAAAAAAACATAAGAACATAGATAACATAGATTTAATGTGGTTCACCCAAAACCTGGGCTACGTCCACCTACACAGCCATCGAACCTTTCTTATTATCTAGTGATTATAGTATAAACCCTTACAACTCAATGCAATTTCAAGAACAACCCATCTCATTATACATCGCATTACCACAATCCATAATCCTAAGCTATCTTATATAATATATCCCCACTTTAGGGTTACAATATGCCTATCTAAATAAGGCATGATAAAATAAGAAGAATGTATAGTACTTCTTTGATCAGTCTCCACAAACTAACAAGGACCCATAAGCATAATTAATTCAATGAAATGGGTCAAATGGGGTCATAGGGTCTCCTGTGACCCCTTTTGACCCATTTGATCAAATTATTTATGTATCTAGAGATCCTAGGACCCCTAATCATACTTAATTTGATTGAATGGTTAAAGGGGGTCATATGGTATCCTATGACACTATTTGACTCATTTAATTAAATTATCTATGTGTCTAAGGGTCTTAGGACACTTAAGCATACTAAATATCATCAAATGGGTCAAAAGGGGTCATAGGCTTCTATTTGACCCCTTTTCACCCATTTGATTGAATTATCTAGCTATTTAAGGGTCATGGGACCTCTACAGATACTTAATTTGATTGAATTAGCCCTAGGACCCCTAAGCACACTTAATTAAATTAAATTGGTCAAAGCAGGCCTAGATCTCCCTATGAACCCTTTTGACCCATTTGATCAAACTATTTATGCATTTAGGGGTGCTAAAACCCCTAAGCACACTTAATTCGATTGAATGGATAAGGGGAGGCATATGGTATCATATGACCCATTTTGACCCATTTGATTGAGTTATCTATGTCTTTAGGGGTCCCAAGATCTATAAGCACACTTAATATCATTTAATGGGTCAAAAGGGGTCATAGGGTTCCTATAACCCCTTTTGACCCATTCAATCTAATTATCTATTTTTCTAGAGGTCTTAAGACCCCTAAGAACACTTAATTTGATTGAATCAAACATAGGGGATCATACAATATCCTATGACCCCTTTTGACGTATTCTATTAAATTATTTAAGTGCCTAAAGGTCCTAGGACCCATAAGCACACTTAATTTTATTGAATGGATCAATGCATATCATAAGGTATCCTTTGACCTCTTACCCATTTGATCAAATTATCTATGTATCTAGGAGTCCTAGGAACCCTAAGCACACTTGATTCAAGTGAATGCATCAAAGGGGGTCATAGGATATGCTATGACCCCTTTTAGCCCATTTGATTGAATTATTTATGTATCTTGTGGTCCTAGGACCCTTAAGCACACTTAATTTGTCAAAGGGGGTCATAGAGTATCCAATGACCCCTTTTAACGCATTTGATCAAATTATCTATGTTGTAGGGCCTAGGACCCTTATTCACACTTAATTTGATTAAATGGGTCAAAGGGGATCATTGGATATCCTATTACCCCTTTTGACTATTTTGATCAAATTATCTATGTATCTAGGGGTTTTAGGTCCCTTAAGCACACTTAACTTGATTTAATAACTTTAAAATGATATTATAAATAGTTTTAATATAATATTATAACTAATACTATAATAACTTTGAAATTATTTGTACATATACATATATATAGGTGTGCATTAATGTAAATGTAAGGCAAAAGAAATCTAACTAGATACATACACTGAAACCAAGTAGATCTATCTAACACCAAAAACCAAGATAAATAGTAAGATGTTGGGTTCACCAAAATGTAATGATGAAGGTCAACACTAGTTATTCCCTGCATACCCATCCCTATTTTTGTGAGCAAAAATTTGGATCCCCTCTTTTTGGCTTTTTGCATTGCCTTGCTTGGGGCAAGTCTTTTTTCTTATTTTGACTTTTGATGTTTAGATCCCTACATCCCTATCTAGGATGTTGGACTTTCTTGTGTGGGAGAAGTAAGTAAGGATCCCCAGCCTCACACATGAGGGGGGTCTATGGTCTTTGAGAAAGAAACTTCCAGATCTAGTAGGAGCTTATTCCTACATGTCTTAGGTGAAGGGAAAAGATTTATGCAATCTTGGTTTGAACACATGGAAAATTTATAAATGGAGGATAAGTATAATTAATGCCAACCTTTAATTATCATGATCAATGGGTTATTAAAGATACTTGAAGGGATTAATTATGAATTTGTACTATAATCACAATTGTATTGTGTAAGCAAAAATTTTCATTTGAGTCACCACCTTGCCTATAAGTAATTATTCCTTAGGTTAGAAAATGATTTATGTGTCAAGCTAGTTAAGTTTCATGCTTAGACGAGGAAGGGTCTTAATGCTATGGCATCTTTCATTCTAGTATTTTAGGTTGGTATTTTTCTCTTTACTTCTTCTTTCTATTTGTAGTTAGTGTTTTCTCTAGTTTTCGTGTGGTTTGTATTTTCCTCTTTCTTGGGTAATTTTTCTTTCTCTACTTCTTTGGGCATTTGTTTTTGTGGTTTTTGCCAAAAAATTTCTTTGGTCATGTTGGTTTTTTTGTCTCTTTCAATCATTTGTCATGGTCAAAAGCTTCTTTGGCTCCACCCCCTTCGTGTACAAAACAAGCGAATGTTCTTCCAATGAAATGCATTTGGTAGTTTGAGTTTTGGCCCCTAATTGGTCATTCAAAATGCATAATAAAAAGTGCATTCCATCATGGGGAAGGTAGGTCTACTTCTTTTATTTTATTTTGGTTTGTTTGGCTTGATGATGCATATTCACTTCTTTCTAGTTTTCTTGGCTATTCACCCTACCAAAGGAGTAGTTTTTCCATCAAGGTTCCCTTTTGCATTCTTTGTTGTCATGGTTTGCATGAGGTTAGATCTCACATGTTGTGTTGGTTTGTTTGGCTTAGCCCAAAGGTTGCAGGTATGCTTTCATGGGTTCATGTTTTTGGTTTTATCTCTAAAATATAGAGAGTGTGGGATATGTCTTCATTGTTACATGCACATGTGACCTTAGTCTTAGTGGGTTAGTGGTAGCCTCTTGGTGTTGCACTAATAGTTTTTTTAATATTCTTGGGTGACTATAAATGGTGTTTTTCACCTTGGATCATCTACTAAGATGTAATATTCCTCTGTGGGTTGAGTGCCATGTGTCTTTAAAAATAAGTTGGTTAGTATTTTGAATTTAAATGGGTGTCACATGTAAAAAGTACTCATCATTTATTCATCTTATGTGTCATGTGAGTGAATTTTTAATAGTGGACATGTCAATTGTATAAGGACAACTATGAGCCATGTCACCAAAAATCCATGTTCGAGTAACAAAAAAAAAATATGGTGAAGAATGAATGATTGATATTTTGCTAGTTCAAAACTATCCATGTATATACTCACAATTTCCAAAATTATAGGTTATTAGAATTTGGGGATTTCTTCCCCTACTACTGATGAGAGGTATTTTTTGTGCTTTCCAAGATATGACTTTCAAATACCATTGTTTTTATCTTTTACTAGAACTTGCTTTACTCATTTTGGTTTTCAAGTTTTTTTTGTGTTCCCTCCTATATGGCAAGATCGTCCTCTAAAGGGACAAGAGGGCATAAAGTCCCAAAAACCCTAGATCTCAAGTTCACTAAAACTAGTGTTTTGAGAAAGGATCATGATATTAATGCATGTACAATCTCCACAAGTGCTAATGGATATTGTCTTTGGAGGAAAGAAAAAAAATTTTGTGTATTGTGGTTGTGTAGGGGTAAAATAGAAGCACTTTAAATAGGGTTGTACACCTCAATTATACAGGGTCACTAGGCCGTTCAAATATTTTTGTGAGGGAAAGAGATAAATTTCCAAGTATGATTCCACTTATGATCAAAATTAGATTAGATAGGTCCCAAAGGAATAAGGGAGCTAATACTGAGTTCAAATTACAAGAAGGAAAGCAATACAAGGAAATATTCTCTCTTTGGCCCTTAATAGGATAATGTGAATGCAGAATTGAACTAATGTATTAAATAATGTAAATCTAGATGCTATATAAACACAATAATCCCAATTAAGATCAAAGATATGAAAGGAAATAAAATATAAATGACCCACCTTGAAATGTGTAGAGGAACATGTGTTTTTGCTCAAAAATTTGCAAATATGAACTGTATCTAAACATTTATTTGTGGATCTTGAAATGAAATGATGAAAGGAACTAAACCTATAAATCTTCCTAGAATTTTAGACTAAAGTACTAGTTTGACTTGCGAAGACATCATGCAACTAGATTGATGTAGTTTGACAATCTGCAACTAATGACTTTAGAAAGCTTCTGAATAGTAGATTCCAAATCGGTAATTCTTTTTGCTCCCAACCTATAAATCAACACTAGAAAAGAAAGATTTGGCATTGGGTTTTGATGAGGGCTTATATGGAATCCTTTAGAATAACTAAGAGGTGGGCCAAATTATTTATTCAAGGTACAAATGTATAAATAAAATTTTTCACAATTTAGTGAACCCATATCCATAAAACATGTTCATCATGCATGCATCCATTAGATCATATAAGCACTTAAACTTGTAGGTTACTATCAAATCAACTTTACTGAAATGTAAGCATGAAACATAATAGATTCAATAACACATTTAACACAATGATTTATCATGAAAACCCAATTTCAAAAAAACCACCAGTAACATGCTACTCATTCTCACTCTTCTAAAGTGATGCCCTGTGAAGAGCCAACCCTGTTAAAGTTACAATGCACATCAATTGTTAAATGTGACCTGGTTAAAGGATTTCAATCATCCTATTAGGAGAGAGCTTTGTTAGAGGACTTTAGATCATTCACTTAGAATGTCACCCGATTAAAGGATTTACAAATGATTGTTAGGTCAACCTTAATCCAAAGGATTTACCCTAGACTAGTACAATGATTAGAAAGTAACAATAAGGCTTGATCTAATTATAACTTACAACACACTTGTAGATTATAGATCTTTTCTTCAATCCTCTATTCTACTTGGCTTTCACACACTTCAACTCTGATATCTTGTTCACCCTTCAAGCATTCATACCCTAAAACCTTCTTGCTTTGCTTGCCAATAGTAGTCTCTTCTTTTAGGTCACTAAATGAAACAATACCCTAGACTCCTTGTCCTACTTAGGTTCTCGCACATGACAACCTTTCCTTCTGACTAGCCATCTCTATAAATAGAAAATTAAGATCTTTTGTCATTCAACTTCCATTGTCTATTTTAGGGTTAGGTTGGACCAAGTAGGATTTAATGAATCTACCCATCATTTTATTCCCTTCTAGGAACTTCTCCTTCAATCCTCTTTGAATTCACCTCAAAATGGTTCATCTTGAATTTTGTGCCACTAGTTCATCAAGCTTATCCTCCACACAATTCACACAATCCAAGAAATCAAACTTGTCAGCTTAGATTCATCAAATTCATGATCTTTCTCATAATGTTGACACTCAAAATTAACTTACTTATGATGCTTGATACATCATGCATTGCTCGGCATCTACTATCAAAACACTTGACACGAACTAAAGTTCACTAGTACTTGGCATCAACTAAACTTTACTTGGGTTACACTGTATCACTTGACTTACAATAAAATTGACTTTTCTTGGCTACAACTAATTGTATGCTCAGCTTAAACTAACTTTTCTTGGCACCTATTGTGTAGATTGTTAAGCTTGGCAACCACAATTCATTTAACTTGTTCTTCTAAACTTAATCAGTGTATTCATCCTTTGCAACCTTAAGTAGATTATCAATGCACTATAATATCACTATATTAACTAATCCTTGTACTCCTTTTCCATATCATAACATAGCCTTTCCTCTAAGTGCTATTGTTACCTCATTTGATCAAATCCTCCTCATCAATCAAACAAATGATAGTACTCAAATCATCTAAGAAATTGTCTTACCAGCAAGTATTAAGTTTGACATTAGTGACAAAAAAATGATTGAAACACATATTCCTACTTGTATTAATCTATTCTAAACAATATCCTTCTTTGGCATTGATGGAAAACCAAACTTAATTAGTACAACCAAAAAAATACCAAAAAGAAAATAATTCCTTGTATTGAAATCTCTCCCTTTATCAACAACTTTCATCTTTTGAATAGGTTACAAAATTCTATTCTAATTAATAGACAATCAATCAATGCATCCTTATGACTCCCTCTGGATCACTTCTTATATCTCCTTTGACATTAAATGCCTCTTACTAGATATTCCATGTTTCTTCTGTGTTTTCTTTCATCTCCCTCTTTAACAACAATATCTCCCTTAATAGGATTTCTCCCTCTTTGAAAACAATGTCAAAGACTTATCATCTTAATATGTAGATATGAACATTTTTAGTTTCTCCCTCTATCACCTAGCTTGTGACTAATTTTTAGCTCCAGCTCTTTGATTACTTTATGCAAGTCCTAAAGTAAGATCCACTACATCAATGTGTAACATATTTCAATCAACTTTTTTTATGTAGGGCACTTCTCATGCTTCTTGGATAGCCTTTGATAGGGGTATCACCCCTATTTTACCTTTTAGATACTCATGAGCATCCTTAGGTAATGCTTTTGTGAAGATATTAGCTATTTGTTCTTTTGTGTTGATATATTCCATCTTCACCTTTTTATCTTGAACCAACTCTCTCAAGTAATGATACTTGATTTCAATGTGCTTAGTCTTTGTATGCATCACAAGATTCTTTGATCTATTTATAGCACTTAGATTGTCACAATAAAGTATCACAGGTTTAGTGATTTCCTCCTTCATACCTTTGAGTAGTTGCTTGATCCATATAATGTTTGTACAATTTACTATAGTAGCAACATGTTCAACTTCAATAGTAGATTGAGAGATGCAGTTTCGTTTCTTGCTACTCCATGTAACCAACTTATTTTCTAAGAAAAATGCTCCTCCACTAGTGCTCTTACTGTCATCAATATTTCTATCCCAATCACCATCGGTGTAGGCTCTCAACTCAAATTTCTTAGTTTTCTTATAGTATAGAACATAGTCTTTTGTTTCCTTTCAGATATATCATTATTCTCTTAACAACCATCAAATGATTCTCCCTAGAAATAGTAGAGAATCTTGCAACTATCCCAACAAATGTAATTTTTCAATCATAGACCTATACAATATTTGATTCACCTCAACTAAATCATCATTTTTTGACAATTTATGTCCTATCACCATAGGTGTGCTTACTAGCTTGGAATCTTCTAATCCAAAAGTTTTCAATATCTCCTTTACATACTTTAACTGAGTGATGTATACCATATTTCATCTTATGTACTTGCAAAATCACAAAAATTTTGATCTCTCCAAACATAGACATCTCAAATTCTTTCTTCATTTCATTTGCAAAAGCCTTACATAAAGTATCTTAACCTTCAAATGTGATATCATCAACAAAAATTTTAAATAGTAAAATGTGTTTATCTTTCTTTGTCTTCAAGTATAGCTGCTTGTTATCATCAATCCTCTCAAATCATATAAAGCTTTGTGTATTCCACATACCATGTTTTTGTTTTTAGCATCAACAAATCCTTCTGGTTGTTCTATATAAATCTCTTCCTCTAATATACCATTCAGAAATGTAGACTTAACATCCATTTGATAAACTTTGAAACCTTTATATGCAGAGTAAGCAAGTAGAGTTCTCACTCCTTCCAATCTTGCAATAGAAGTGAATATTTCTCCATAGTCTATCCCTTCTCCTTGTGCATATCCTTTACAAACTAATCTTTCCTTCTTTCTTGTGACTTTACCATTTTCATCTAACTTATTTATGTACACCCACTTGATGTCAATCACATTTTTATCTTCTAGTCTAGGAACTAGAGTCCATGTCTTATTTTTCTCAATTTGTTCAATCTCTTCTTTCATGACTTTACTCTAATCCAAATCTACTAAGGCATCTTTCACTATTTTAGGTTCATGCATGATAAGAAAACATGTATCATTTTTCAACTTGTTCCTTGTCATTGGTCTTTCATCTTTGTCTCCAATGATTTGTGCAATAGGGTGATGTCTCTTGACATACTTAGATAGTCTTGGTTCTACTCTATTTTCCTCGTTTGGTCTCTCAACTTCTAAATTATATGTACATCTCTATTAGGTAGTTCAACATCTCTTTCATGTACACTAATCTAAGAATTAGAATGTGCCTCAACTTCATTCTATAATTCAACAGCTGAATGTAGCTCAGTTCCTGAATGCAACTTGGCATTCATAGTATGTGACTTGGCAGTCACTGAAACTGGTTATTAATTTGCAACTTGATTTATAGCATCTTCATCAGCAAGAACACCTTCATAAAAGTATAGAATGATTTGTATTCTTCTGGTTCCTTCATAGGTTCAGCCTTATGTACTTATGTATATTCAACAAATTTCACATTTGCACTTTCTACAACTTTGTTAGTGTTAGTATTTAAACACTTATAAGCTTTACTTCTTGTGGAATAACCAAGGAATGTACCTTCTTCACTTTTTGCTTCTAATTTACCATTCCTAAAATCTTTGAGAATATAACACTTACTTCCAAATACCTTAAAATATTTTACATTGGGTGAGTATCCATACCATTTTTCAAAAGGTGTTGAATGAGTAACTTTCTTGACTTGCACACAGTTCAAATTATAGATAGCTATACTTATAGTTTCTCTCTAGTATTACAAAGAAACAATTTTCTCCTTCATGAGTATCCTAGCACAATCCATTACAGATATGTTCCTCGTTTCAACAATTTCATTTTGTGGAGGGATCTTAGGAGCAAATGTATGTCTTTTTATTCCTCTATCATTACAAAACATTTCAAACTCATTTGATGTAAATTCTCCTCCTCTATTAGATCTCTAACATTATAGAATTTTACTTGTTTCCTTCTCAACTCTTGCTAAGTACCACTTGAACATTTGGAAAGCATTAGATTTATGTTTTAGAAATATAATTGTCATTATTCTAGAATAATCATCAACAAATAGCATAATGTACTTATCTCCTTTGCATATTTACACATCAATTGGTCCACACAAGTCAGTATGAACAATCTCTAATGTTCCTTTAGAGGTATGAGTCTTACTCTTAAAACTTGAATTTTTAATTTTGCATAACTGATATTGTTTGCAAATTATATTGCTAGGTTTCTTCAACTTAGGTAGACCTCTGACTCTTTTCATGTTACTAATACTAACCAAATTACCAAAATTAACATGACATAACCTCTTTTACCATAGCCACACCTTAGAAAATTTTATGACAAAACAAGTAGGATCCTCTATATCAAGGTAGAATAGATTACCTCTAGTTTGATCACCTTTTCCAATTAGTTTTCCATAAGTATCATATATCTTAGAAATTTTGTTCTCAAACTCAACCTTACAACTTGAATTATTTAGTTGTGACATACTCAACAAATAATAGTTAAGTCCTTAACATAATAAGCATTGTCACATAATATCTTTTCTATGAGTTTGATAGAACCTTTTCCTTTTATCAAATAGGGTGCATCATTATCAAACCTTACACTATTTCCATCATAATAATTCAAGGTAATGAACTTACTTTTATCTCCATTCATGTGATGTGAACATCCACTATCAATTATCCATCTATTATTCGTGTTCACACAAGACACCATTGTAGTTGTGTCATCCTCATCAAATTCATCCTTCATTGTAACAAACACCACTTCATCATCATGATCATCAAATCCATCTTTTGTTTCCTCTTCAACAATGTATCAAGAATTCTTACCTTTGTCTTTGTAACATTTTTTGTCTTCACCTCTTCTAATTTTGTACTTGTCTCCACCTCTATAATTATTCTTCTCTAGACATCTAGCAGCAATATGACCAACCTCATTGCAATTGAAACACATGATTGGTAACTTACCTCTGAACTTGCCTTTACCTCTATGGAATCTCCTTGCTAGTAGTGCTTCAAGTTGTTCTACATCCTCCTCATCTGTATCACTATCACTAGACACATATTTTACCTTTTTCTTCTTATTATTATTAGGTTCCTTTAATGATAGCTTAGCTTTGAAAGCATATTCAACATTGTTAGGTTTGAAATTATCAAAATTAGATAGCTCAAAAATAGTG
The DNA here is from genome assembly GCA_028749045.1 of Cupressus sempervirens. Classification (NCBI taxonomy): domain Eukaryota; kingdom Viridiplantae; phylum Streptophyta; class Pinopsida; order Cupressales; family Cupressaceae; genus Cupressus; species Cupressus sempervirens. Next base: position 193,644,939 of record CM053792.1, read on the forward strand.
ATCCTATCTACCAAACCTTCAAGAGTCAGATTAGAACTTGATACACATCTCACTTCTTGTACTGTAGAAACTCTAATAGCATAAATGGGCAGAATTATTCTCAAAACTTTTCTTAGTATAGTCTCATCATCTATCGTACTAGTAGATCCCCTTATTGCATTAACAACATCCTTTATCCTAGAGCAATATTGAGCAATATTCTCACCTTCTTCCATTCTCGTATCATCAATCTTAACTCTAAGACTTTCAAATTTGGCTCTTAGAATATTTGCATCACCTCCATTTATGGTGTATAGAGTATCCCACATTTTCTTTGCACTATTATAGAACTTGATATCACCAATCTTGGCATAAATTAGGGCAGAGGCAATCTCCAACATTATCTGGTTGTGTTCTTTCTTCCTTTTCAGATCTTCAACAATTAGGGCTCTAGTAGGATCAACATGCTCATTAATAATGGTAGATTGTGCATGATCTCTAAGACCTCCTAGGTGTAGCTTCATCAGACTTTGACATGCAAGAAAATTATCTTTATAAAGCTTGGGTACCTCTCTTTTTGACATCTTGATCTTTTTGCTTCTAGTACCTTCAAACTAGTACTCTTAAAAAGATGGCTTTGATACCAATTGTTGGAATCGTTTAGAATAACTAAGAGGGGAGGTGAGTCAGTTATTCAAGGTATAGATGTACAAATAAAACTTTTCACAGCTTAGTGAACCCATATCCATAAAATATTTTCATCATGCATGCATCCATTAGATCATACAATCACTTAAACTTGTAGATTATTGTCAAATAAAATTTGCAAAAATGTAAGCATGAAACATAACATATTCAATAACACATTTGACACAATGATTTAATGTGAAAACCTAATTTGAGAAAAACCACTAGTAACATGCTACTTATTCTCACTCTTCTGGAGTAATGCCTTGTGAAAGGCCAACCCTATTAAAGGTTACAATACACACTATTAAATGTGACTTGGTTAAAGGATTTCAATCACCCTATTAGGAGTGAGCCTTGTTAGAGGACTTTAGATCATTCACTTGGAATGTCACCTAGTTAAAGGATTTTAAAATGACTGTTAGGTTAACCTTAATCCAAAGGATTTACCCTAAAATAGTACAATAATTAAAAATTAACTGTAAGGATTGATCTAATAACAACTTACAACACACTCGTAGATTATAGATCTATGTTTTAGTCCTCCATTCTACTTGACTTTCACACACTTCAACTCTAATAGTGTGTTCACTCTTCAAGCATTCATACCCTTAAGCCTTCTTACTTTTCTTGCCAATAGCAGACTCTTGTCTTAGGTCACTAAATGAAGTAATACCCTAGACTCCTTATCTTCCTTAGGTTCTTGCACATGACAACATTTTCTTCTAACTAGCCATCTCTATAAATAGAAAATTAAGATCTTTTGTCATTCAAGCTCCATTGTGCATTTTAGGGTTAGGTTCGATTAGGTAGAATTCAATGAATCTACCCATCATTTTATTGTATTCCCTTCTAGAAACTTCTCCTTTAATCCTCTTTAAATTTTCCTCAAAATGGTTCATCTTGAATTTTGTGCCACCAACTCATCAAACTTATCTTCCACATGGTTCACACAATCCAAGAAATCAAACTTGTTAGCTCAGATTTATTGAATTCGTGATCTTTCTCATAATGCTAACACTCGATATTAACTTGCTTCTGATGCTTGGCACATACTATGTTGCTCAACATCCACTACCAAAACACTCAGTGCAAATTAAAGTTTACTAGTGCTTGACATCAACTAAACTTTACTCGGCTTACACTGTATCACTCATCTTACACTAAAATTGACTTTGCTCAGCTCCAACTAATTTTTTTCTTGACTTACACTAACTTTTCTCGACACCTACTGTGCAGATTGTTAAGCTTGGCAAACATAATTTGTTTAACTTGTTCTTCTAAACTTAATTAGTGTATCCATCCTTGCAACCTTACTCATAACTCAACCTTTCCTCTAGGTGCTATTGTTACCTCATTTGATCAAATCCTCTTGATCAATTAAAAAAATGATAGTACTCAAATCATCTAAGCAATTGTCTTACCAACAAGTAGCAAGTTTGACATTAGTGACAAAACAATGATTGAAACACATATTCATACTTGTATCAATCTATTTTCAATAGGCTTCCCTTGGTCAATGCCTAGGTTAAGGAATTAATTGTAATTGAGAAATGTAAAGAAATTTCTTGCATGTAGTAGATCTGAATAATATTAAGTGAAAGATACAATTACCTATGTAATTACAATTTCCTTTGATATGTGATCAACTATGTAAGTATAATAGCCTTGACTTAAAGAAACCATAAGAAAATAAAAGAAGCCAAAACCTCATGTATGGAAATGTATGTGACATGTAATTGATGAATAATAGAAAAGCTTGAATGGATTGGAATTATGAATCTTCTCCTTAGATCCAAACTCCACTACCACCTTGAAGGAAGAAACTTGATGCAAGAAAGAGATGCTTAGACTTAAATTTTTCAAGATGCTTTCTTGAAGAAGAATTTCCTATAATACTTTCTTGCTTGAGAGAAGATCACTTGAGAATGAGATATGAAAATGAATCCCCCAAGCCTCATTTTATACTAGTTTTTAGGAGAGAAAATAACTCATGCCATTTGGGTAACAATCATAAACTAATTAAACCCTTGAGGCCTTTCAGGCCATGAGCTCAAAAACTAATACTTTTCTTGCTTGAGAGAAGATCACTTGATAATGAGATATGGAAATGAATCCCACAAGCCTCCTTTTATACTAGTTTTTAGGAGAAAAAACAACTCAAGTCATTTGGGAAATAGTCATAAACTAATTAAACCCCTAAGGCCTTTCAGGCCAAGAGCTCCTAACTGTGAGAGACTATGTCAACCTACGTCGATCTAGTCTAGGACTAGGTCAACCTTAGAGGGATAGGTCAACTTGGGTCAACCTAATCTAAACTAGGTTAACATGAGTTGACTTGGTCCTAGAGATCCATTCATATGTGCCACAGAAAGTGCTAGGAACTAATATGCAAGTGAAACTAGAAGATGGTGATATAAACATGAGATATGGTCAAAAGGGTATCAAAATGATACCTAGAAGACCATGTTAGAAAGAAACAGATGATGAAGGAGCATGGAATGGAAGAGGAGAGGAGAAAAAGAGAGAAAAAATACACTAAGGAGGGCTAAAAGGTCTCAAAATGAAGTGGGTAAATATTTTAAGATGTTAGATTTAGCCCCCACTTTAGCAGGAGTATGAGATAAGTCATAATCTTGGCAAAGGAAGTAGAGAAGAAATAAAATGTCACATCAAGAGAGAAAATCACCAAGTTTAATGACATAAGCCCCCAAACCTAGGATCCTAACTCCATTCTCATGCATAAGAGCATTAAAAAACAAAGCAAAAAGACAGCCAAACAAAACAAAAGGGGACAAAAAAAAAGACACAAAAAAGGGTTAGTACTAAATCCCAAATCAACTAGTGAAAGAGACCTTATCTAATAAAATTTCTTTTTCACTAATATCATAGTTGGATGGCTATTACAAAATATAAGAGACCATGTAGGAAAGGCAAGAGTAGCACAAAGGACTATGTTCCTCATTATTTTTTCCTACCAACATTGAAGCATAGAGAGAGAGAGAGAGAGAGAGAGAGAGAGAGAGAGAGAGAGAGAGAGAGAGAGAGAGAGAGAGAGAGAGAGAGAGAGAGAGAGAGGTTGTCTAGTCCATTAAGGTTTTTTTTCCTTACCATGAATCATAGTGAGGAAGGATTGAATCATCTAACAACTTTTTGTTCCTAATAGTCAATCCCAAAAAACAAAACAAAAAAACAAAAACTAGCATCAAATGGTCTATTCGAATTGTGTTCCTTGTAGTCAATCATGTGTGCCCCTCAATGGATTATGCATGCATGTGTGTCCACCCATGGATAAATTCCTTACAAAGTGTAAATTTGTGTGCATTACCCTAAGAGGGATCAGCAAAAAACAAAAAAATGTGTTTTTCCTTGGGATGAAAAAGTGTCATTGATACCCATAGAGGACTTAGAAGAAAACAAATATATTTATTTCATCGGGATGGAAAGGTATCACTTATACCTGTAGAGGATTTAGAAAATGTACATGTGTTACCCATATGCATGAGATTTAGCATATGTTCTTATGTTTTCAAAAGGGACATGATGCCACGATGCATAGATTTAAGGGTGACGTAGAAATCATACTAAGCACATAAGATTGAAGTACTCCAAGTCATACTCAGAATCCATGTTTGTACTCCATGGAAACTATGTATAAAGATGATGTGTATATTCCCCTATCCTTAGGATGACTATGTATCCATAGACATCATAAGGAAGAGAATCAAGGATATCAACAAGGAGATATCCTCTATCAAAAATGTATGTCATAAACTTAGCAAACAACATAAAATCTTATAAGCTAAGGAAATAGATAAATTATGAACGGATGTCTTGCAAATGATAAGAGACCCTTTAAAGAAAGAGATATTGCATACAATACGTGTACCTTGAATAGGAGTGTCATGAACAAAGATACAACTTTAAGATAAGTGAGGGGAAAAGAATAAAAATGCCCATATTTAGCTCCCTATGTAGGTAAAATATGGATCCTTGGAAGAAGGATATAAAATTATAATGCACATAGTAATGTAAAATGTTTACAATGAACATAGTTTTGCAAATAAAGAAGAGGTGATGATCAAGGACATGCACCTCTTGTAGAGGGAGTCATGATCAAAGCATTATTCCTTATAAGAAAAGAATGTCACATAATAATAAAAATTCATTGTACTAAGGAAAGATAAAGAATATAAAAAAAATCTTGCCCCCCAAGAGTGAGACAAGAAATAAAGTCTATGGTAAAATTATAGAGCAAACATGTCATATCCAATGAGTATTATATAATAATGCAACTCCATAACAGATTAAAGGAAGAAACATTATAAGATACATTAAAAAATAAAATTTTAGAAAAGATATCACTTATGAAGGAAACTATAGATGATTATAAAATAAGAAAAATTAGAATCCCAAGTATAAAATATATTTTCTAGGAAATAGACACACATTACTACATGTAACAAAGCTTTTGAATGTACCATAAAATAATACAATCTATAGAGAAATAAAGGAGAAAGATGAGGGGTACCTCATTATGCCAACTTAGTTATTAAAAAATGAATAACAAAGGGATAACAAACCCTTGAGAGAAGAAAGAGAAATAAAATCTAATATAGGCCCTAAATGAGAGGTTCTATTATAATAAAGATGCACTTATAAACATAAGATTACACTTAGGATGCTAATCATAATAAATGCATGCAAGAGAAAACATCAAATTATAAGAGAATGCAAGTTCATAAAGGATATTGGAAAAGAGAAGAGATGAAAATCACATTATACCTCCCTAAGTGGCTTCAATTTATACTAGACATTTGATTTCAAGAAAACATAAGATTGCACTTGGGATGTTAGTCCACAAGTAATCACTTAAATGAATACAAGAAAACATGCTCGAATAAAAAAGAAAAACAAGTAAACAAAGGGAGAAAATGTATCATATGATATAGATAGAAAATAAGAAATAGGGTCCTTTCTCCTCAAGTGAGGAGACAAGGGTGATGACTATTATGTTACTCACAAAGTAGGACAATGAACCCTCGAAAAATATAGGCTAACAATGTCACATATCTAGGAGAAACATAATAAGGATGTGGTTGTATCAAGTAAAATGATCATCAAAAAGATACCATTTAATATTAAAAATCAAATAAAACATAATACAAGCAATGAATTGAAAATAAGGATGAAGCATAGATAAAGAATATCTCTTAGGTTTAATTAGATGGAAATATAAAGAGAAGCATTCAATATGAATATATTCATAAAATAAAGGTGTTGGATGCACATATTCAAGAATGGAGAGTGTTGGTTTGGAATCTAGGGTTTCCTAATCTGTAAGAGTTGAGAAACTACTCATAGAGCCAATGTGAGTGGATATGTAAGGTCTAATATTATATTTGTGAAATAAGGTCATAAGAATCATCTTTTTCAAAAATACCTAAATTTAAGGTATGTCATGAGAAGGAGGGGCATAAAATGTGTGGTCTTCTATTTCTAAGGAACTCTTAGGAGGAGGATAAACAAAACTCATAAAGGCCTCATGTATAGAAGGTATATTAATTAAATATGTAAAAAGAGGTTGATCATCTAAATCTATCTCATGAGGAAAGGAATAAATCATGTCCTTATCTAAGGGTTCATCCCAAATAGGAGAATCATCCAAGGAGAGATTAAAACAAACATTAGTCGAGGAATTTTTATGAGGAAGAGAGTAGTCAATATTCCTATCCAAGGGCTCATCCAAAATAGTAGCACTATCAAGGTTAGGAACATCATGAATCACTAAAGGTTTATCAACATTATCTTTAGGAAGAGGAGCTTCAATGAAAGATCATATTGAATTATCATCAAATTCATAAAATGGAATACTATGAAAATCATGAATAAAGCTAGAAAAGAAAGATAACAACCCCATTGAAAGGAAATTAAAATACTATAAAGAAAATTCAATCTAAGTTTGGACTAGATGCATTTTTTTGTATTTTCAAAAGTTAAATAAATGAAATGTAGTCGAAATGGAAACAATGCAAAAGGAGATCTAAATACCATGAATGTGGACAATAACATATAAACCATATCTAGATGCACTAAAAATATAACATACCAAGAGAGATAACACACTCTAATTCCAATAAGAAAGGGGCACGGAGTCGGGTTCACCAAAAGAAGGTAAACACCTAGAATAAACAATCTAACTCCAAAAATAAAAGGGCACAAGTCAGACACAAAAAAAGAAGGTGAAGCTAAGGTCAAAGAAGTGAGATAAAGGGATCTAACTCTCAATCAAAAAGAGGGGACTCTTTGGGTTCACAAATATAGCTAGGGGTAAAATGAAAGCACTTTAAATAGGGTCGTAGGCCTCCATTTTATGGGGACACTAAGCCATTCAAATATGTGTCTGAGGGAAAGAGGGGAATTTCCAAGTTTGATTCCACTTGTTTTAAAAATTAGATTGGCTAGAACCCAAAGTAATATGGGAGCTAATACTAAATTCAAATTATAGGGAGGAATGCAATACAAGGAAATGTACTCTCTTTGACCCTTAATAGGATAATGTGTGTGTGGAAATTATATAATTTCTTAAATAATGTAAATCTAGATGTTATATAAACACAATAAGCCTAGTTAAAATGTAAATCTAGGGTAAATATATGAAAGGAAATAAAATATAAATAACTCACCTTAAAATGTGTAGAGGAAGATATTTTTTTTCTCTAAAACTCACATATCTAAACTATATTTGAATATCTATTCATGGATCTTGGAATGAAATGACAAAAGGAATAGAACCCAAAAATCTCCCTAGAATCTAAGACTGAAGGACTAGGTTGACTTGGGAAGACATCCTACAACCAAGTTGACATAGTACAATGATTTACAACTAACAACTATAGAAATCCTACAAATAGTAGGTTCCAAATCTATAATCTTTTTCACTCCCAACCTACGAATCAACATATAAAAGAAAGGTTTAATGTTGGGGTTTAATGAGGGATTTCCTTGGTCAAGTCCTAGGTTAAGGAATTAATTGTAATTGAGAAATATAAATGTAAAGGAAATGTGTGCATGTAGTAAAAGTTACAATATATAGTCCACCAATATAACTTGGGGGGTGAATCAATTATCCAGCTAATATCACGATTATCAACATTATTAAACTTTAACCATGTGAGCAATATAATCAAAAACTACAACAAGATACTCATACACAGTAACACTAGATATGTTAACTAGGGAAACCCTTGATCAGAGGGAAAACCTTGATGGGGATGGTACCCACAAGATGATGTACTAATATAAATATTCCTTGTTAGAGGATGGACCCTGTTAGGAGTCTATAGCAACATTTAGTACATATCAATCCCTGTTAGGAGACTTTGAACCCGTATTAGGATATTCCAACCCTATTAGGAGTTGTAGAAGACAAATGGACCCACTATCCAAATAGCTTTAAGGGAAAAACCAATGAACCCACTATACAAATGATCTTTATATTATTCCTCGCAAAATAATAGAAATGAATAGCACTTCCTTACTCTATCTCTCTCTGTCCTATCAACCAGACTTTTGCTCCTTCTGATCTTGTAACTAGATCAAAAATCTCATATCCAATAATCCCTTGGATCACTTGCTCACATTCACCAAACACTCTTCTCCTTTTTGCACTTCGCATTCAATACAATGATCTCTTCTACTCTTTCACAAAAAAGGAAAACATCTTTCCTTTATACCGTATCTTCAAAATAATTCCCTGAGTTAGCCTTGAGGCTTTCCCAATCAATTATAATAATATATTTAATTAATTAATTCATCATTAGTATAGCATTTTTGGCTCACAATTTATACAAATTATCACATGTGCAACACTAGGGCTTCCACATTCACTGATGTCATCATCAAACTATCTTATGTCATTAGTTGACCATGCATCTCTAGATTATATCTCAGTTAGAAGATATAATACACACATCAAAAACCACTTCTTAGGTACTTTATCTCTATATTTCTCTCTGTAAATTAGGCATATCTTTTGTACATCTTTGACTCAGATATTATGCATTGAACCTTAACATTAGGACATAGTATAGAACATGTCCATGAATACACATCATCAGACAATCAAAACATTGTCCACACAACTAAGATCTTTGTCTATTTCTCTATCAGTCTTCACAGACTTACTACTATGTTGACATCAATGAAAAACAAAATCATGAATGCAACATGTCAATCATGCTAACAATCTCCCCAAGTGTTCTAGTAATTCTTAGGATACTCCCCCAAAGGAATACCATTAGCATTCATGCTAATAATCTCCCCCTTTGGCATTGATGACAACATAGATGAAAAACATCTAAGTTCCAAGAACACCAAATAGTACTATGTTACTGCTATTATTGTTCTCATCTTTTAAAACCCTCTCCATCAATCTGAAAACCTCTAGAACACTGCTATATTTATCATCTTCATGAATCTTTCTAAATCTCCCTAATAAAGATATGCAATTATCTCTCTCCCATTCAACTAGTGGATGCTTTTCTAGTACTCTCTCCTCCATTGGCATCAATGAAAAAGTCCTCATTCTATCAATTTACTACTTCAATTTGTAACTAGCTCGAGTGTCCAAAGACACTATTCAATACCAAATACCATGAGTCCTTAATGACTCATCTCATCATAGATACTCCCCCATATAGGAAGCATTAGCATTCAGTCCAGTCTAATAATAGTGCTCTATGCCATTGGACTAATGCACTCCCTACATCATCTACTCAAAAGTTGGCAAGGGCATAACCCCAAGCATGCCTCTTAAGTACTCAACTCTTTCTTCTGCTCTAGGATTAGATCTCTGCTCTTCAATCTTATTTCCATTCTACAAATCATTGTTAGTCTCAATGATAACTTCCACATTTTCATGGTTAGTCTTTAGATCAACTATAGTTACCAAAGCTATCTCTTTTACTACTTCCCATTCCTTAACCAATTTAGGTTCATTATCACAGCCATTCAAGAATCTTTCCATACTTGGTTTAAATTCTTCATCTTCATTAGAAAGTGAGCTCTTTCTGGTTTTTCTTACTCTCTTAGGACATCTTGATCTTCATGTCTTCTTTGGATAAGCATTTTCTTGCACTTCTATTCTTTTGTATGTAATAAAAAAAAATTGGATCAGGAAACTCAATGTTCAAATTGTTTCACATATATGATAACTCACCAAGAATATCCATCTTATGCATGTCAAAATTTCTTCTATCTGACTTAGGACTATCCTTTATAAAAATATTTTTCATTGATCTCCCAAAGCTATTAATATTTTCCTTTAGGGACCTAAGGCTCTAATGCCAATTATTAGAATATATAGTCCACCAATATAATTGGTGGGATGAATCAATTAACCAACTAATATTATAATTATCAAACTTATTAGACTTTAAGCACATAAGCAATGTAATCTAAAACCACAACAAGATACGCATACACAATAACACTAGATATATTAACTAGGAAAACCCTTGATCATAGGGAAAACCCTAGTGGATATGGTACCTGCAAGATGATGTACTAATATAAATATTCTCTATTAGAGGACAAACCATGTTAGGAGTCTATAACAACATTCAATACACATCAATCCCTATTAAGAGACTTTGAATGCCTATTAGGAGATTCCAACCTTGTTAGGAGTTGTGCCAACCCTATTAGTAGTTGTAGAAGACAAATTGACCCACTATCCATTAAATAGCTTCAAGGGCAAGACCAATGAACCCACTGTCCAAATGATCTCTATATTATTCCTTGTAGGATAATAGAAATGAATAGTACTTCCTTCATCTCTTTTTGTCCTATCAACTAGACTTCTGCTCCTTCTAATATTGTAACCAAATCACAAATCTCACATCCAATAATATCTTGGATCACTTAATCACATTCACCAAACACTCTGCTCATTTTCACACTTCACATTCAATACAATGATCTCTTATATTGTTTTACAAAAAAGGAAAACATCTTTCCTTTATACCCTATCTTCAAAATTATTTATTGATTTGGCCTTGAGGCTTTCCCAATTAATTATAATAATTAATTAATTCATTCATCATTACAATAGCACTGTCAGCTCACATTCTATATAACTTCTCACACATGTGATACTAAGGCTTGCGCATTCATTGATATCATCATCAGACTATCTTATATCACTAGTTGACCGTACGTCTCTGAATTATATCTTTGTTAGAATATATAATACACACATCAAAAACCAATTCTTAGGTACTTTTTTCTTGTACTACTCTCTGTAAATCAAGCATATCTTCCATACATCTTCAACTCAGATACTATACATTGAACCTTAACATCAGGAAACCATATAAAACATTTCCATGAATGTACATCACCAGACAATCAAAACATTTTCTTTACAACTAAGATCTTTATTTTCTACTCTATCAGTCTCCACTGACTTACTGCTATGTTGACATCAATGAAAAATACATTCATGAATGTAACATGTCATTCATGCTAAAAATCTCCCCAAGTGTTCTATTAATTCTTAAGATACTCCCCTAAAGGAATAGGATCAACATTCATGCTAACAGTAGATCTGAATAATATCAAGTGAAAGATACAATTACCTCTATATATGCAATCACCTTTGATATGTGATCAAGTGTGTAAGTGTAATAGGCTTGACTCAAAGAAGCCAAAACCTCATGTACGGAAATTTATGTGACATGAGATGGATGATTAATAAATAAGATTGAATGGATTAGAATCATGAATGTTCTCCTAAGAGTCAAACTTCACTACCACCTTGAAGGAAGAAGCTTGATGCAAGAAGGAGATCCTTAATCTTAAATGCTTGAAATTGTTTTCTTGAAGAATAATACCTTGAATACTTTCTTGCTTGAAAGAAGATCACTTTAGAATGAGATATGAAAATTAAGCCCCCAAGCATCCTTTTATACTAGTTTTTGGGTGGGAAAACAACTTAAGCTAACTAGGTAATGGTCACAAACTAATTAAACCCTCAAAGCCTTTTGGGCCCTAAGCTCCAAAACTGTCGACGACTAGATCAACCTCATCCAATATAGTCCAAGACTAGGTCATCTTGGGATGACTACATCAACCTAGGTTGACCTAAGTTGACCTGGTTCTAGAGGTCTAGTCCTCAGTGCCATAGAAAGTGCTAGGAGATGATGTAGGTGAAATTGGAATATGGTGATCTAAACATGAGATATGGTCAAAAGGGTATCAAAATGACACCTACAAGACCATGTCAAAAAGAAAGAGATGATGAAGGAGCATGAAATAGAACAAGAGAGGAGAAAAAGAGGTTGAAACCACACTTAGGAGGGCTATAAGGTCTCAAAATGAAGTGCATCCATTTTAATATAGTAGAGTGGTGAGACAAGAACTGGTGTAAATTCTAGAATATGTTCGTTGCCTTGTAAAATAGGCATCTCTAAGAAAATATGGGAATATGATCCCCAAGGGTTTTGTTAGAAAGTAAAGTCCACTAAGATAACTGAGAGGGGGGAAGGGGGTGACTCAATTATTTGATCAATACAACTTTTATTAACCTTATTAATTATCAAAAATGTAATCAATATAACCAAAAACCATAAGAAGATACAAAAACACAATAACACTAGATATGTTAACTAAAGAAACCCTTGATCAATGGGAAAACCCCAATGGGAATGGTACCCACAAAATGATGTACTAATATACAATGTTCCCTATAAGAAGATGAACTCTATTAGGAGCCAATGAAATACATTTAGTACATATCAGTCCCTATTAGGATACTTTGAATCCTTGTGAGGAGATTCCAACCCTATTAGGAGTTGTGCCAACCCTTTTAGGAGCTGTAGAAGGTAGAAGGGCTCATTGTCCAAAAATATTTTGGGGAAACACCACCTAACTCACTATCCAACTAGCCTCTATATCATTCCTTTTAGAATAATAGAAAATATAGCTAATCTTGGCTAGTCACATTCTCAACTTTTCCTCTTACCATGCCTTTTCTGCACCAAACACTTCTAGATCTCAATAACAGATCTACAAACTTTCATCATAATAATCCCTCAAATCACTTACATTATACTTCACATTCACATATACTTAATCCACTCGATACATCTAACAATCAAGGAAACAATCCTTCCTTTATGCCAAGTCCTCAAAAAAATTCATTGAGTTAGCCTTGAGGTTTTCCCAATTAAAATTGCAATAGGACTTCATTCAAATAAAATAATACATGCTTTGTTGCATCTTTTCATAATTACATAACATTGTTAGCTTAGAGTCTTTACAAATATTTCTTTCACATGTACAACCTCAAACTTCGCGCACTTTTTGAAATCATCATCGTGATGTCTTTTACCTCTATCTAACTATGCTCAACTAGATACTATCCATGTTAGGAGATATAATCCAATTGCCAAAAACCACTTCTTAGGTACTCTGTCTATAAATTGCCTTTTGTAAACCTCAAATAACTACTACCGATCTTTAATTTTCTGCATGCACTCTTAGCCACATCATCAGGACACTCTAAAGAACATGTCCCCAATTGTGCTTGATCTCATATTCAATCCTCAAACCATATGGTCTCAAACACTTTCATCTACTTTGCCAATCTTCTTAGTATGTTGACATTAATGACAAACATAGTCATTATTACAACACACATTCATGCTATCAATCTCTTCGATTCTCCAACAATGCTAGGATACTCCCCCATAGGAATATTATCAACATTCGTGCCAAAAATTTCCCCTTTTGGCATTGATGGAAACATAGATGAAAAACATCCAAGTTCCAAGAATACCAAATACAACTTTTTTGTCACTTCTTCTCCCATCTTTTCAAATCCTCTTCATCAATCAAATCTAAATCCCTTATGAAAAAATTTTCATTAGTGTTGTTTCTCCCCCATTGATATACTTCTCTCATTAACATCAATATTTTCTCTATATCATGAACAACTCTCCCCTATTCACAAGAGACACTTCTCTTCCCATTTCACAAGAAATGTTTTTCATACATCCCCTGATTGACATCAATGAGAAAAGCATCATTCTATCAATCTTTTTTTCAATATCTTTAATCATCTCAAGTGTCCAAATACTTTTTAATAACATCTACCATTAGTTCTTAATGACTCTTCTCAACTACATATACTTCCCCATAAAGGAACCATCAACATTCAGTCCAAATAAACAATAGTTCTTTGTACCAATAGATTGATGCAATATCTATTTCATCTACTCTAAAGTTGGTAAGGGCATAACCCCAAGAATACCTTGCAAGTACTCAAATGTATCCTTATGAAAGGGTTTTGTAAATATATCAACAATATGCTCCTTTGTACTAACATATTCCAGTCTGATCTCTTTCTCTGCAATTTTCTCTCTCAAAAAATAATACTTAATAGATGTGTGCTTCATCTTAGAATGTAATACATGATTCTTAGACATACTTACTATTTTTGTGATATAATAATGTATGACAAAAGGTTCAGTAAAATCAACTCCAATGTCCTTCAACATCTATTTCATCTACATGATTTGATTACAATTATTTGTTGTTTCTACCTACTCTTCTTTTGTTGTGCTCTATGAGACATAATTGTGTTTCTTGATTAGCCAAGAAACCAACCTTCTTCCTTAGAAGAATGCTCCGCCAATTGTACTCTTTTTTTCATCCATACTTCCTACCCAATCCACATTACTATATGCACATATATTAAAGTCATTTGATCTATCATACCACAGCCCAAAATTAGGTGTACCCTTCAAATATCTAAAAATCCTCTTTACTATTGCATAATGTTCTTCCTTAGGATCAACTTGAAAGATTTCAACAATGCCAACTATATTAGCTATTTTTGGTCTTATATGAGTCAAATATTGCAAACCTCCAATCATGGATTTATTATTCTTCTGCTCAACAGTAGGTGTCTCATCTTTGCTAGATAACTTATGACCAATTACCATAGGTGTACCGATAGTATTATATCTCTCTAAACCAAATCTCTTCAATAATTATTTCAAAAACTTAGTCTAAGAAATGAAAATACTTTCACTATCTTGCATAATTTGGAAACCCAAAAAGTACTTCATCTCATCAATTACTCTCATCTCAAATTCTTTATTCATCTCATTATCAAATGCCTAACTTGATTTATCATTTCCTCCAAAGATTATATCATCCACAAATACTTCAATAATAAGAAAACCATTCTCTATTATTTTCAAAAGCAAGGTACTACCTAAAGTACCTTTAACAAATCCCAATTTTTCCAAATATTTGTCCAACCTGTCATACCAAGCTCTAGGTGCTTGCTTTAAACCATACAATTCTTTCTTTAATTTCTAGACCATATCTTCTTCTTTTGTCAAAGGAAATCCTTCAGGTTTCTAAATATAGACTTCTTTTTCAAGTTCTTCATTTAGAAATATCAACTTCATATCCATCTCATACACTTTGAATTTCTTGTTAGCTACATAAGCCAAAAACATTTTTATTTCTTCAATTTTGGAAATAGGTGCAAATGTCTTCTCATAATCGATATCTCCTTGCTGTGAATAGCCTTTAGATACTAGTCTACTTTTTTTTCTCACAACTTTTCCTTGTCCATTCATCTTTTTTTTGAAAACCCATTTAGTTCCTATAATGTTCTTTTCCTTAGGTCTAGGAACTAGTGTCCATGTATCATTCTTCTCAATATCAATTAACTCCTCTTTCATAGCTTGAATCAAAAGTTCATCTTTTCTAGCTTCATCTATACTTCTAGGATCCACTTGAGAAATCAAACATAACTCTTCATGTACTCTATTTCTTGTCATAACTCCTCTATCTTTTCTTCCAATAATCTGATCAACAGGGTGATTCTTTGCCAAATTCTTATTTGGTGTCACCATCTCAACTCTTACTTTTGATCTAGGTTCAAATCTTGGTTCCTCTCTCTATTCCATGACTTGGATCTCATTCTATAAATTATTGTTAGTTTCATTAAATAACTAAACATTTTATTGGTTAGCCTTAGGATTAGCTTCTTCATCAAAATCATAATCAAGTATTAATTCTTGATTCTAAACTTCTCATCCACTTTCACATTTGCACTCTCAATAACAATATTAGTCCTCTAATTAAAACATATATAAGATTTTATTTTCAATGAATGAACAAGGAACATACCTTCATCACTTCTTGAACCAAACTTACCCATGTCATTGTCTCTCTTAATGTAACATTTACTTCCAAAAATTCTAAAATACTTTAGTGATGGTGCATGTCCAAACCATAATTCATAAGGAGTCTTGTTTGTACCTTTTCTGATTTGCATTATGTTCATTATATACATTGTTCTATTAATTTCTTCTCTCAAAAATTTGTTGACACATCATTTTCAAACATCATAGCTTCTATTGCTTCTATTTACAAACTTGTTTCTTCTCTCAACTATACCATTTTTCTCAAGCATTTTAGGGGCTAAAAGTTATCTTTTAATACCATTCACTTCAAAAAAAAAGTGTTAAAATCATTCAAGGTAAACTCTCCACCTTTATAGAGTCTTAAACACTTAGTCTTTAATCTAGATTCATTTTCAACTCTATTCTAAAACACTTTAAACTTCTCAAATGTTTTAGAATTTTTCTTAAGAAATACTACCCACATCATCCTCATAAAATAATCAATAAGAATCATAAAGTTCCTTTCACTGTAGAATCCTCTTGTCTTTGTAGAACCACTCAAATCTATGTGAGCAATCTCCAACTTTTTTATTGTAGTAAACTTCTTGTTAGGAAAAGAGTATTTCTTTTGTTTATCCATAACACATTCCTTGCATACAAAATTAGTAGGACTCACAATTTTAGGCAAATCCATAATAGAACATGTACTTTTTTCACAATATTATCAAAATTTACATGACAAAACCTTTTATGCTGAAACCCATTGTTATCAACTTGAGCAATTAAACATGTCGTCTCTGTGGGATTCAACTAAAAAATGTTATCTTTGGATTGTGTGCCAATGCCAATCATCTTACCATTCTTATCCTTAATGATACATGTCTTCTTTGTAAACTATAAATTATAGCCCTTGTTAGCCAACTCTCTAGCACTTAGAATATTATGTTTTAGTCCATCAAAAAAAAAAATCATCTATAGTAGTTTTACCATCAAGAGTAATAGTTTCGATTCGCTTAATATGGCAAGCTGCTTTGTTCCCAACTCTAACAATTCCTTCATCACAATTTTTGAACTTAATAAATATATTCATATCACTAGTCATATGATGTGAACAACCACTATCTATGATACAATCAACTTTCTTCTTAAATTCTGACACTAGGGTTTTTTCTTCTCTAACTTTTGTTTCAGGACTTTCTTCTTTTATAGCAAAAAATCCTAACTCATCATCATCTTTGTCAAAAATCTTTCATCTAGTTCATCATCATAATTTTCATACAAATATTCTATAGGATTTCTAGACTTGAAATTCTTTTTGTACCTCTTTATTCTTTTAGGACATTTAGAAGCATAATGACCAAATTCATCACAAGTCCAAGATTGAAATATTTTCTTACCATCTCGTTCTCTTCTCATAAGAGTGTCAATTCCTTATTTAATCTTTTTTTCCTCCTTGGATCTTGATCTACTCCTGATGGAATAATCTCTATTGGTTCTTACACACCTTGATGGGGTAGGACAAACACTAAGTGCACTAAAGGCAGCCTCCATTCTAGGAAAATGTCTAGCTTATTTCAAATTTATTTCTATTGCTTGCAATCTTCCAAGAAGAGTCTCCTTAGAGAACTTCTTTGTACAAGGTATTACTTTCTCAATCATCTATGATGTCTACTTGAATGGTTGTCTAAATTTTTTTCATATTTTCTATGCAATCTCATTTTCTTCTTTATTTCCTTTGCAAGCCTTGATTCCTGCAATAATTTCTAATATTCTACCAATATAACTTCTTGTAGATTCATCTTCCATCATTTTAGCTTCTTGAAATAGACATGTCCAATTCTATAATCTAACCCTTTTAGCATGTTTATCACCTTCAAAAGTAGATTCCAAATCTCACTAGATAATGCTAAATATTTTACTTGACAATACTCATTTTAAGGAACTGTTGACAAAAGTGCTTCTCTAGAAAGCATGTTACACATGAACAAATCTCTTTCAGGTTTAGTACACTCTTCAAGTTTTCTTTCTTCAACTATGGTCTTTCCATTCTTTGTAATAAACCAATATCCTAGATCCATGCATAGTAGATGTGTCTTCAACTTCTCTTTCCAGCTATCATAGTTCACTCCATCAAACTTAGGACTTTCTTTTCTAAAATGGCCTTCCATTGATCTCCTTAAGTTGTTAAGCTTTTCCTGTTGGAATATTAATGGGAAACAAGATATTGAGGGGGCAAGGGGTTGAGTTAGGATCTATAAAACTTCTCACTAATTAACTATATTCACACCTAATCCATCTCATATTTCAGATCCCTTACCATATAAACATAAACATTTCATTATGAAATAAAATCTAAGCATAACATCCATGTAAAATATCAACACATAACACAATGATTTTGGTTACCCAAAAACACTTCAAGTTGAAGGTAAAACTGGGGTAGGGATGAAACCTACAAAAATTTACTATTGCAACAACAAAATTCATATATTAGGGCTATAATTTGATAATATCTAATGTTCTACCCTATGAGGGTTTTTCTCTATTAAAAGTGTTCAATATTGTTAGGTCTTACCCTATTAAAGTATTTTTAACTTACAATGAAGTAAGGACTTCATTAGGAGATTTACAAAGGTCTATTAGAACCACTTTGTTAAGAGATTTTCCCTAATTTAATGTATTAAAATTGATTCAATACCTTATCCTTCAATTTTCCCTAAAATCTTATTGTAGATCTCCTCTCTTCAAAATCTCAATCTGATCTCTTTATCTAATATCTTTTTATTGTCCTTCACTACTATCATTTCTCTGTCTAATCTCCTTTCAGACTTGCCCTTCCTTCACTCTATACTTAGCTTGTTTGCTCCTTCACTTCACTTCTACTCTATCATAATTATTTAGGGTAGGAACTCTTCTTAAATACATAATCATAGAAAATTCTATATTAGGATCAACAATCCATAATCCATCCTTTTTTCATTTTCCCTTTTGATTTTTTGATTGGTTAATTTGATTTTATAAGGATTAATGCCATATAACAAAATGTGTAATCTCCTCCTTAATTTTCTCTATAATCTTTAAATATCATGTAGAAGTTGACTAGAATTATTTACATAAGTGTTTGTGCAATTACAAACTCATATGTTAAAACTGGTTTACTCAGAACCTCAATGTTTGAATGCTCAGTCATAACTAACATTCATGTTGCCACTCAACTTCTACTCGCTTGGCATATAATAACTCACTCAGCATTAACTAACTTTCCAAATTCTCTATCTTTTCTATGTTACCAAACTTGTATGTTGACTTGGTCTCTTTTGGGGTGTTCAGTGATCTTTGACTTGTTTAGCTTATGATAAAATATAAACAAGTCCTTTGTAGCTTAGTCTTCTCTAGATGGCTTAGTCGCAATGATTACCATCCAACGCTACCTTGGAAATTACTAAGTATTAGACACTACTAGGAAACTTGGGCTTAGAGATCAATAATCCTTTGACAATAGTGGCAGAAACACTTTGTCATGACTTAGCTTTCCATTCAAAAATAATGCTCCCCCTAATTGTTGATCTCATTTTGGTTTTGACAAGGAAATGAAAAAACACTTAGCCATTATCTAAAAAAATTATAGTACATAGTACATGTCTAGTGATCAAAGTGAGCCAAGAAATCAATGTGAGTCAAGTGATCAAAGCATGTCGAGCATAAGTTTCCAGATAGTACATGCCAAGTAATATGACTAGTTAGTGTCAAGCACTAGTATGTGTCGATAAGATAGTATGTGTCAAGTCACTCAAGTTATGAGTAGTCTATACATGATGAGTGATTTAGGTGTTGATTAACAGTTAGTGTCAAGTTCTACAAAAGTTGAGTTACAACATTCATAGCACAGTGAAGGTCAAGCATCAGAGCCTTTGAATGCTGAGTAAGCAGTTTTTGGAATAGTTGTTTGTTATGGCATAAGCTCCTATGTAAACCATTTTTGGCTAACATAATCATGAATTTATGATTATAAGAGATAAGTATGGAGTCATATTATGAATCCCTATGCAATACATACAACCAATTAGACTAACAAAAGGTTAAGGCGACAATAAGGATCAACCATAGTTGTTGATTCTAACCTATCCCATCTCCGCCATTTCTTATTTAAGAAAGGAAAACCCTAAGAAGTTTATTCATTGTGTGAGGATATGAATGTTAATAGTTTAAAAGACATTCATGGTGGCTATGATGGCTATGATAGAGATATGCAAAGTAGAATCAGTCTAAGAGAAATAGAGACAAGCAGTGAGAGCATTATAAAGGATAGATCTAATTAGAAGGATCAAGATACAATTAGTAAAGAGGAGATCTAATATCAAGCATAAAGGTGCTAACCAAAGATTAGGTGTTGAATCATTCTAATAGGTGATGTAGAGTAAATCTCTTAAATGAGTAGTCCTAAAAGGATATTGTAAATAACTTAACTGAGTACTTACTTAATTTTGAGTTAAAATCCTTTAGCAAGGTGAGACCTAACAGTTTTTGTAAGCCCTTAATAGGGCAGACCCCTCATGGGATAGATCATAGCTTATGATCAACACTTTGTAGCCATAATTGGCCACACTTTACAACTATACTAGTGAAGATTTGTGGGTGTCATCCCACCCCAGTTTTACCTACTCATTGGAGGATTTCTAGGTAACCAATTTATTATGTTATGTGTTATTTAATTTATGTTATGGATGTGATGCATGTTAAGTTATTTTAGTTTATATGTTAAGTTATGAGATGGATGTTGGTGATATGCCTTAGAAGCAAAAATTTTAAGTGTTGATTCACACCACCCAACACCGCCCCCCCCCCCCCCCCCCCCCCCCCCAAACTTATTTTCCCATTGTTATTTCCAACAATAAGACTATAACACAATCTTCAAAACTTAATCTTTGCTATATAGTATACATGTTTGTAAACTTTGATGTTGTTCCATCTAATAATGTTGTCTCTAATTTCTATCATCTTACCCTTTGCTCAAATATTTCCTCCTTGTATGCCATGAATATATTTCTCCCTTTTTTATATGTCATGGAGATATTTCCCCCTTTTTGTTTGTCACTTATTTTTTGAGGTTTGTTGGGGTTAACTTGTACTTATCCAAAAATGTTTGATGATAAGAAAATTTCTTCAAGTCCTTTATTCCATCTATCTCTTTCTAATTTCATGACTTGAATATGTATCTCTAGCTAAGAAACTCGATCAATTAAGCTCTTCTACAATTGAAAGATGTGTATCTTTCTTCATTAAATTTTGAGCTATAGATAATTCCCTCTAAATTATCTCCAAATGTGGTAGTAGCATGAACTAAATAGAAATCAATTTGTTCCTTATGCCACTATCTCTAGCCATTAACTCGGCTAACCTCTATTGATCAAATATCAATATATTATATGAAGGTGAGCTTGAACTTGAATTCTTTCCTAATGTATGTGTACATTCCTTCATATCTCCCTAAATCATATTAATTGATTGTTGATTCTCCAATGTGAAGAATTCAACATCAAAAATCTTCATGTAAAAAGAATGAATTACTTAAAAGATTCCTTCCAACAAAGTGGTAAGGTTAGAAAGTTAAACCTCCCTCATTGCAAGTTTTGTTGAAACTTTCTACAAAACTTAGTTTGAACTTTATCAACTATATACACTAACTGATCCAAAATTAGGTGTTGCATATTAACATCAGAAATTTCAAATGCATCAAAAAAAATACCCTTTATACTATGCAATACCTTCTTCATTTTGTGTTCTCTTCTCAACTGTTCTTTCTTTGGCTTACGATGTAGCAAGGTTTGTAATTATTCCATTTGTTCCAATGTTTTAGTATTCAAGCCATACATATGTAATGCGATGACTTCATCTAAACTCATTGTTTCCTTTGATGCATCATGTGTATGTGCCATCATCTGAGATCAAGGGGTGCTATTACTAGGTAGTGATATCTACAATTGCTTTCCCTTTGCACTCGATCCAAGTGATCTCTCCTTTTGAGTAGATTTAACCTATTGTACCAGTGTAACATTTAAGGTCTTCAAAGGTATGACACTCAGTAGTTGAATAATATCTTTGATAGCCTTTTATTCTTTTGGTTTCTCTTTCTTTTTCATTTGTTTCTATGTTGCTACATTACTTTCATCTGATTTTTCATCTGTTACATGGATAAATTGGGGAAACATAATTATTTCCTTGCCCTATTGCTTAGCACTCATGTTAGAAACCATTGTAACTAATGTAACACTGAAACCTTTAATACTTTCACTTTCAATCCTTGGATAATATTTTACTTGTAGTAACACAGGATTGTTGCATGGTAGAGAGGGATCTAAGATATCTGGTATAACATTTTTCAAATCTTCCTTAGTCAACACATTCTAGTTCTATGGGGATGAATCAAGAATATCCTTGATTGTGACAACATCTAGTTATTCACCTTCGTCTACTAATTATCTAATTTCTTCTACAAGTTTAGCCACTTCTTCTATATCATGCTCTTCTTACTTGACTTCTTCACCTCTCTCTTCTTTTTCTTCATCTTCTTTATCAGTCGATGGAATAAGCAAGCCAAATGCTTCCTTCCATATTAAGATGCTCTCTTATTCAACTTCATGAGCCTTATTCAACAAAATTTTATAAGCCCTCTCCTTAGGCATAAATATCTTCATAAAATCATTCAGGTCTATAGACATATGTGTCTTCCCTAAATCTAGCATAATTTGTGCTAAAGTGGTCTCCCTGATCTGTCTTTCAATAGATAATGTCAACTTCCACTTAGCATCAACTTTATTATACATATTCTTAAAAATTCCTTGACCTATCTCTATAGGCATAGATTTGAATTGTATTATCATATCAATCATATATTTTTAAAGCTTCTCTTGGTCTTCTCTTTTTAAAGAATCAAAATTAATGTCTTTAAATCCTACCAAACTTGTCAATTCACTAATCTCTTGACATACCTTATCCACAGTCATTGAAGGTGGTCTGGGTATAATCTAGAATTTACTTAGATCATTAGACTCTATTTCTTCATCATCTTCCTCATCCTCATGTATCATGACCGATTTTCTCCTAGGCCTCTTACGTAGATTTTACTTTAGTGTTCTTGCCAGCTTTCTCTTCGTTGGACTCCCTTTCTCATTTTCAGCTTGGGACTAAGTTTCCTTTGACCTTGTAACTACTCTTCTTTTAGGCTCTGGCTCAAGTGTTGTAACAAATTGCTTCACAACCTTCTTAAGATCCTCTTTAAAAATTTTATTGACAATCACTATTTTATTCTACTTTGTTGCCTTGGACTCAACAACAACTAACCCTTTTCCCTTAAATGACTCAATTTGAGGTTCTTCTTCAAATTTTGCATCCTCACCTTTTCCTTTAGTAATCTAAAGTTGACCTTTTTCAAGTTTTCCCTCAAGATTTTTCATTCTTTTCTTATCTGTCTTGGGCTATTTTGTTGTTGATTGTCATTATATTTTTGGCAGTGTCATATGTATTGAATGGCTTTCCATTTGCATCAATCTCTTTAGATAGAAGTGTAGTTATTGTTGTTGTCACTTCATCAACATTTACTTCATATTGCATTGGCCTCATCCATGTAACCCTCAATATTACTATTTATGCATATATAAAACTAGTGTCTACCATAAAGCATATATCATCAAAATATCTATCTACAACTAATTTGGGCATCCTCATTTGGTTATTCGTCTTGTTCTTCAATTATTCAAAATAGTTGTCCATTATTGCCTCAAAATTTTCTCTTGGTTAACTTATCAAGTCACTTATCTGTTCTATGGCCAGTCTACTCCTATCCCATTCTATGGTGCCAATGGTGGGAAATAAAAATTTTACATAGAAAAATATGCAAAGTAGGGAACCAAACTTACATGATATATTTTTGGCTCTCCTTATTGGTCCAATATTTTCTAACAATGGTTGCAATTGCATCTTGGCTAGATCATAACTATGATCTTTCTTCACAATTTTGTATCCCAAGTCTATTGCAATGTAAGGTACCCCATTCAATAGACTCAATTTATAGAACTTTTGTGCAATCACATGTACTATAAACTCAATGAAAAGGGAATCAATCCCATCAATTGACATTCCATGAACATTCCACTTTGCCTTCATTTTCTTCTCAAAAATTTTCCTTGTTGCACTTCATTTTTACTTAGGTCTATCAAGAGTAGGATAACTAGTAACTCGACGTATGATAGCCTTGTTAATCTTAATTGGTCCACCTTCTTACCATATCTTAATGTTATGTATATGACTCAACACAATCTTGATCTATTCAACTTTAAAAACCTTTGGAAAGGCTAGGACATGAGTTAATCCTTTCTTGGAAACAACCTTGTGCTCCTCCTTCAACACTCCATTATCACACAATTTATTATATGTTGCACAAAGTTTGTAGCTTCTAATTTCTCCCACTTTAGACATATAACATGGTTTACAGAATGAAACATCAATACCCTTTGTGGAATTGATGAAAAGGTTCCAAATTCATCACCATTAAATGCAATATTTGGATATTCTCTAAAATTTAGTGGAGGACATTGATTATTCCTCACAATTTGTGCATTGCTATCTTTCAACATTTCTTTTGCAGATATAGATGTAGATGATGCCATCTCTAAACTAGGGTTCAAAAAAATTTACTTAAATATCTTTGAAAATAACATACTCAACACTCAAAACTTGACTTTCTATGATCCTTCAATTTGCCAACGGCATACTATGATTCACTTGCTATATCGTTGAAATCACCTTTGAATTGCTTGAGCTCTAAAAATTGCTTGGTAAAATGAAAATGAATGTCAAATTTTGATATATACCTTCAATCTATCCATTTAGGTTTGCAATAAATGTGCTTATACTCAGGTAAGTGAACAACATATGTCTCAAACTTTAGGAGTTGTGTTTGTGCCTCTTTTCATTCAAATACTCAATCACTATCACCTTGGTTAGTCAATAAAACTTCACTCAGCCAATACATCATCTCAGTCTATGTAAGCTCTTGGTCTATATTACAATGCTCAGCCAATATAAACTATATTATTGATACTTGACACTTGATAGTAAAACATACTCCATTATCCAATACTTCTCTTAGATTTGTCCTAGTGCATCTTAACTCATGTTGATATGGACTTCTAATCACTTTACTTGTTAGGAACTAATTTACAATGTATCATTTAAGTATACAGTCCCTTACATGTTGAGCTATCATTTTGCACCATGCTTAATGGTAGGAATCCTTTCAAACTCCTCTCTTGAAAAGCTAATCTAGGATCAACTCCAAGGTTCCAAGAAATCTTGCAATCTACTAGAATCCGCTCGATTGAAGATAAATGTGTATGTTCATGAGAAGGCCTTTTTTGGTTTGATTGATTTTGGGTAAGATGTAGTGCCTCTCCCATTTGACTTCTGTAAGTCATCTTGATGGATGCAACTTTTTTGATCTCTCCTTGAGAAGGGATCATGATTGTGACCATAAGTGGTCTACACCATTGAGGTGATTGGATTTATGTTTCTATATCAGTTGCTTTAATTATGCTTTAACTAATTTATGAGATTATGATGTGATTTATGGTTCACTAAGTTTTTTCCTAGTGGTTAACAAGATTTATGTGGTATCATGAGGTTGTTATGTGATTACCTTGAGATGTGTGCAATGATTTTACTATGTACTATTACCTACTACCTTGGACTAGGTTCCTATAGCAATGGTTAGTCATGTTTCTGATTGTGTTCACTTATGTGTTTTATGTGACCTTTGTTTTTGTTGTTTAAACAACCATTATTAAATGCTTAAATAGTTAGAAATGGATTGTCCATGTTGGATTCATTGGTGTGTGCTATGAATATCTACTTATGTTATGTTTTATATGTGAGATGACCTGAGAGTTAGATGTTATACTTGGATTTTAGTATCATAGATGTTAGACTACTATGTTGTTTAGTTGATCGTATTGCATGGTGATGCCATTTTGAGATGACAGTGTTTTTTATGAAGATATATGGTTATCTAATATTTGGACATATCTCTGATTAATTTATGTGATGGATTTAATGCTATGTTATATACTTCATTCTTGCATTGTTATGCTTTATGCGAACGTGAGTGATGTAAATAGATTATGTTAGTATAATTAACTAAATGGTTAAATTAGGTGATTTAATGCATTTATTGCTTCAGATATGTTATTATATGCAATTGCACTTGATCATGTTGTTTAGTGTGCATGATTTATATCCCTGGCAGTGGCACATGGAGTTAGTGATTCAGTTATTCGTATTTTACCAATGTCATCCCTATATGGTCAACGTATTCTTTTTTAATTGATTAATTAATCCTTTTGGTGATTATTAAATCCAAACTCATTGCATCATGTGATTAGACTAGTGAGCATGTCTACGCATTTAGAGTTTCACATTTTCATGAAATTTGTTAAGGAAATTTCTATGTTTTTAAGTTTTTGGGCTTTTTAATTGCTTTATTTTAATTTCTATTAGCTTTTCCATAGATGAATTCTTATTTATAGGAATATCCTATTTTCATTTGGGTCGATTTGGGGTTTAACTAGGTTAGCTGGTTATTTTCCCTAATCAATTATTCACTCAAAAAGTGAATAAGGTTCCAAAAAGGAATTTAATTCCTCACTTCTCACTTCCGAATTAAAAAGTTGGAGAGTAAAACCCAAAATCCTCTTCGTGAGGATTTACTATTTTTTTTGTTATGGGAGCTATGGGTGTGGGATCGTTGCGAGGTTGAACTCATTGGATCTAGCTTGGGGAGACCTTGGATTACTATTATTTTTGGCCACTTATGTGGGCTATTTATTTTCTAGTTCATATTCTCATTTTTCCCTTTTGGTTGCAAGGTAGGACTCTCCTGTTTTATTATTTCTACTCCATTTCTACTTCTTTTTTTGGTAGTTGCTTGGCTAGAGGTTGAGAACTAGTGTTCCCCTTCATTTTTTTTTGCTGGGTCTGCCCAGTTGGTCCGGTATGAGCATTTCCCTATTTTTTGGGATGAGGGTTTGGAATTTTGCATCGTTATGCTGGTCATTTTTGCATACGGTGTTCGAACTTAATTATTTTTGGATTTTTTATTTTTTTGTACCCAAAGGCCAAAAGGGTTTTAATTTTTAAGTTTTCCAAAATTTGGGGTTTTTACCTTGTTTGGCATGCCACCCTTTTTTCT
Source organism: Cupressus sempervirens (assembly GCA_028749045.1). NCBI lineage: Eukaryota > Viridiplantae > Streptophyta > Pinopsida > Cupressales > Cupressaceae > Cupressus > Cupressus sempervirens. The sequence continues at coordinate 193,672,056 of CM053792.1, forward strand.
CGAGTTTTCTTGGCACGAGTTGGGTCATAGACCTAGATTATTCATTTGAATATTAGTCAAACAATTTTTTTACTTTTGTGCTTGCATTGGGATATGTGTCACATCTATACTCCCAACTTTGTGTTTGGTTGAGTGATTTTATACCTGTTGTTATGGTTTCTTTTGAACCTTTGCTATTATTTTGTGGACACTAGGATTCTTGTAGAATCCATACTCCCAAATTAAGGTCGGTTGAGTGAGTTCATGATGTTTGGTCTTGATGCATCACTGGGATTCATGTAGAATTCATCCTCCTAAATCAAGGCCAGTTGAGTGATTTCATGATGTATGGTTTTATTGGTTCTTGAGATTTGTGTAGAATCTATCCTCCTGAGTTGTTTTTGGTTGAGTGTTGTTTGGAATTGTGTTCTAATCCTTTCCTTGTGTTATGATCTTCATGATAGTGGTGTGCCACACATGAGTACATGTGTACATTTGTCAAGTGACTTACGAGGCCCAATCTTTTGTGGTACTTCTAGAAGTTATGATCATTGGGGTTAGGTTGGGAATATGCATACCCATGGGCACTTTCTATAGAATGAGCATGGGTAGGGTAGGGTAGCATATGGAGGGGGCTTCTATCTTGTAGTCTGGTGACCTTGTCCCTTAGGGTTGGTGTGAAGAAGTTTTAAGCAAGTGATAATTAAATAAAATGTGTGACTGGTAATAAAACTTAAGATAATAAAATGTATGTGAGGGGCCCTCCATTGAGGAGTTAAAATGCATGATCTAAGCTTGGGCTTGTTGATTCCAAGTGACTCTCCATGATGTCAACCCCTACTTAGTAGCTTATTGAGTGTTTGACTAGGACCTGTACTTCTTGCATTGTCTTAGGTTCTTGGTTGCAGCCATCATACTATTTGGTGTGAGTGTTATCCATGGATGTTGTTTTTGTGTGTTGTTAGTTGGATATTTATCTCCATCAGCATGATAGGTTTGGACTTATGGGTGCCACATGTTTGGAAGGTGTAGCTACCTATACCACTACTAGGGATAAGTGTACATAGATGGTCTTTTATCCTAGTGTGACCGTTGTTGGATGTTTTCACTTGGTACTTCAGATTTTGGAGTATGCTTCTTGTGATTTATGCTTTCATTGGAATGCTTGTATATTATGTTTAGATGATATGATTTATTAACACATTTTGTTATTATGATGATTAGCATGTGATCATGTGATAGGTGATGTTATCTACTTTGTAGGATTATCTTATGCTTTACTACTAGCATGTTAGATTTTCTTATGCTTATATTGTAGCATATTTTAGTAGTGATGTCCCTATTATGATAGTACCAACGATCTGATTGGTGGCTCAAGATGTTACACATGGGGGATGGCTAGGATCCATGATGGTCTTATGATGCTATTGATGGTTGCGAGGAATCGTGTACTTAGTTGTTTTGTTCATTGCGATGTTATTTCTGTACATTGTGATGTTGCTTTTGTTCACTGCAATGTTGCTTTCAATACTTTCTTTACTACTATGATTTATATGGATAGATGTCCTCTGTCTTATTATTTTTGCACTCGAGTGTTCATTCCTTGATTTACATGGATCTAGTACTCCAGTGTGGAGGAATTCATTTCCTAAGTTGTTTTCCTTAGTGTTTTGGCTTACTAATGAGTTTCCTCACAAAAAATTGTACTTTTTCACGTGAGAATGTAAAGGTTCACATGGTTCTTGGTTCTTCCTCATGCGAGAATGTACTTTCTCACATAAGGAAAGTAGAATTTCACGTGGCCTACTACAAATCCTCATGTGGTTTGGTATGAATCCTTGCATGGTTTGGTGTGAATCCATGCATGAAGTCATGAACATCCTCGCATAGAGAAATGCACTTTCTCATGTGTAGTGATGTAAAATCTCGTGTGAGACTCGAGACTAGTGCACTTCCTTGTGCAAGAAACAGGAAGAAATTAGGCTTGGCTGAGGAAATTTTGAAAGCTAGTTTTGGACACCTTATTGGATTTCACATCTTTCTAGTTCAAAACAGTCTTTCTAAGGGGTCTAAAATATATTGTTTGAATATAAGGATATGTCAACTATACTTAAAATATATTTTAATATATGTGATGAATCTTTTGAGATAGGTTTCAGTCCTCTCTGAAATAAGATAAAGATTTTAGGAAATTTAAGGGCTTCAAAAATTTAAACTTAGCCAAATTTTAGGGCTTCAAGATTTCAGACTTAGCCTAATTTCAAGATTCTGCATTTATACCCTAGCTTGGTGTTTTGTTGATGAGTGGTTGTTTCTTTGAGCCCTCATCATGTGTGTGGTTGTTGTTGGCCTTTGTTTGCATGTGTTAGTTTGGTAGTGGTGTTCAGAGATTCATTGGTTGTTGGGATTGTGGTGAAGTCTTCTGTTGTAATCTTTGTGATCCCTATATGATGTTGTCATGTGCATTCATACTTGAGAAAAAAAAATATTCACTTGAATTGAATCCTTGTTCCAAGGATCTCCTGGTGGGGCATTACATCTGGTATCAAATCCCATGTTCAAACATTGGCATCTTTGTGTTTATGTTGCCTTTGTGGTCGATGCTTCATGTGTGAGTGAAAGTGTCTTGGTGAGAGCTTGTGATATTTGTTGCTTTGGTATCTACTTGTGATGGACTTTCTTTCTAATAGATGCAACTAGATTGGTGTGAGGAGAAGGAAGTGAGTCTTCCCTTGTTTTGTAGATGGAATTGATGTGCCTTGTTTGGTTGTTTTCTTATGTGATCCTTTTTGGATGGAACCACTGATTGGTGTCCATGCATTGGCTTTGAGTACCTCTTTTATTTCTCCTTGTGGAGAAAGGTGCATTATTTCCCTATCTTCTCCTTATTGTAAGTAAATAAATGAATCTTATTTGTGATTCTATGTTTTTCCATTATAGTAATGAAATGATTCCTTTCATTAAGAAGTAATTTTTTAAAATTTCAATGTTAACTGAGCTCACTTAGTTCACTTAGGCATCAAAGGAAAGTTTGCAAAAGTTGAGTGTTAACAGAGCTCACTCAATTAATAAAGGAAATCTTGGATGGAATTGGTGTTAACCAAGCTCACTTAGTTACTAAAGGAACTTTGTGAATATGTAGTATTAACTGAGTTCACTTGGTTAACATAGAAAAATCATTTATGAGTTAGTGTCGACCGAGAAAGGTTGGCTAATGAAGGATTTTCTTCTTTTGGCATATTATGTTCAATTGAATTGTTTGTTGATTCTAGCTGACTAAGAAGATGAATATTAATTGTTCTAAGTTATATTCTAGCTAACTTGACAATATGAAAGATATAAATATAAGCTCAAGTTAAGAATTAGAAGAATGGGATGCATGGAAGATAATTGAAGATTTAATGATGCTAAGAGGAAGTGAATCATAAGGATAAGAAGAATATCCTTGTGAAGCTAAAAAGATACATTTGATCAAGAAGGATCAAGTATACAAGCCAAAATTGAGATCTGTAACTAGTAATTCAGTGGCATCAAGAATCAGGTCATCTTTTTGTTACTCTCCATTGTAGTAGTGATCTAAATCTCTTAACAGATTTGGCTTAATAGCTATTTTTAAATCCTCTAACAAAGTGACATCTCTATTGAATTGTCCTAAGATCTCTAACAAGGCCACTCCTAACAAGGTGATTAAATCCTCTTACAATCACACCTAACAGTGTGTTTTGTAACCTTTAATAGGGTTGGCTCCTAATAGGGCTCACTTTAGAAGAGTGAAAATCAATAACTAGTTGCAATTGGTGGTTTTTCCCAAATTGGGTTTCCATGTTAAATCTTGGTATCAAGTGTGTTCATGTTATTTCTCTTATATGTTTGCAACTAAGTTAAAGTAACATTAATCATAGATAATATCTTAAAGATTTTTATTTTATGCATTTACCAAGCTATTTTAGTGTTTACTGAGTTACATCATCTTTTTGTGTGTTTACTGAGCATCAGCAGAGTTGTTTTGTATTGACATCTAAGGGATCTGGGATTTATTTTAGTAGTAACTGATTCACCCCTACCCTCTTAGTTACTCCTCTTATATTTCCAATAATTGGAATCAGAGGTTTTGGTTCCTACAGAGAAGGTTTCAAGACCTAAGCTAAAAGATTAGCATGTCTTACAGAAGAGAGATTCCCAGGTTGAATCGAGACAACTTTGCAATATGGCAAGGACTTATGAGGTTACATATGTTAACTATCAGTAATTCAAGGTGTGAGTATCTTGATAATGAATACAAGACTCCTGCTAGTACATTATTAGTTGAAGATATTGCTAAAAAGAAAAATCATAACATCATGATGATTGACATTGCTTCGACTCTTATTTATGTTGAATTTGATGAAGTCAAAAGTTGTGCTACAGCTTATGATATGTGGATCAAACAAAAAATTATTTATGGAGGAGATGATAATGTAAGAAGAGCTAAAGCTAAAAGTCTTAGAGGAAAATTTAATCAGATGAAGATGAGAGAAAATGAAAATATTGCAAAATATGTTGAGAGAATCAAAGCAAGTGTGAGCGCAATCAAAGCATCTAGAGGAGACATTGATGAAAAATTAGTTGTAATCAAGGTACTTAGAACCATTCTTCCTATCTATGCAATTAGAGTATCTATTATTCAAGAGATGAGATGTGACCCAAATAGAAAAGTATCTTTGGATGCTCTAGTTGGAAGATTGATAGCTTTTGAGCTGGATAACTATGATAACCATGTCCCAAGTTCTAAAGGTGTTGAGTCTACATTTGAAGCCAAGCTTTCACTCAAAAAAGGGGGTAAAAAATAAAAGGCCATTCAATATGAAAGTGATGAAGAAGAAGAAAGTTTAGATAGTAATCTTGAAGTTGTTGAAGCCCTACTTGCAAGAAAATATTCCAAAGATAGAGGAAAGTACAAAGGTAAGATTCCTCTAATTTGTTTTTCTTGTGAAGAAGCTGGTCACATTGTTGCAAGGTGTCCAAATAAAAAAAACAAGGATGAAAAGAAAAGAAATAAGTACAAAGGCAAGAAGGAATTATAAAACCACAAGGACTACAGGGACAAAGGTAATAAATCTTATTTTATGGCTAAAGATTCTGATAACAGTAAAGATTCAATGGTATATATTGAATTAAAAGATGAATTTGATGATGAAGGAGATAAAATGGCACTTATCTCTCATGTCATCAAAAATGACACGTGGATTATTGATAGTGGTTGCTCACATCATATGACTAGAGACAAAATAAGGTTGAGCACATGGAATATTATGATGGTGGTAGTGTGAGATTTGGAAACAAGGAACCTTGTTGCATAAAATGAAAAGGATGTGTCTCATTAACCAATGATCTTAGATGTGACAATGCTTACTGGGTTGAAGGATTAAAGCATAATCTACTAAGTGTGGAATAGTTGAATAACATTGGATTCAAGGTAGAATTTATGAATGGGAAGGCCAAATTGCTAGATGGAAAAGGAAATCTAGTTGGATCTGGCAAACAAACAAAAGGTAACCTATTCTATCTAGATCTAAGTGAAAGTTCATGTTTTATTGCTCGAGTAGAAGAAAGTTGTAAAAGATTATGTCATGTAAACTTTGATAATTTGGTTAAAATAAGAAAAAACAAAAGAGTAAGAGGTATTCCTAGCTTGAGGAAACCTAATATGGATCTATACAAAAACTATCAAATTGGTAAGATGGGAAAGACTATTTTCAAAAGCAAGAACTATCATTCTGAAGAAGTCTTAGAGCTTGTTCATATAGACTTATGTGGACCTATTGGAATAGAGAGTTACAGTAGAGATAAGTTTTTCATTCTTTTTGTTGACAACTATTCTAGAATGATGACTATAATGTATCTAAAATAAAAATTTGAAGCTTTTCAAAAATTCAAGTGGTATCTGGCAAGAGTAGAAAAGGAAACTAGAAAAAAGCTAAAATGATTGAGATCAGACAGAGGTGGTGAATTCATCTCTAATGAATTCAATGAGCTCTACATTGAAAAAGGAATTAAAAGACAAGTATCAGCCCCTGATACACCTCAGCAAAATGTTATAGCTAAAAGAAGGAACAGATCCATCATGGATTGTGCAAGAACATTGATGATAGAAAAGAATGTTGCAATCAAATACTAGAAGGAAGTAATCAGCACTGCAATGGATACCTTGAATAGAGTATAGTTGAAGAAAGATTCAAATCAAACTTCTTATGAACTATGGTATGTCTACAAACCTAATGTAAGTTACTTGAAAGTATTTGGTAGCAAATGTTATATCTTGAAAGAATCTAGGAAAGGTAAATTTGATGTCAAAGGTGATGAAGGCATATTCCTAGGGTACTCCTGTAGAAGTAAAGCATACAAATGTTTGAATTTGTCTACCAATAAAATCACAGAAAGTGCACATGTGAGAATTGACAAGTTTATAGAAAAGAGTGAAGAAGAAAACAAAAAAGAGCTTGAGGATTACAGATGATTTGTATACTATGAACTTGATATGCTATCAAATCTATTTGGTAGACAGGAGGCTTCACCTCTCAAATCTCCTAAATCTCCAACAGCTACCAAGTTGCAAATAGTGCAACCCAAGTCATAGTATGAAGGACTCGAGTTGCAGTCAGAAGCTACTAAGCTACTATAACAGCAAATTGAGTCTGATGGAAACAAGTCACAAATAGTGGGACCTAAACTTAATAATGAAGTTCATGATGAAATCAATGAAACAAACTCCAAATCTAAAGTATGTGTGCTAGCAAGATATGTCAGAAGGCATCATGCACTTGACCATATCATTATAGACAAATCAGATAGAATAATGAAAAGAAACAAATTGAAAGGTACATGTTTACTTGTTGAATTTGAACCTAGAAATGTTAAAGATGCTTTGGATAATGAAAGTTAGATTGAAGAAATGAATGAAGAAATAGAATAAATAGAGAAGAACAAAACTTGAACTCTTGTTCCTGTAATACCCCAAAATTGGCAGATTGCCATGCTAAACCAATTCTGGTCTATTCAATCATTTCTAAGTCATATTTTACTAGGCAATTCTAATTCTGATACTTGCTACTTGACCTAAGTGTCAAATGTAGAAAATCCTAATCTACATTAATCACACTCTTTATTCAATTCCTAAGTATTGACTCAAATTAGCTATATTAAACCTATTGATTAAATTTAATTTAATAATAAGTGTTTATACTTTGATTAAATTAAATTACTTCTTTAGCTAATGTACAAAGGAATTAAATATATTTGATTTAATTAGATATTCTCATTTTAATTATTGAATTTAAATATTCAATTTAGAATACTCTATTATGAGGTCATATTTAATTTCCTTAAATCAAATATCTTCTCCAATATTCTCTCTTTAATTCAGAAATGGAATCTCTTAGTTGACTGAAATCAAAAAAGGAATTAAATCAGTTAATTCCTTATTCCACTCAAAAGAAATCAGCTCACTTCCCTTTCATAAGGAAACTTTCCATTCTAACTAAATCCCATTTCTAATCTCGACCATCCATCCAAATTAATCTTGACCATTAATCAACTCTTAGATTCTATTTAAGAATCTCTCAATTCCTCATTTCAAAAAAAAACAAAAGTTTTGAATTGACTGTGCATCCAATTAATGTTGGAATAGTTGCTCACTTCCATACATCCATAGCTTAAATTCTTACATTGAAATCTCATATTAGCTTAAAATGCATTCATTTAGCATAAAATGTTTCTTTATTTCTTAGCTTAATCTTTCATTCTCATCTAGATTAATCTTGCATATCTCATATAGCTTAAAATCCTTCATTCTAGAGGTTTGGTTGCCCGCTTCTCATTCTAAGAGCAAAGGCATAATACTTCTAGTTAGAAGGCAATGGATCGATTTATCAAACTATTTCAGATGAATAATTTAATGTTCATTCTAGGATGGTTTCGCATATAATGACTACGTTGAAGTGTGTGTGAGGATCTGAGGCCTACATTTCATGTACACATTTCTAGTGCCCACCGTGGGGCTAAACCTGATATTTAGCCTCAAATTCTCACTTTTCAGATGCTAATTAATTTTGCCTACAAGTTTTTATGGATTTTTTCATATCTCCTAAAAGACATGGAAATTATTAATGAAATTTTTTTTTTAGGTTTATCTTGATGTTTTTAGAAATAAAAAATAAAAAATCAAATTTTGTTGGATTGATTTTTTATTTTTTATTTTTTTATGTTTTTTATGATTTTTTCATTAAAAAAATCATTTTGGGCTCAAATCAATGACTTGGGAAATGACTTTTTTTTTTGTAGATGTATATGCACATGGGTAGCTTTAAAAAAAAATTGGATTTTTTGGGTTGATTTTCCATTTTTAGAAATTTTAATGTTACTTTTCATTAAAAAAAAATCATTTTTGGCACACATTAGCAAACTAAATAATGAATTTGTTTTGTAGGTTGATATGGATATGTGTAGCTCACAGAATTTTTTTTAGATTTTTTAAATAATTTTTTATGATTTTTTATAAAAAAAATCATTTATCACACAAATAATGGAATTTTGATCTAAATATTTTACTGTAGATTTGGGAAAATTTCAAGAGCTTACGGTAATATTTTTAGAATTTTCAAATCAAACATCTATTTTTAATTTAAAAAATTATGATTTTTCATAAAATAAATTAATTTATGACACAAATCAGAGAATTTTAATCTAAAAAATTTATTGCAAGTTTGTGACTATATGGGGAGATCACAATAAAAAATTCAGATTTTTTTGTTCTAAATTATATTTTTAATAATTTTTTAATGTATTTCATTAAAAAAAATTAACTCATAATGCAAATCTGTGAGTTTTAATCAATTTTTTTTTATTATTGCAGGTCTGTGGAAAGGAGCAAGGAACCACATAGGAGGATTTTAAATTAGAAAGGAATGAACTTGAATGATTAATCATTTGTCTTTGAATGCATGTTGCAATTAAATTTAAAATCCAAACACACTCTTGAATGCCTTCAAATCTAAAACAATCAAATTCAATCTTGAGTGTCTTAATAAATTAACAAATATTTCATTTGAATGAATGTGCTAAAAACTCAATCTTGAATGTCATGGATTAAAATCTACATGTTTTTCATTGGAATGAATGCTAAAACACACTCTTGAGTGCCTTAAAGAGAACACATTTTCATTGGAATGCATGTTAGTCAGCACACTCTTGAGTACTTAAGGATCAAAGAACCATTGTGATGAAATATTTGGATTTTGGTGCTTAAAATGAATACATTCAATCTTGAATTCATAAAGGAATTGGCACTTTTCTCTATCAATTTCTTATGTCAATGACGTTTGATTTACTTTTGTTGATGAACTCTCGATTTATTATGTTGATAACGTTGTAAGTTGGAAAGAACCTTGCATGCTAAACCCAAGTGTCTTCAAGAGTAGAATACAAAATATAAAAATTCATTGGGAACCAATGAGTTTCTTTTAAACCTCAAGGCCATTTACGTATTCACTTCTCTTGCATCTTTGGTTGATCTTGAGTGCACAAGAAATAAGTGGACTTGTTCTATTTTTTAGGAGGCCTTCCTGGGGATTTCATCACCCTTTGGGATGACCTCAACTCCCATGTTCTGGTAGAGTATAAATATCAGGAGGTGAATCAAAAGACACCTCTCTTGGAAGTATAATCTTGTCACTCTTGGCTAAGCCCCAAAGAACTTTACACCTTTGGGAAGTGAAGGTGGATATTTGGGTTACCATCTCCTCCTAACAATGTGGCATTATTTTCTTTCATCTACAAATTTGGGCCTCACATATTTTGTGTATATCAACGACACCCTATAGTTGATCTTTGTATATCCTTGTTGAAAGCCTTGATAGGATTATTGATGTGTTTTGTGTGCTTGAGTATTCAAAGACCAAAATCTGCATAAATATCAAACAAGTCAATTGTTGAAATGGTGAGGTAAACATCTGATGAGAAAATGCTTGAAAATGACAACTCTACTAGCTTCTTGAATCTTTACTATTCTATGTTAATAAAACTCCCTACACAACTCTACTTGCAACTATATGAAGCTAAACTATCTTGGTTGAACACTTGTGAACCGCATCTGAACTAGTCTCTTTGCTCCACTATTCTACTTGTTCTACTATGTTGTTATCCATTTTTATCATGATAGTCAATCTCTTGGTTGGTCTAGCCACTGACTATTCATACCTTGAAAAACATCACCCTTGCTATCACTTACACCTACTTTGAGATGATGTTTTAAGTGTGGTCTTATTCTAAATCTATCAAACTTTTTCTACCTATGACTATTTCAACTAAGGGTGGAAGAGAGTTTTTTTTCTTCACATAAACCTAGGACATTGCAATGGCTAACAATAAATGCACTAAATCCAATATTCCTAATGAGGAAGAAGAGATACTTATTGTAAACATGAAGAAACAAATCCAATCAATGAGTCTTCAACTTCAAAGAATAAAGGAGGAAGATGACACATCATTGAACAAATTCTCCTTGTGAGATTATTTACCTTCATATAATGTTGAGTCCAAGCCATCTCAAAACAATCCAAAAACACCCAAGAAATTTAGAAATATCTTTGAAGAAAAACATTGGGAACCTAAACCAAAGCCTAATTTCACCCCTTTGGGAAGATCTTATGAATCAACTTTGGAAGATCTTCTTCAAAAGAAACTCATTGTATTACCTAAGGTCACTTTGGTGAGAGTTTCTTTATGAGTAACTATTGTGCCTATCATAGACATAATTTACATAAAACTTCACATTGTAAGGAGCTGAAAAACAAGATCCAAGATCTCTTTGACAATGACATAATTAGAAAATCTAAGCTCTCATCTACTAGAGATTATACTCTGAAGAAGGATCAACATCATGAAACCTAGTCTAGTAATGGTTTAAATGTGACACTTATCTCTTCCAACATACAACCACCTTCTAAAGTGTCCAATCTTTCCAACACATATTCACCAAACAAAGAATTTGCAACTCCCTTTGTTGACTATGTGTACCCTCAAGGACTACCTTTGAAAGAAACTCAAGCCAACTGATATTGTGCTACAAGTTTTTTCACTACCTTCATAGATCATACTTCTTCATGCCCTGCTATGCCTATGAAGTCCACTCCAAGTCATTTTCCTTCTGAACTTCAAGAGCCTATTATGCAGACTCTAGAAATAGATTTGAATATAGATTCAAATACTCCCTCATCCTCAAAATTGGTTTCATGTCAAGAGGACTACTTAAACAATGAAGAAACAAGTATTGATCAAGACCAAGATTCCTTCATCCCCTTTCAAATCTTCCAAGATCTCATTCCTCCATCTCAAGAGCCACATAGTCCTCCATCTCCCATGTCATGCACCTCTACTAAGCAAGATCAAGATATTCCTTCCACCATCCTTAAGGAGATTATTAAAGACCAAGAGAAGGATGCTTTTCCTATGCTACCTAAAATTCCTTTTGAAGAGAAAAGTGTTCCCTCACCCTCTTGTTCTACCTTGCTACATTCACTTCAAAACTATTCTCAAGCTTTAAATACTCCTATCAAAGGTATTTCTCCTATAATAGTTACTCATAAATCTATTGATGGCTTTGGTCATGTTGCACACTCTAAAGATGTAGATATCCCTACTCATGAGCCATTCACATTTTCTAAATACCCTTGGTCCCTACCCATCTAAGCTAAAACCTTCAAGTCTTCCATCCATATTGGGACCTTATGTTCCTCTATCTCCTACTTCAACTCCCATCTCATTACATGTTCCTCCTACCCTACCCCAAGATCAACAAAGATACACATACTTGAACTCTTCACATTCACCTTTCCATCTAAACGAGTCATATTGGCCTCATTCATCCACAAGTCCTAATCCTTTGGAAGCAATTTGGATGATCAACTCAAACACGAGTGTATGAATCCATCCTCAAAAGTTCACTATGTCTCCTCTAATTGACATGTGAATGTCAAGAAGGAAAATACACAAAAGAGACTACAAAGGTCCACTATTCAAAGAGCTCAAGGAAAGTGCGGGTTCTTTAATTTGTTATTGAAGAAATGCATTCCAAAGCATCTAATGAAAAATCAAAAGCTACATGGATTCCCAAGTCTCTTTTGAAGGACTTGAATATTACAAAACAAATCAAAGTTGACATTCAAGCTTCCAAAGGCTTCCACTCCATCTTCTTCCCAACATCTTCCTAAAAAGGTTTCAAAAACTTCTACTCCACCTTCCTCCAAAATAGCTTTGATGCCTCATATATCTAAGCCTCAATCTATTTCATCCATGATTTCCACATCATTCCATCACCCTTCAAGGTGTGTGTCAATGTTGATCTTGCCTAATATCTCATCCACTCTCATGAAATCCTCTAAATCTTACACCTACTTTCTATCCTTGCTTGTTTCAGTCATCCACTCTCATGAAATCCTCTAAATCTTACACCTACTTTCTATCCTTGCTTGTTTCATTCTTCCAAAACCAACAACCTTATCCTCCATCTACCTCTCATTTTCCTATCATTTCCCTTCCATTACCTTATCAGCATCTTTGAGTGTACCTTGCTATGGCCTTGGCTTGTCATAACTTATCTTTCTTATAGGTGTGCTATCTAACTTGAGAAAGCTTGAGCTCTTTCTAGAAAAAAAAATCCAAAAAAAAAAAAGTGCCTTGATGAAAACCTAGAAATAGATGTCTTGGTAGCAAAAGTAAAGAAAAATAAATCCATCCTATGGTGAAAACCACTTTTTGTGGCACCTTGGATAAATTCCATGATAAAAACCTAGTAAACATGCGTCATGCATAATTCTTCCATCCATAATATCCTATCATGATCTTACTTATCCTTCAAATATCCTCATTCCCAAAGTCATTCACTCATAACCTCCATAACAAACTTTGCTATCCTATTTAGTTAACCCTTTGGTCTTGATCAATAAAAGAATGAAGAAAACTCAATTCTTAGCAATCTCTTGACATAGTCATTTTCTTGGATTACTTATGTGACACGCGTCATTACACCATGAGCTTATATTGTTATATCTTTTTCCCTGGCATGGGTAATCTTGTGAAGACTTTCTTTGAGGGTAACATTCACTGCTTCATACTCCTTGCCTATCCATATCCACTTATCCACAAGCTTGCTACTACATCTTGTCCTACACCTTGCTAGACACTAGAACAAAATGATATGATCCTTCTTGAGAGCTCATAAATATCCTGAAAAAATCTGAAAATTGCAAAAAGTCCTGAAAAATTCTATTACCTTGGTGAAAACCTAGCAATAGGTGCCTTGGTAATAACCACAAAAAATAAAATGGAAAATTCCAAAAACATTTGAAAAATTCAAAAATACAAAAAATTGAAAAATAGGAAAAAGTGTCATTCCTCTTGTAAAAGATCTCTTAAGCGTCATTCACCAATTGTTCTAACTATGTCTACCTACTATCGCTAGTGTCACTTTTTGAGATTCCTCTCATGGAATATCTCTTATGTGTCAGTCACTAGTTGTTCTAACTATGTCTATCTATTGTCACTAGTCTCACTTAGAGATTGCTCTCTCAGATAATCTCTTACGCGTTGATCACCAGTTGTTCTAACTGTGTCTGCCTACTATCGCTTGTGTCAGTTTTGAGATTCCTCTCATGGAAGATCTCTCTCATGTCAGTCACTAGTTGTTCTAAATGTATCTATCTACTATCACTCAATTCATACCAAGGTTCTTCTTACTAAAGATTCCTCCTTGACTTTAGTCACCAGTTGTTCTAACTGTGTTTGTCTACTATTGTCACCCTAATGAAGAGATTTATTTCAAACATGTTTTGAACATTAACACTTGACATCAATTCTATAAAATAGAAAATGAACTCAAAATGATAAACTTGTTTCAATATGTTGAGCTTTTCTTTGTTTGTTTGGCTTTCACTTTATTATGTCTCTTTGAGAAACTCAATGATGTCTCTTTTGACTAGAGAAGCAAGGATTGGAGGCATGATATTTTCTTTGTTTTATGTTTCTTGTTTAGCTCCAAATAATCTAAAGCATCCATATAAGAGGGGTGTCCACTATAAGAGCTTCCATCTTGTATTGGCTAGCTATGTGTACCTCAACTCCTTTTATATGGATAAATCATTGAGGTTGGTTCTTCTCCTTTCTTGTTGGAGTGAACTCTTCATGCTATAGTAAATACTTGTACTCGTTCTGCTAAGTGAACATATGGGTCACTGCGAGTATACTAAGCACATTTCTATCTTAGGTTATGAATGCAAGGGTCATTATGGATAGAATACTTACTGATTACTTAGCATAAGAAGGATCTCTCATGTGTCTGGTGTGTTTGCACACAACAACCATTCTATTCATCCTAGCATTTATGCTCTAATGCTTATGTTAACTTGCTACATTAAAAGGGAAAAATGTTTTGATCATTTTGGCTTCTTATGCCTCAAATGTTTACATTTAATCTTGACAAAACTAGAATAGATGTCCTATTCATATTCCTATGATTGCAATGTTAGTGGGGATTGTATGACATCTGGGGTTTCACTATACACTCAGTGATGATAATTGTCAAAGCTTGGTAACTAGACCTAGGGTTGCATCTTGTTTAAGGTTGTATCTAGCATAGGGTTGCATTGCATAAGCACATGGTTTGATTGCAAATCTACTTGCATCCTTTGTCGTGAGGAATTGTCAACTTCTTCAAAGCATCATGTTTTTCACAACTACACAAATGATTGATTAATCACTCGGCTACTTTGGCTGCTCTGAACCCATTTTTCGGGATCAAATTCAAAATTTGACATAGTTAAGCATCTCAAAAACACATTTTAAAATTTTGGGACTAACTCGATCAACCACTTGTGCAGTCCATTTTTATAATACTTTGTGAATCTTGGAATATTTTCAAATCATATTTCCTTCAAGATTTTCAAAAATTTTGGAAAAGTCAACTCATGTCAACTTAGGTCAACTTTTATTCAAACTTGGTCTTCTGGACCTCGAAATAACTCCAAATTAAATTTTCTTTAGATCATTCTGATCTCTTCTATATTCTTCTAAATAACATATTACTTTTGTATCTCTCACTATACCACTCTATATCATATTTTTGGTGTGTCATCTTTTGATTTCGCTCCTAAGGGGGCAAGATGATTACATCATTGAATATGAATTTCAACTCAATTTGAATCTTATTTCCTCATCACTCGGGGCATCTCATAACTAGTGGCATTGTGTTCCCCTCTATCAGGCATCATTTGTCATCTATCTCATCTTCTCATCGGCAGATCACATCTTATAGTAGTCTTTATCAAAGTTCGATGGACAGGTATTAGGATAGTCTAAACCCTGACTCCTGAGGATCAAGCCTCATTCTTGGGATTATTCTATGACTCATGGTTGGATCTTGTTATCTTTTATGGACTATGTATCTAAGTGTTCTATCTGGATTCCTTAAGATTAAGCTCCATTATGGAGATAATCTTTAAATGCTTATCATCTCGGTATCTAAGTGTTCTATCTGGATTCCTTGAGATTAAGCTCTGTTATAGAGATAATCTTTAAAAGCTTATCATCTTAGTATCTAGGTGTTCTATTTGGATTCCTTAAGATTAACCTCCATTCTGGAGATAATCTTTAAAAGTTTTTCAATCTAGGTATCTAGGTGTTCTATTTGGATCCCTTAAGATTAAGCTCCATTTTGGAGATAATATTTAAAATCTTATCAATCTTGGTATCTAGGTGTTCTATCTAGATTCCCTATGGTTAAGATCCATTCTAGAGATAACCTTTAAAAGCTTATCAATTGGCCTTTGTATCATCAATTTAAGAACCAATCTCATTTCTTGATCTATGCATCATGCTTCTGATTTTCTTTGAATTTAACATGTTGCTCGCACATTCATTCAAAGAGGGGCAAAATGTAATACCCCAAAATTGGCACATTGCCATGTTAAAACAATTCTGGCCTATTCAATCATTTCTAAGTCCTATTTTACTAGGCAATTCTGATTCTGATACTCGCTACTTGACCTAAGTGTCAAATGCAGAAAAACCTAATCTGCATTAATCACACTCTTTTTTTAATTCCTAAGTATTGACTCAAATTAGATACATTATACCTATTGATTAAATTTAATTTAATTATAAGTTGTTATACAAAGTAAATTAAATTACTTCTTTAGCTAATGTATAAAGGAATTAAATATATTTGATTTAATTAAATATTCTCATTCTAATTGTTGAATTTAAATATTCAATTTAGAATACTCTATTAACCCAAGGATAAAAATGTAATTGGCACAAAGTGGGTATTTAGAAACAAGCTAAATGAAGATGGACAAGTTTCCATAAACAAAGCAAGGTTAGTATGTAAAGGTTATTCCAAGAAGATGGTATTGATTATGGTGAAACTTTTGCTCTTGTTGCAAGATTACAAGGTGTTAGAACTTTACTAGCATATGTAACTCACAGAGGATTTAAAGTTTATCAAATGGATGTAAAATCTGCATTTTTGAATGGAATTCTTGATGAGGAAGTCTACATAGAACAACATTAAGTTTTTGTAGGTCCTAGCAAAAGAGATATGGTCTGTAAATTACACAAAGTATTATATGGTCTCAAGCAAGCTCCTAGAGCTTAGTATGAAAGACTTCATGACTACTTGAAACATATTAGTTTTCAAAGAACAAATGACAATAGTAGTCTGTATATCAAAGGAGGACCAGACAAGAAGATTGTGTTGGTAGAAATATTCGTGGATGACACTTTATTCATAGAAACTGATGACTTATGCAAGACATTTTCAAAAGATATGAGTAAAGAATTTGAGATGTCTATGTTTGGAGAGATAAAATTCTTTGTTGGGTTGCAAATCCAATAGAAGAAAGATGGTATCTACATTACTCAATCTAAATAAATCAAGGAGATACTAAAGAAATTTGGAATGGAAGATTCAAGACCAATTGGAACCCCTACGTCTACTGGACATAAGCTTTCCAAAAATAATGATTCCAAAGAGGTAGATCAAACCACATACAGATCAGTGATTGGAAAATTGCAGTATGTAGTGCATACAAGGCTTGATATTGCATTACCAGTTGGTATGGTGGCAAGATTCTCAGCAAATCCCAAAGAAAATCACATGATGGCAATCAAAAGAATCATGAGATATCTAAAATGTACTGAAGGCTATGGTTTATGGTACAAAATAGGAGGCAATTTGGACTTAAAAGTATTCATAGATGTTGATTGGGTAGGAAGTATTTATGGTAGAAAAAGCACTAGTGGTGGAGCATTCTTTCTTGATAAAAGACTAGTGTCTTGGACAAGAAAGAAATAGATTTGTATCTCTCAGTCTACAACAGAGGTAGCAGTAGTTAATTGTTCTAATATTATTTGTATTGGTAGGTATGAAGATAGAAATCAAGGATCCAATGACTATATACTGTGATAACACCAGTGCAATTAATATATCAAAGGATCTAGTGTTGCATACCAAAAAAAAACACATTGCTATAAAATATCATTTTTTGAGAGAATTGGTACAAGATAAAGAAGTCAGATTGGAATGTGTAAATACTAAAGAAAAAATTGCAAGCATTCACCAAGCCATTACCTAAGGATGCATTTCTGTATCTAAGAGGTAAGATAGGGGTCATTCCCCTATCTAAAGCTCACTAAATGAAGTTTAGTGATGCATCAACCAGAGCATGTTGAAGATCAATCAGTTGGTGCAATATTGACAAGGGCATATTGCAAATAAATTAGTGCTTGAAGTACATTGATATTCACTAATTATTGTCTTTGGCATGAGATGTCAAAGAGGCAGAAGTTTTCTGTCATATCTCATAGAAATTTTGTAAATAGAAAGAGAAAGATATGTCAAAAAGGGAGAATGAACTTGGTTAGAAGAAGTTGTAGCAGACAAAATTTTTCTGACAAAGGGAGAAACTAAAGGCAGAAAGAGTTCACACTGATATAGTGAGTTCTCATGGATGAGAATGAGAATGAGAATAAGAATATATTCCTTATTTTATTCTTGCTCTTAAATTTCATTGCATTATGACATGTTGTGTTTCTATCAATGCCAAAGAGAGAGACTTTTGAATATAATTGATTAATTGTGTATTGTCTTTGATGTTACAAAAAATGTCATATCATTGTCAGTCAGTGTATGTCGAGCTCATGCGGGCATTGAAGACATTTTTATGTGTCTACTGAGCATTCTATTGTTTTTCTAGTTTAGAAGATAAGATCGACCAAGTTCACTCAGGCATCAAAAGAAATCTTGTGAAAGTTGAATGTTAATCGAGCTCACTCAGTTAATGAAGGAAATGTTGGATGGAACCAGTGTTAATCGAACTCACTTAGTTACCAAAGGAACTTTCTAAATATGTAGTGTTAACTGAGTTCAATTGGTTAACATAGGAAAATCATTTTTGACTTAGTGTCTATCGAGCATGGTCGGTTAACAAAGGATTTCTTGTTTCAGCATATTAAGTTCAATTGAATTATCTATTGATTCTAACCGATTGAGAAGATGAATATTAATTATTCTAAGTTATATTCTAGTCGACTTGACAATATGAAAGATATAAATATAAGGTCAAGTTGAGAATTAAAAGAATGCGATGCATGGAAGATAATTGAATATTTAATGATGCTAAGAGGAAGAAAATTAGAAGGATAAGCAGAATATCCTTGTGAAACTGAAAAGATACATTTGATCAAGAAGGATAAAATATACAAGCCAAAATTGAGATATGTAATAAGCAATTCAGTTGCATCAGGAATCAGGTCATCCCATTATTACTCTCTAACCATTGTAGCAATGATCTAAATCTCTTAACAAAGTTGGCTTAATAGCTATTTGTAAATCCTCTAACAAGGTGATATTTCTATTTAATTGTCCTAAGACCTCTAACAAGGCCACTCCTAACAAGTTCATTAAATCCTCTAATAAGGTCACACCTAACAGTGTGTTTTGTAACCTTTAACAGGGTTGAATCCTAACAGGGCTCACTTTAGAAGATTGAAAATTAGTAACTAGTTGCAATTGGTGATTTTTCCCAAATTGGGTTTCCACATTAAATATTGGTGTCAAGTGTGTTTATTCTATTTCTCTTATATGTTTGCAACTAAGTTAAACTAACATTAGTCAAGATAATATCTTAAATATTTTCATGTTATGCATTTATCGAACTATTTCAGTGTTTACCAAGTTACAACATTGTTCTGTGTGTTTACCAAGCATCAATAGAGTTAAGTTTTCATAGAGTTGTTTTTTACTGACATCTAAGGGATATGGGATTTATTTTAGTAGTAATTGATTCACCCCTTCCCTCTTAGTTCCTCCTCTTATATTTCCAACATTGGAAGTCTCTAGAAGCTCTAAAAATGGAAGCTTGGCCTTCTTTAGGGATTTCTAAGAGTTGAATTGTTGTCAAAATGCATTTCTAGTGCACAGAATGCTATAAAATAACAACTGGGAGTTAACTATCAAAACTATCAGTGCACCTTTGAGAAAATTTCACCTACACACCTTGGTGGTAGAACCCAAAAATCCAAAAATTATTTTAAGTGTCAAAACTTGATTTCTAGCATCTAGGTTTTCTTCCCCTTTATACCAAAATGATGTGTGGATGTTTCCCTTTGAACTTTTGTATGGAAGAGGTGATTTATTGAGGAGCTAATAAGTCTAAATCTTCATACTTTACCCTCACTTCCCTATGGAAATCATGAAGTGTGACTTCTTGGGCATTCCCTAGAACTTGAAAGTCATAGTTTTGAGTGTGATCTTAGCTGCTATAGAAGACAAGGAAGCCATGGTAATGTTTGGGACCTCAAAGGGCCTCTAGATGTTTTAGATATACACACTTGCACACCTTTAGAGACAATTCATTCACCAAAGCTTCAAATTGCACACCTACGCACCTGTGCACCTTAAGGGAATTGTGCAAGGTGCTCAATTCACCAAAAAATCAAAGTTCTCAATTTTGAAAATAGTTTTTGGGTTTTGCTCAAATGTGGTTTTAGATCACTCTTGTTTAATTATTTTGATCTTTTTGATGATTTATGCCTATTTGTGAGCCTATGTACTTTTCTCTTCAAAACTTGTAAAATTGTGCACCTTCACATGTGCACATCTTCTAGAGTCCTTAAACTTATGCATATCTCAAAATTAAAATGTGCACCTATTGACCTTCTCAAAATATTCATTCACCTAATCTCAAAAATGTGTACCTATGCACAGGTGCACATGCACACCTGTGCACCTACGCAACTTTAGGGAATTGTGCAAGGTGCTCAATTCACCAAAAAATCATAGTTCTCAGTTTTGAAAATAGTTTCTAGGTTTTTCCTTGATGATTTCTTGGGGCACTCTAGTGTACTTATTTTTCCTTTTTTGATGATTTATACCCTCTTTATAGCCCAACATTATCATAGACTTGAACTCTTTTTGCTTCTTCTATCTGAAATCCCAAGGTGACTATTTTGAAAATGCACATGCAATACCATGGATATTTTTTGTGCTATGGATAATGAGGATGTCATTTTATTTGCACAAAGAAGAAATCATTAGTCATCTTATTTTGGAAGACCCAAAAGAGGGCTCCACAGGACTCAAATTGACAAAAAATTCTGTCAAAACTAGTCAAACTGCCCAAAAAGTGAAATTTTCCCCCCAATAGCTATTTTTGTGCACTATCACACCTAGTGTACCTATGCAAGTGTGAAAGGTGTGCTAGTGCTCCCCTTGTTTGTCTCTTAAGTGGCAAAATGCATAGTCACACACTAGTGCACATACACACCTTGAATAGGTGCACATTGTGTGCATGTGCGTGACTGTGCACATGCGCATTAACACATTTGTGCAAAGAGGAGGGGCAGCCTTATGTACACCTTTGTGGGTGAAAACTTTTGAAGGTTCACACATGTGCATGTCACATCCTTGAAGCGGGTTGAAGTGTGCTTGTGCACACTTGGTGCACTTCATGCACTATAAAGCCTATCCTTGAATTTTTTCTTCTCTTTGACTACCTGATCCTTCATGGTCAAAGATGAAGGTTTGACCTAGACTCTAGGGAGGGTCCAAAATGATCGAGGCTTTGGATTAGATGCTTCATAGGTAATTTTGAAACTAGGGGTTCCCCATTTTGTGACTCAAAATGGGGCATGCATTGTGAGGCCACAACAAAGCCCTAGGTTAAGGGATTAACCATAAATGTGAAATGTAAATGTAAATGATTGTAAAGAGAAAGATAAATGTTAGGATTCACCTTGCTTATATGTATGTAATGCAGTTGTATTGTAGATTTTGAATTAGGAATGTAGGGTATCTCCACACTTTGCGATGTATCTACCATAATTCCATCATGGTGCTATGAATATGAATATACATAAATGAAGAAGAAGATGAATGTTGCAATGTAGATCTCCTCCATTAATGGCCAGAAATACACTAGATCTTGAAGACGAAATGATCACAAAGGATTTTTCAATATTAGATAGGAATCCCCTTTCTTAAATACTTGAAAAAGGCTTGAATGCTTAAACTCCTAGAATGAAAAAGGCAGAAATATTTACTTGAGAGTAAAAGCTTGAGTGCATGAATGATTTTCATAGATGCATTATGAAAATGGATCCTCCAAGTCACCTTATATATGAGTTTTTGGGCTAGAAAATAATACAAGTTGACTAGGTAATGATCACAATCAACATAAAAGTCTGAGGAGGTACTAGGTCAATTTGTGTTGACATAGTCTAAGACTATGTCAACCTGGAAGGACTAGATCAACCTGGGTTGACCTAGTCTAGACTAGGTCAACTTGGTCTAGGAAGAAAATTCTTGGGTGCCACAGAAAGCCAAGACTAATGTCAGAATGATGGGGTGGAAAGATGGAAGAGAGAAGTGGAAAAGAGGAACAAGCATAGGCATATCCATGGTATGAAGAAGGAATCATGAAGAGGGGGAGCTAAAAGGTCTTAAAAGGCAAGTGTGTTCATTTTTAGACAATACATTTAGCCCTCACTTTAGTGAGAGTATGAGTTTCCTCAAACTCATAGTAAAGTAGAGAAAAAAAGAAAATCTATCATGACTAAGGAGGAAAATAAAACATCAAGCCTCCAACAAACTTGAGTCTTTGTCACATCAAAAATCATAATAAAAGAAATAAGTGCTACAAAACAAAAAAAAGGGTGGCGTTTCTTACCCAATAAGGTTTGTTTTCCTTATTGTGAACTATGCAAGGAAAAGGAAAGAACTAGGAAAAGGAAAGAACTAGGGGAAAGGTCTCAAAAAATAGGGATGGCATTGAATATTCTAACAAGTGTGTGTGGTATTCTAGTCAACCCATCGAAGATGAACCAAATGGTCTAACAAGTGTGTGTGGCATGCTAGTTAGTCCATCAAGGGATTCAACTTCAAGAGAACTCTATGTTCCAAATTGGAGAGTAAAAAATTGATGCAAGCATTAGGGTTTATGTTTCCTTATGGGATCAAAATGATCAGGCTTCCTAGACTATTAGTATCCAAAAGAAGGATAAAAAACAAGGATCAGGCCTCCCAAATTGTCAATAGTTTAGAAAGAGATTCAAAAAGAGACTAAGCTCCTTGGAACTATCCATAATTCTTAGAAACTGAAGGGAAAAAGAAAAAGAGAGGAAAATCATGAATTATAAATGCATATATTTGGATATACCTTAGAAATAATACCAAACACTAAAGACTGAAGTACTCCAAACTATACACAAAATTCATATTTGTGTTCCATGAAAAAAGGATGGGAAAAGTGCATTTCCCCCACGTTAAAGCAATTACAAATTCCTTAATAGGATTAATAGCTTTAATGGAAGCATACATGCACCCATGATAGAACATTTCCACTATGAGATTTCGCTAAGAGGACAAATATATAAAGGGAAATAAGCACAACAAAAAGATAGAGCACAAAAGGGATCTATTAACTAAGGCATTAGTAAGATCAAATGATAACATGTAATGTTATGTCAAGTATGAAAATATCATCAGAATCAGTAAAATTGAAACAAAAAGAATCAGTGCTACCATATCATAAGTGACCAAGAAGACTTTACAAGACCACTAGTACAAACAATAGCACAGGATCAACACAACATGGAAAAACATATAGAATAAAAGACATAAAAATATAATGACAGGATGATTATCCTCTTGATCTCATCAAAGAAACAATGATCATTTAAAGAAATCAAAGGACAAAGACACAAAACACATCACAAAAGAAACATAACACAAGAACACTAAAAATTGCCATAATAGATGGATTTCACATAACATGCCCGCCCACCCCCCCCCCCCCCCCCCCCCTCATCTTGGTCTAAAATGCTAGGGGAAGGATGGAAACTCACGATAGGAACCATGTCCATAATAGTAGGTATCACAATGAGTTTTATACAAGGACTTTGAGAGTCACTGTGCTCATTACTAGAATTGATTATAACTTGCATAGAAAACATGTAAGACAAATCACTATCCATACTAGTTAAATCTTTATCACTTCCATTATCTAAAGTGTCTTCCATATCTAGATTAATAGAATCTAAAATAAGAATAGAATCATCATGTAAATCATTACTTTTTGTAGCTTCTACTAAAGACTTACACATAGTCTGATCAAAGGAAGGTAAAGGTTGAGACAAAGATGTAGGTTGAGAAGCAAGAGAACAAGCGTTAGTGTTAGCTTTATCTTGATGGTTCTTACAATGATGAAAAGCATGTTGGATACAAATACTATTATGAGGGATAGCAAGAGGAAGAGGATAAAAGACCATAGGTTCCAAAGAAGGAACATCAATAGTTTGAGATGCAATAATTGAAGGAACATAGGTAGAAGTAGAAGGAATAAATGGAGTAGGAAATATAGGTAGAGGTGGACAACTCTTACAAGAACTAAGTTCCATAATCTTGTCTATGTTACATTTATGATAGTTTCTATAGAGATGATCAGGACAAGTAGGTGGTTTTTTAGGACGAGATGGCCACTATAAATCAATCTCTACACAATATCTAAGACGTGATGGTTTATAAAGAGAATGACTAATAGTAATAATAGATCCATCATGAAGAAATTTAAGGCATTTATGAATAGGAGAAGTTATAGCTTGTATGACATAAAGCCATGGGATACCTAGCTTAACTTGAAAATGATTAGAAGTGGGGATAACAACAAAGGTAGTATAAACAACTTTCCCTAAAATTTTAATAGATAGAGTGATAGAACCTTGAGGACAATAGAGAAAACTATTACAAGTTTGAATCCATACAAGAGTTAAATCATAAGTATCTCTATGTAATCATTTGTTAAAAAGATAATCTTTGGTAATAACATTCACATCAGAAGAAGGATCAACCAAAGTACCATGGGAAAGAACATGAGAAACTCTAGTAGTGATGTAAAGAGGACCATTAGGTTCCTTAAACATATCAAATTGACTAAAGCTAATGATATGAGGTTTTTTTTAAGGAACAGGTGGAGAAGAAATTGAAGGTTGAGATTCTAACTCAACATGATTAACCATCTGATTCGCTTCTTCTATCTTCTCATCATAATAAAAATGGTGATCAAAACAAGAGGTTGATTAATAACATTTTCTAAGTGTGAAGGTAAAGGATTAGTATAAATTTGAAAATTTTGATTAGGTGGTGCAATAGAATTATTCATGTTATTAACTTGAGCATCAACAAAAATAGTCTTAGAATCAATAAGGTCCTGAATAGCATTCTTCAAACCATAACACTTTTGAGTATCATGACCTAGTTGGTAGTGATATTGATAAAAAGAATTAGAATAAAAAAAATTAGAACAAGGTTTACTAGGATCAATAGGATGAATAGGAGGAAGATTGAGGACAAGAGAATTGATCAACTTAGTCATCACCTTAGACAAACACTTAGATAATTGAGTAAACTAATTATTAGGACAAAATTCAAAGGAAAATGTAGTTGCACCTTAGGATGTAGTAGACTTGATTTTGATGAAATTATTAGGTTTAGAAAACTTATTTGAATTTCTAGTGGCATCACTCTTATCACTAGAAATAGGATCCATCATAGTAGATCTCTCGAGTTGACTCACTTGAAATTGGTAATGATGAAGCATTGCATATAGATGTGAAAAGGAGGTATAATTAATAAGGAGGATCTTATCCCTAATGTATTTTTTGCATACAAATGTTTAAATCTACCAATAAATTCAGTAACTTTCTTTTTAACATTCTTCTTATAATGCATTAAATCAATTAAAGAAACTTGAGGATCAATATTATTCTATAATTGTTGAATGAAAGCATTAACAAAAGTTTGAAAATAGTCAATAGAATAGGGAGGTAGAGAGAAATACCATTGCAAGGCTCTATCCATAAAGGTGTGTGGAAACAACTTAGCCATAAGCCTATAGTCATGAGAAAAATCACTACATATAGTCTAGAAAGTTTTAACGTAAGTTATGAGGTCACCCTTACCATTATAAGTCTCAAGATAAGGCACCTCAACATGTTGTGGAATAACAACACGAAGGATATCTAAGGAAAGGGGATTAGCAACATCACATGTAGGAATATTGTACTTAGATTGAGGTAAATGTGTGAGTTGTTTTTTAATAGAACAAATGATTTGAACCAAGATACTAACGATTGGATTAGAAGCAACACTAGTATGCATAGGTATGTTAGATGGATTAGGAAAGGTATAAGAAGAGGAAGGAATATGTAAATATGTCAATGCAGGATGAGAAGGAATCGGTAAAGGGTTTGAACAAGTAAAAGGAATTGCATTATACAAAGGTAATGAAGAATGAATGAAAATAGAAGGAACACTTATGAGAAGTGAAAGACTAAGAAGACCAACACTTAAAGGATTGGACACTTGTGTAAAAGTAGTCATAAAGGTGAAGCATAGGTAGGTATGCTCAAAAGAGTGGTAGAAATTAGGATAGAAGGTTCAATGGTTCTAGGAGGAGGATATCCTAACTCTTGAGCACATCCCATCAAAGACTTAGCATGAGTATTAATAAGGTGGGATATACCATACAAGATAGAAATATTATTATCAACATTATTAATAAGCTTTTTACGAGTTTCAACAGTAAAAACACTATCATGATTCTAATTTTCTTGAGCAAACCAAGTTTCCAATTTATCAAATTCACTAGAAAGCTTATTAACTTGTGAAGGATGAACTCTTAAAGCATCATCATCATCATGAGATGAGTGAGAAGAGTTATGCTCCATGATAGGATTAAGACCATGAGAAAAGATGTGAGTATCATCATGAGTCCTTGGAAGAAAAGAAGAATCATAATTAAAGGAACCCATGAGTATACGGTTTCACCTAACGGGAATGCTATAGGTTAGACTTCATGTAATTAAGCTCATAAAAAGGGAGATCACAAAAGAAAACCCTAATGAGATCCAACCATGCAAATATAATAAATAGTGTAAAAGAGAGATCTAACCACACACAAGATAGCCAAATATAACTCTATAAAAGAGGGAGAAGAAGACAAGTCCACCAAAAGAAGGTGAGCACCCAAATTAAGGGAGATCTAACTCCAAAGAATAGAGATTAAGGGATCTAACTCTAAATTCAAAAAGATGGGGGAAAGAAGTCAGGTTCACCAAAAGAAGGTAAACACCCAAAATAAGGGATATCTAACTCCAAAGAAGAGGGATTAAGGGATCTAACTCCAAAATGAAAAAGAAGGGGGAAAGAATTTGAGTTCACCAAAATGTTTAGTGGTAAAATGGAAGGACTTTAAATAAGATTTAGACTTCCACTTTACATGGTCACTAAGCTAGTCAATTGAAATGTGAAAGAGAAAGAGGGGAATTTCCAAATATGATTACACTTCTAACCCAAATTAGATTAGCTAGGACCCAAAATAGGGAGGGTGCTAGTACTAAATCTAGATTATAGGAGGAATAAAATACAAGTAAATGTGCTCTTTGGCCCTTTGATAGGATAACATGAATATGAAATTGAACTAATTTATTAGGAAATGTAAATCTAGATGTTTTATGAATACAATCAACCCAATTAAGATGCAGATCTAGGGTAAAGATATGAAAGGAAAAGAAATATTAAAGACTCACCTTGAAATTCTTAGAGGAAGATGTATTTTTTCTAAAGAACATTAAGATCTGAATCTTTTCTGAAGTTCCAACTGCAAATCTCAAAATAAAATGACAAAAGGAACAAAACCCAAAAATCTCCCTAGAATTTGAGATTGAATGACTAGGTTGACTTGAAAATATGTCCTACAACTAGGTTGATGTAATTCATGTCTCCAAAATTGATGACTCTGGAAAGCTTGCGAACTATAGGTTCTAGATCTATAATCTTTTTCACTCCCAACCTACAAATCAACACATAAAAGAAAGGTTTGGGGGTTGGAGTTTGATGAGGGCTTTCCTTGGTCAAGCCCTAGGTTGAGGAATTAATTCTAAATGAGAAATATAAATCTAAATGACTATAAAGAACAAGATAAATGTTAGGATTCATGTTACATGTCTTTATGTAATGTAGTTGTATTGTAGATTTTAAATTAGAAATATAGGGTATCTCCACACTTCAAAAACATTCTACCATAATTCCATCATGGTGTCATGGACATGAATATGCATCAATAAAGAAGAAGATTCAAATTCTTCCTACTGGCCAACAATATGCTAGATCTAGAAGAAGAAATTCTCACAAAGGATTCTTCAATACTAGTTAGGACTCTCCTTTCTTGAATGGTTGAAAAAGGCTTGAGTTCATGAACGCCTTGAATGAAAAAGGAATAAATCTTTACTTGAATGCATGAATGATCTTGAGATATGAATTATGAAAATGAAGCCTCCAAGTCACCTTATATATGATTTTTCAAGAAGGAAAACAATACAAGTCAACTAGGTAATGGTCACAAACTAATTAAACCCTCGAGGACTTTTAGACCTTGAGATCTTAAACTTCCACATACTAGGTTGAATTGGGTCAACCTAGTCCAAGACTATGTTGACTTGGGAGGACTAGGTCATCTTGAGCCAACCTAGTCTAGGAAGACAAGTTCTGGGTGCCACAAAAAGTCAAGGTAGATGCCAGAATGATAGGGTGGAAAGATGGAAGAGAGAAGATGAAAAGAGGAAAAAGCATAAGCATACACATGGTGTGAAGAAGGAATCATGAAGATGAGGAGCTAAAAGGTTTTAAAAGGCAAGTATATCCATTTTAAGATAGTATAGTAATTGATGACAAAAAGGGGGAAAATAATATAGATATAAAAATGAGGAGAAAAGTGAAGAATAATCATGAAAAAAGAGGAGGTATAAGTGTACAAAGAAAATGATGGCATAAGGAGAATCTCACACAAGGGGGGAACTTGATCATATCTAAATAAAAGTCCTATGAACTTGCAAAGATTAAATCAAGGTAAAAAAAAATTCCATCAATGTTAAAGGGGGATATTATTACACTAAGCTATAACAACAGGAAAGTAATGAGTAATAAACTTGAATAAGTGAGTTAGAAGAGTGTATTGTCATTGCTTGGATACTAGCTAACAAGAAGTGGCAAAACATTGAAAGAGAAACTACTAGTAGACTAGCTTACTGGTCAAGGCTATAGGAGAAAGGAAGTGAATGAAATAAGGGATATAAGTAGAGTCACTGTTGATGTGAAAATACAAAGGAACGTTTGAACATGAAAATACATGCATTAGAACTATGCAATGGATTAAAACTAAAGGTTGTGCAGTCATCATTCTAGACATAGGCATGCATCTAATCAAGTCATCCTATATACATAAACTCCTATGGACCAAGAGTCATGAGTGTTTTGTGATCACTTTGGATTTCAAAATTCAAACTATAATTTGAGTGGGATAGTCTTTGAGTGTTTTCATCTTTAAAATGAGAGACTGTGATATATATATATAAAGGTAGAATGAGAGGGGTGTGTGGAAAAAACAAAAAAATATACCACTCAATAACAACATTGTTACAAGTGTGAAAATAGAGAGAATCCATAAGAGAAGTCAGTTGTGAACAAAATATGTAAGTGCACAAAGCACGAAAGAAGAAAAAGAAAAGCATAAGGGAAGTCAGACACAAGCTAGAATACCAATTGAAGATCAGAGCATCTTTAAGGAGCCAAAGAAGAGGATCTATTAGGAAAGGTGTGTCTAATACTTAGATCTATTACTTTATTTTTCTCTCTAACCATTGCATCTATTGTAAGCCTTTAATAGGGAAAACTTGTAGAAAGTCTTCAAAATCATCTAAAAGATATCTCTTAGAAGGAGATCAAAATCCTTTGGCGAGGTAGTCTTAATAGACTAATTGTAATACTAACAATTTACTAGCATTCCTAATAGAATGTGTTCTTAGAAGGAATACATCTAATATCTTTACCAAGCACCCTTTTACTTGCAAGGAAAGGCTAGTAAGTATAATATTCCCACCATGGTTTTCACTCTCTCATCAACAGTTTCCATGTATAAATATTTTTTCATTGATGTATGCTTTGGTGTGAAATACTATATGGTTTTACTACATATAATTTATTATTTGTTTAGTTGTTAAAGAGGCAATAACCAAGTTTGTGAGGAGAATCATCCAACCAACCTATAAAGAAAGAAAAAGTACAGGGACTAATTCACCCCTCTTTCAATACCTGTTGAGACCAATAGGATGGACATTCCTCGATGAGCATCTGGCCATCACACAAAGGATTCAAGACCTCACTATTTAGTTGAAGCATGACATCAACCTTCAGGGTTGGTACTTAAGGTTCTGAAACCCTAAGTATTTTCCCTCTTCATTCAACTATGTGAGAAATTTTTTTAAAAGGTAATGTTTTGAAAAACTATTATTTATAAATTATTTTGCATTATATAATATTTAATTCTTTAAAGAATTAAATATTAACATATTTAAATGTAAGATAATTGAATATCAAATTAATTCAAAATAACATTAGTCTCTCACATAGTAATTCTAAAAAGAATTAATTATTATCATAATATGAAGGTGAAAGGAAAAGAAGTGAAAAAGGAAAGTTGATAAACATGAGATGAGTTAATTCTTTAAGAATTAACATTATTGTAAAGTGCAAAGTAATTGTTGCACTTAATAATGAAAAATCAAAGCATGAAGGGGAAATCTTGAAGTCAAGGGATAAAGTAAAGAGATAAATGTAAATTGGTTCGGTAAGAAGAAGTTGTGGTAGTTGTCAAACTTCTTGTGGGAAAATTATTGAATGGGAAAAAATCTATTGTAATAGGGTTCTTCTCCAATTTCATATGCATGTGCATTCCTAAAGGAAAGGGAAGACATTTTTAGGTTTTTCAAATTTGTAACAGAGAAGAGAAGGGAAGAGATTGTATTTATTTTGCAACTCATTTATGATGTAAGGTAAAATGATCATATGGTTATTTTCTTAAATATATTTGGAATAAAGAGAATTTTACTTTTAGATCCTATGGTTTGAATGAATGTTTCTCTAGTTGGAAGTGATCTTGTGATAATTCTAATCATATTCAAAATACATCTTGCTCTCATTTATCAAGATAATTGTGTGTGATGAAACCAATTGGTTTTATTCATCCAAATATGTAAAGTGAGCATCAAACCTCCATTTTATTTCTCTATAGATTGGAAGATTGATTAGATGGTTTGTGTCTCATAGATTTGATTTTTGTTTAAAGTTATTTAAATCAAAATTCACATTCATATCATGTTAATGAATGGATGTTAGTGTTCCTTCTTTTCCTTCTAGTTAAAGGCATATTAGAAATTATTTGTTATAAATAAAAAGGAGGGAGTTGTACATTCATTTCAAAATTTAGAGATCACTTGAGAAAATAATTGCAAGTGACTCAACTTCTGGTTTCAGAGTTTGTCTTTGAGTTTGGGCATTTTAGAGTTATTTGTGAAGAATTTTAAAAGAAGGAAAATTTGTTTAATAACAAGGGTGATTGTTCCTCCCTATCCAATTTCCTATTTGATTCATTGTGCATAATCCATTGTAAGGGACATTCTAAGTTGGAATGTTAGCCCTATGTGAACATAGTCCACCTTTTTATAGTGTCAATGAAAAGTGGTGAGAAGAAACCACCACCCTAGACATCCCTTTGATGATCATATATGAAGGGCTAATCATTGAATGACCCATCTTGGTGTCACCTCTAGAGGTAACCTCAACCCTTATTTCCCCCACATTGGAGGAAATGATGTAATCTCTTCCAGCACAAGTACTACCCTCTACCTTGCCCCTAGAGCCCTCATCAACGAAAATTGGTTTATGGACCCTAAAATTTGATTGAGCTAATGTTAGATCTAGTGTGGTGGAGAACTAGTTGAACCAAAGGGAGATCTTTCCTTGGTTTCTATCAAATACAGTTTGAATATACAAACAATGTGGCCAAGTATGAAGCCTTCATTCTAGGTCTCCTATTTTCTCTACATAAAAGAGTCACTTGCCTTTGGAGACTTTGAGATTAAAAACTTATCATCAAATAGGTTTGGAGCCAATATACATTCTATGATAAATTGTTAGTGTCTTATCATAACTATATTTGGGGCTTGATTGAGGACTTTGACAACTTTGATATTGAAGTCATCCCATGAAAGTACAATTATGTTCCTGATGCCCTTTCCATATTTTCCAACACTATTTAATTCATGGCTAGTTCTTGCCTCTAATGCTTTTTGGTAGAGATGGTAACAACCCCATCTATCCCAGATAATATAAAACACTTCCAACTTTTTGAGGATGACCAACATATTCTATCAATTTTGGCCAACAACAGTGTGTTTGAAGATTGAATCCTAGAAGAAGAAGAACATGATTACATGGGATAGGAAAATGATTTGGGAAAGATCTTGTATCTCAGTCTAGAAAAAGAGTAGAGAAATCAAGTTATGTGTATATTTTTGGAACCTAAACAAGGCATTAATGAAAGATAACCATCATTTTCCTTCATTAGAAGAAGTCCTATAGATTTTAAACGACACACAAATGATGTCCTTCCTAGACATATATTCAGTTTAGAATCAAATGATGGTCAAGCATGAGGATTGGCTCAAGACAATGTTCACCATGAAGTGGGGAGCATTTGCCTACAGACAAATGTCCTTCAGACTGATCAATGTTGGGGCCACATTCCAAAAAGTGATGGATATCACCTTTGAGGGATTAGTTAATAACTAAATAATCATCTACATGGATGATCAATATTTTCTAGGGACAAGTGGGATCACCTTACCCATCTTGCCAAAATTTACGAGAGATGTTGCCTATTTGGTATCTCGCTAAACCCCAAGAAATTCATATTCTGGATTAGTGAAGGAAAACTAATGGGACATATTATCTCTAAGAAGGGTATTATTGTCAACCCTAAGAGAGTAGAGGCTCTATTGAACTTATAGATGCCCAACAACAAGAAATAAATGAAATCTTCCTTTGGAAAGATAAACTTTGTCTAGTGTTTTTATTATCATATTTGTAAAGGTTGTGAAACCCTTAAATGATATGATGAAAAATGATAGTAAAATCAAGTGGAGTCCAAAAGAAAAGTAGGCCTTAGTTCAGATAAAATAGACTATAATGGAAACTCCAGCCCTAGGTAGCCTAGATTATGACCTCTAATTGTATATTTATTCCTTTATGTCAATGTACTTGGTCATTGTCATATTGACTCAAAAGGACGAAAGAGAGGAGAGACACATTGCTTTCATGAGCTCCCCCTTCAAGAATGACAAAGGGTGGTATTACACCCTTGACAAAAATGCATTTTTCCTTGTCCGAGTAGTAAAAACATTTTGGCATTATATTCTTCACAGAAAAGTGTGTACAATCATGCTAGATCAAGTGATCAAGTCATTGATTATGCAAAGTGAGATTGGTGAAAGACGTATGAAATGGATGGCTATTCCCTAAGAATATGACATAGAAATGAAGCCCATGGGAAAGTATTATCAAAAGAAATATCTTGAACTAATCCACAATTAGAATTCCACATATGCACTATGGATACTCTAGCCCAAGATCTATGATATGTTGATCCGGTGTACCTTTTTCTACATAACAAGTGCCTAGAGGGACTCCCAACCCACAAATGTTATGTGCTTCAATTAAAGAGTACACATTTCATGATTAAGGGTAAAACTCTATTTTGCTGAAATTTTGAAAGAATATATCATAGATTCCTTGATCGGGAGTAAAAAGCTTAAGATTTGATGCAAAACAAACCTTTTAAGCCCAATAAACCTGCATGCAAAAAACCTATCACAAAGAAGAAGAGAGGAGAAAAGTACAAGGGATTTTCTCTAACAATATCCAAGATTTAATTATCAGCCAAAAGAACAAATACAAATATACAATTGATCAATCCTTATAGGTAAAACCTAAAAGGGAAACCCTAAGAGGTAATTATATTTAATTAATATTTAATTATTAAATTGGAATGCATGTGTATAAAGGGAAATATTAAGAAGGGAGTAAAAGTAATTTTATAAAATGAAATTAAATTAATCATTTAACAATATATATATATATATATATATATATATATATATATATATATAATCACATGTGATTCAAGACTAGACATGGCTTTGCTAACGATATGACCCATCAAATTCTTTTGGTCGGGTATTATTGGCCTTTCTTATTCTATGATGTCCATAATCATGTGAGGAAATGTCACACTTGACAAACCACTGCTTCTAGAAAGAAGAATTCTACAATGCCCCTTCAACTAATTTTAGAAGCTAGACCATTAACTCAGTGAGCATTTGATTTCATCAGGGAGATAAACCCTAATTCATTTGTTCAACATTGATACGTGTTGACTGTGACAAATTATTGTACCTAGTGGTCTGAATTCATTCCTTGTAAGAACAACATGACAAATGTAGTAATTCAATTCATTGAGGAGAACATTACCACTAGATTTAGGATGTTGTTTTCCTTTATATGCAAAAAGGACACAACATTCGCCTACACCCAACTCCTAGAGTGGGATTATGACTAAAATGTTACCTTGAAATATTCAAGTAACTACTATCCACAAGGTAATAGCTTAGGCCTTTGGGTAGATCATATTCAAACCAAGGCAGCCTTGGGAACTTCTTTGTCCTATCTAGTCTATAGCTAGAATCTAGTGTTCCCCATGAACCTATAGATTCCAGTCCTATAAATTAATGAGGGAGTTCGATGAGAAGGAAAATATTATAGAGGTTCACCTCCTCAATCTTGTTTACCTCAAAGAACTAAGGGATGCAACCCTTGAACACTTAACACCAAGCTGTGGTCAAATGATGGTTTGACAAAAGAGCCCAATATAAGGCCTTTAATATGTTAGACCTAGTTCTCCTTTGCGATAAGGCCCATGAGAAGAAAGGAAAACAAACTAAGTTCCAATGGCTCTAGCTTGGGCCTTATCAGGTTGTGAAGATCTATGGGGCTAATACCTACCTTCTTAGTTTGCTAACTGGAGAACCTGTCCCATTGCCCATCAATGGATAATTTCTTAAATATTACTCCAAATAAGAGATGAGATATGGGTGTACATTCCCCTTTTGTTGTACTATATGTATAATGTCTTGTAAATATTGTTTTGGTGAAACTTTGGGTTCACCTATAGATTCCCTTTTGTTTATTTCCCTTGTTGCTTTGTTGGCCTTGTAAATAGTTTGGTCAAGTCTTTTGTTTCTCATTTTGGTCTTTGTTTTGGGTCTTTGTCTTTCCAAGGGGTTATGTTTCTTAATCCTCTAAGTAGGTGAGTATGCTTCGAATGACACTATGTAGCTTAATGGAAATTGTCTCATGATATTCAAGTACTCCTTTTCCCATCTTGCAAATCCCCTTTCACCATGTTATTGTAAGTTAAAAAGTGTAAGTATGAACTCAACAAATGACCAACCTTTATCAAATTTGCACAACTCTTCTCCTATCTCAAGCTAATTCAATAATAAACTAAGTTGGAAAAGAAAATGGAAGAGAAGAATCATGATAAGAACCAAACAAATACATCGACCCTACTCAAACTCAATGGAATTAAATGCTAAGTGGTATCTCAAGAAATGAGTATCTTTTTTCTTCCAGAATAAGAAAGAATATAAGAATGAGATGGTGAAAGAAGTACCCATGCATGAATAAATTAAATTTATTTTCTAGGGAAAGAAGTACTACCTCCCGTGCCTTGAAAACATAAAACAAATAATGATGAAGGATGGAGATCCCCGATTCCTAAATAATATGTGATATTCAATAAAAGAAAAAGAAAGGAAGTCTTGAGCAAGCTTTGTCTCTCTATATTCTTCAAGAATTATATGATATACCCCCTTTCAAAGAACACATTTTACTACTAGATATTGGTAAAGATTCACGGATTATGGTGAGTTAGGATGTTCAGACCCAGAGTTCATACTTAAAGGGCTTTTCTTCACAATAATAAGGTACTAGTAATTTTAAAGGCTAAGTTTTGGAGTTCTCAAATGCAAGACATTTTCCCAATCGAGTTGCCATTTTTTATGCCCTACACACTTGTCCCTACTTTTTGTGAGCAAAATGTTGGGTCTCCTCTTTTTTCTATTTGCCTTGCCTCTCTATGGGCAAGTCTTTTTATTTATTTTAGTTTCTAATGTGCAGGTCCCCACATCCTTGTCTAGGATGTTAGCCCATCTTGTAGAGGAAAGGATCCCCAACCTTGCACCAAGGGGCTCTGTGGTCTTTGAGAAAGAAACTTCTAGATCTGGTAGGAAAATTTTCCCACATGTCTTAGGTGGAGGGAGAAGGTTTATGTGATCTTGGGTTGGACATGTGGAAAGGTTATTAATGGAGGACAAGTACAATTAATGAACCCCTTTAATTACTATGATCGATGGGCTATTTAAGATGCGTCAAGGGATTAATTGTCAGTTTGTTTGATAATCAAAATTGTGCTCTACAAGAAAACAAATTCTTTTGGGTCACCACCTTGCCTACAAGTAATTATTTCCCCAGGGTTGCAAATTCATTTTTGGTCAAGCTAGTTCTGATTCATGTTTAGATGAGGGAAACTCTTGGCACTGTGACATCTTTGCATTCTAGTTTTCTAGGTTGGTGTTTTTCCCTTTGCTTCTCCTTTCCATCTGTAGTTAGTGTTTTCTCTAGTTTTTGTATGGTTCATATTTTCCTCTTTCTTGGGTCATTTTTCTTTCTTCACTGCTTTGGGAATTTATTTTGGTAGTTTTTTGTTCACCTTTTTCTTTGGTCATGTTGGTTATTTTTGTCTCTTTTGGTTATTTTTCATGGGACAAAGCTTCTTTGGCTCCACCCCCTTCATGTGTAGAATAGGCCAATGTTCTTCTAACAAAATGCACTTGGTAGTCTAATTTTTGGCCACAAGTTGGTCATTCAAAACTCATAACACAAAGTGCATTCCATCATGGGGAAGTTGGGTCTAGTTTTGTATTTTTCTTTTGGATCATTTGGCTTGGTGGTGCATGTTGACTTCTTTCTAGTTCTATTGGGTGTTTGCCTTGTTGAAGGAGTGGTTTCACCATCTAGGTGCCCTCTAGCATCCTCTTTTATCCTGGTTTGCATGAGGTTGGATTTCATAGGCCAAGTTGGTCTATTTGGCTCATCTTAAACGTTACATGCATGCTCTCATGGGCGCCTAGTTGGTGGATTTATCTCTAAATTATAGAGAGTGTGGGATATGTTGTCACTATTATGTGCACATGTGTGACCTCAAAATTGGTGGGTTAGTAATGGCTTGCTGGTGTTGTGCTAGTGGGTCTTTCATATTCTTGGTTAACTGTAAATG
Organism: Cupressus sempervirens; assembly: GCA_028749045.1. Classification (NCBI taxonomy): domain Eukaryota; kingdom Viridiplantae; phylum Streptophyta; class Pinopsida; order Cupressales; family Cupressaceae; genus Cupressus; species Cupressus sempervirens. Next base: position 193,708,910 of record CM053792.1, read on the forward strand.
TTGGTTTTCTACCTTTGATCATCTACCAGGATGTCATATTTCTCCTTGGGTTGAGTTCTCTACATCATTACCAACAAGTTGGTGTTAGCTTAAAGAATAAATTTGACAATTGAGTGTCAATACACTTAACCAAGATCAAGAATAGGTGCCGAGTGCAATAGATGCTGAGTAATCTTCAGGTGCCGAGTAAAGTGTAGGTGCCGAGTAAAGTGTACATGTCGAGTAAATTGTAGGTGCCGAGTAAAGTGTAAATGCCGAGTGAAGATCAGGTGCCGAGTAAAGTTTAGATGCCGAGTAACACAATTTTGTGTAAGTGTCAAGTAACTCAGTAGAACAGCATGTGTCGAGCAACAGAAATATTTCAGGAGCCGACTAATCTAGGATATCAGCATAAGAGTTTGGAATCGCACAAACTATGATGAAAACAGTCTTTACAGCCGACATAAGGAAATCTCGAAGGATTTAATGATCAAATCGAATCTTTTATATTTCCTATGTAATTTTCATGTAGCCAATAAGAAAAATGATAAAGGCATGCAACCAATCAGCAAAAGATAAGTATTAAGCAAAAATGAAGATTGAATATGGATCATAGATCTAGACCTAACCCTAAATCCTCGAATGTCTTTATAAGGAAGATGATATCTCATAGAGAAGATATGATAGAGAAGAAGATGATGAAGATGATGATATAGAGGAGAAGATATAGAGTGGTTGATATACTATTTTCAGAAGCGAAAGATATCAGATCACAAAGGATCAAGATCAGACGAAGCAGAACAGAGCCAACATTCAGCAATCAAGGATTGTAAACTATCAGGTTCATTTTAACCAATACTTTCTAGCCATTGTATTAGCATGGAAATCCTATGGTGATAGGTTAGCTTAACAGCTATTTCATTGATCCTAGAGATAGGTGATTAAATCCTTTAACAGGGTGACACTTCATGTTAAGTGTTTGTAAATCCTCTAACCAAGTCACTATTGACACAGTGTAAAGCCTTTAACAGGGCAGGCCTTTAACAGGGCAAACCATCAGAAGTGGTTAAACAATATTGCTGTAGTAATTTTTGTGGGTATCATCCCCACCCCAATTTTACCTTCTTATTCCTGGAGGGTTTCTGGGTTACCAATTTCAGGTGTTATGTGTTATTGATGCATTTGTTAGTTTCATGTTTACTTAATGTATTTACATGCATGCAATTTATTTCCACATAAAAGTTTTATAGGACAAATTTTAGTACTTATGATTCCCTTCCCCCCCCCCCCCCCCCTCCCCCCCCCCCCCCTCTCATAAGTACTCTTTCCACATTTGAATATTCCAACAATTGGTATCAGAGAATTACCAGGTTCTCATAAGGAAAAGTTTAACAGCTTGGAGGAAAAGATCTAGAGATGGAAGCTTTCAAACTTGGAAAGATCATTGAAAATCAGGTGATAGATGTGCAACTTGCTCTGCATAGCTTGGAGGAATTTAGAATCAATTTGAGAAACTCATTAAAAAAAAGGAAAGATTTGGCCATAGCTGAGAATGATATACACTACAAGGAAATTGATACCACCAACATATTTTCCAACGGAGATACCAAAGAGTTTGATGCAGCAATAGCAGAACTGATGGAGAAAAACAAAATTCAAGCAGAAGAGATTAGATCTCTCAAGATGGAACATGAATCACAGGCCATAATGATATGTGAAATTACAGAACAAAAGAAAAGAGCAGTTGATGATAAGGTCATGATGGAAAATGACAAAAGGAATCTTGCAAAAAGACTTGAAGAAAAATGTACTGAACTGACAAGGATCTCAAACATGCAGATGGATACACTTGCTCAAATGATGAACCTTCATCATGAACTCAATGTGAAGGACATTGAGATCTCTACTCTAAAGATGCAGAATGAACAAATGCAGAATGAATTGAACAGAGAAAAAGAGGTAGCAGAAAATCTCAACAAGTCAAGTGAAGCCATCAAGTATTTTCAACAGTTGCTGAAAACTCCAAGATCTGCCCATGATACATCAGGACTTGGTTACAATAGCACTGAAGTTGGAGAATCATCAAAAAGTGCTGAACAAAGAAGTGACAAAGGTAAGAATACTAAACCCACTTGTCATTATTGTAATAAGAAGGGACATACTGCTAATGTGTGCAGGAGCAGAAGATTCAATCAACCAAACACACCCAAGAGTAAGAGTTTCTGTCACAAGTGCAACATGCAAGGACATATGACACAAGATTGCAGATCCAATTTCACAAGGACTCAAAGATTTGATGGACATTGTTATAATTTCAATAAGCATGGACATAGGGCATTTGAATGCAGATCAAAACCTATGTGGACATCAAATCAACTAGCAAAAATAGAAGGAAAAGAAAGTCATCATCATTGGGATTACAATACCAGGTACAATTATCATTATTGTCAAGAATATGGACATACACCATAGAACTGCATAAGAACACATTTCAGAGGGAACTACAAAAGATGGTTAAACCAAACCACATGTTTTAGTTGTCTGAAAACTGGTCATATCAGCAAAAACTGTCCTACAAGATCAAAGGCACCCAAGTCTGAAGAGAATAAAGGCAAAGAAAAGATTGATATTGAAAAGATAAGGGGGCAAATGAAAAAGACTTGGAAAAAGAGAGATGAGTGCAATACATCAAGTGAAGGGATCACTTCACCCAATGGGTCAAGTGATCACACTTCATCAAACTAAGCATGAGAAGTGTATGGGACTAATATACAAAGTTATATCAGACATCAGTCCCAAGACAAAGAAGCAATTAAAAGTATAAATCTACATGAAACAAGATGTCAAGACGAAAACTAAATGTTGATGCCGAGCTACCTTTGGATATCGAGTCAAAACTCAAAACAGATGCCGAGCTCCCAACAGCGATCGAGCTGATAACCGATGCCGAGTTAAAAAAACTCCAATAGAAACCGAGTAGAAAGGAAATTTAGTAGACACCGAGTTAGGTTGAAATTTCTTCAGAAGCTGAGTTGGTAGTTGAGCATTTAATGCGATGAAATCAGGGTATATTATCGCGATTTCAATCAGTTTTTTGCATCGCAATCAAGAAGCAAAGCCGAAAAAGGAGCGGAGAAGATTAAGAAAAGTTTAGAAGCAATTCGTGAAAGATTCCAACAACGATCTCGTCGATTCAAGGTATTTCTCTTAAGTGTCGAGCTACGTAGGTCTCACAAACTTGTTTGAATTATAAAACCCTAGTTTGGAAAATAATGGCATCTGGGTCAGGAACCACCAACGGTGTAGAAAGCCATGAAGTTCAGTTGGTCAGCAACGAAGTAAAACAACCTGAATTTAAGTCCATACCTGAAGTAGCATACAAGAATGATCCTGCAGGTGCATTATCAGTTATTCCGGATAAAGTTGTTATGGTAGAAGATGTTCGCAGATGCTACAATTGTAAAATTGGTGCCATAGGAGACTTAGAAATTCATAATGCATATGATAAATTATGTGAAAACAAAGTACTAAAAAATGAGTTTTCCATTGTAGAAAGAAAAGGATTAACCAAAACCCTAGCATTTTTTACTGTCTTCAAAACAGAATGGGTACGGATAGTTTTGAGCCGAATACATAACGGAGCTTTTTGGTTAGAGTCAGGGCCAGTAAAATTCACCAAGAAAATCGTTCATAGGGTTACTGGTATTCCAACCCTAGATCAGCCAAAGACCCTGCGAAGTGACAAAAGGGAAGTAATTGAGAGAAATACAGGTGCAAAATGGAACAATAGAGGGATGACTATTGACACAGTCACTGATCCTCTACTAGACTTTGCTGTAAGAATTATTTCACACAAATTCTATCAATCAAGCAGATTAAATAGTGTACCTTGTATAGTAGTTGATGTTGCATACAAGATAATAAAAAGGGATCACACTTATGATCTGGCAGAGCTCATGTTTCAACAGATTAGTGAAAATCTGGGAGCTATAAGGAAGAGCAAAGGAGCTCAATGTAAATTTGGATCAATTTTGATATGTATGTTTTTCTATCTGATGAAAGAATTTCCTTCTATAGGGAAAGTTAAATGGAATCCAGACAAAACAATTGTTGAACAAATTAATGGATACATTGAACAGATGGGTGAAAATTTTGATGCCCAAATCACTGGTTATTTTGAGGACTTCAAAAAGTCCATGAAACAAAGAATGAGAATTCCAGTTTCAATGACTAAGAAATATGAAAAAGATATTTGTTTTCTTGTAGATATAGATTATACTTATGTGCAAGCAGTTATACCTAGAATAAGATGGCTTAGGTCACTAGGATATGAACTTGATGTTGATCAAGCCTCTGCAACAATAACAGCCTTACTTGTAGAAGAAGTAGACAAAAATGCAAAAATATTTGGAACTTATGATGTTGTCAAATCAAAGATAATAACAGAGTTGAAGACTGCTTCAACAGTAAAGAAGAAAGAGAAAATGGTAAGACAAAGCAAAAGAAAGTTTGGTGTAGAAGAAGAAGGGACAGCAGAAGAAGAAAGAGATGACATTAAAAAAGAAGAAGAAGTCATTGAAGAAGAAGAAGACAAACTTCAGGATCAGACTCAAGGGTCAGAAGGAGACAAAGAGGAAAGTGCTGAGGTTGAAGTAGCCAAGGAAGCACCAGTCAAGAAAAAGACCACAACTCCATCTGCTCCTAAATCCAAGGGGAGGAAAGTAGCTGCCCCAGCACCAAAAAGACCAACCACAAGGGCCACAACTCAAAAAGAAAAAGAAGAGGCTAAAGGGAAGAAGAAAGACTCAAAGAAGACTGTTGTTGAGTCAAAGAAGAGGAAGTTCATTCCCCAGCCTGAAATAGATGAGGAGGAAACAAAGTCAGAAGACAACAGTCAATCTCAAGAGGTAAGACAAATACCCCAGATTGATGTTGATAAATTATGTACAGAAATTAGAAATAATGATTTGAAAGGATTAAAGAATCTGAATTTTTCTAAGCTCACCAAAGGAGAGCAAAATAAATTAGAGGAGTCTGTGTATGCTATGATGGCTGAATATAAGCACACACCTCTAGAATTAGATGACTCTATGCCGAGAGAACTGTATACAATCATAGAGGATAAATGGCATTTTTGTTTACAAATGGAAAAAGAAATAAGGGAGTCAACATTGGCAAGATTGTTGCCTGATTTGACTAGAGATCAAATAATAAATGCCATAAAAAGGCATAATAACAGATTCACTCCCAAGTATAGAGCATTCAGTATTCTACAGAATAAAATTGAAGAGGTAGTTACCAAATCCACAAGATTGTGGAAAATAGTTTACAAGAAGATTGAAGATGTATATAATGAGGAATATAAGGTAGAAGCAATTGCCAAGATAAAAGAAAAGGGAGCATCAGAAATAAAAGAGAAGAAACTAGTGGAGAAGGAGAGTAAAGGAGAAAAGGAAGGAGAGGCACTCAATGAGGAGAAAGAGGAAGAGAAAGATACAGCTGAGCCACGAGATCAAAGCATGCAAGACATACAGGTATCTCCTCCTAGTCCTCCTCATGCCACCATCACACCTGCAGATTTCATAAAAATAAAGGATGTTACAGAAATTTCAGTTCAAAACATCAATCCATTAACTGCAGAGGATTTGGAAATCCTTGACCAATCATTTTTAGTAGCAAAATTAAGTTCAAATCCTATATTGGTCAGTGTTGATGAATTACAGAATCCAGAAGTCAAAGCAAAAGCAAGGGTAAAAGCACAAATGCCACCTTTGATCACACAAACTACTGGTATTCTATTCCTTCCACCACCACCTTCACCAAGTATAAGTACTGATACACTCCAAGTGCCAAGTACAGCAGCAGGGGAAACAAAAGAAAAATCTGAACAGCCACCAAGTTCAAACCCATCTAGCATTCAAAAAGGGGAACTCAAGCTGAAGAAAAAGAGACATAGAAAAAGGAGGAGACTGCAATACAAACACTGGTTGCATTACCCAAATCTGGGACTCCAACACAAACTCTTCAGCAACCGAGCACAGATGGATTATAGCTGAAAATCAGAACACCAGGCTCGAGTTCATCAAAAGCAGTCAGGAGACTTCACTATGGAGTTCCTGAGCTTGATGAAGAAATTAAAATCCCATATTATGAATCTAGCACTCTTACAGCAGAAAAGATTAATGAAATTCAGAGTGCACTAAACAAAAGAAGGAGACAAGAAGCACTAAGAAAGGAATACAAGCATAAGCGTACATTGAATGAAATTAAGGACATATTCACGGAAGCTTTTTGCTTACAATCTCCAGATGAGTCAAGACCAATCATGGAACAACTTTCTGATATAGTTGACCAGGTGACTAATGAAGACCAGGAAACAAATGTAAAATTACTTGAATGGTCAGAAAAGAAGTTCCAAGGAAAAGTAAACAGTAAAATATCCAGTGATATAGCACTAGCACAAGAAGAACTGGCAAAGAAAGTTACAACAGTTAAAATTGTATTAGGAAACATCTTTTCCCTGTACAAAAAGTTGTGTGATTTTTCAACATTCACACAAGACACTAGCCAGAAAATACTGAGTTTGGAAAGCAATCTGAAAACTTCTAGTATGCAACTCCCTACAGATCCAGCTCAGAGTGAGAAGCATTTTGTCCAATCGCTTCACACACAAAGAGAGCTAGCCGTTTTGGCAGTAGAGGAGGCGACTACAAAAGCCAAATTGATACAAATGCAATCATCAATTACTCCTCATTTGGGATTACTTCATAACGAGCAAATAAATGCAGTGACAGTCCTCAGGAAAGACCCCAATCTTTCTTCATTTGATGGACTTGTACACCTAGCAGCAGAGATTGCCATCCAGCATAAGACATTAGATGTCGCATTAGCAAATTGGGATGCAGCTCTGAAGATACTTCTTGAAGTAAATAGCACATTTTTGGCCAAATATGGCATTTCATTGTAAAGACCCTTGACATAAGTGTCAAAAAAGGGGGAGAATAAGTAATTAAAGAAAGAAGTTGAGTACAGGAATGAAATGATAAGTATAATAAAAGGGGGAGATAGCAGAGATAGCGAAGTTGAGTACAGGAATGAAATGATAAGTATAATAAAAGGGGGAGTAAGTATAATAAAAGGGGGAGATAGCAGAGATAGCCAATTTTGAAATTTTGACAAGGAGATAGCAGAGATAAGCAAATTTTGGAATTTTGCGGGAGAAAGCAAATTTTGGGAAGCAAAGTTTGAATGAAGGATTAATTACTGAGTCACATGGGTTAAGTGTTTTTGCCACTCATGTCAAAGGGGGAGATTGTTAGCTTAAAGAATAAATTTGACAACTGAGTGTCAATACACTTAACCAAGATAAAGAATAGGTGCCGAGTGCAATAGATGCTGAGTAATCTTCAAGTGCCGAGTAAAGTGTAGGTGCCGAGTAAAGTGTAAATGCTGAGTAAAGTGTAGGTGCCGAGTAAAGTGTAAATGCCAAGTGAAGATCAGGTGCCGAGTAAAGTTTAGATGCCGAGTAACACAGTTTTGTGTAAGTGCCGAGTAACTCAGTAGAACAGCATGTGCCGAGCAATAGAAATATTTCAGGAGCCGACTAATCCAGGATATCAGCATAAGAGTTTGGAATCGCACAAACTATGATGAAAACAGTCTTTATAGCCGACATAAGGAAATCTCGAAGGATTTAATGATCAAATCGAATCTTTTATATTTCCTATGTAATTTGCATGCAGCCAATAAGAAAAATGATAAAGGCATGCAACCAATCAGCAAAAGATAAGTATTAAGCGGAAATGAAGATTGAATATGGATCGTAGATCCAGACCTAACCCTAAATCCTTGAATGTCTTTATAAGGAAGACGATATCTCATAGAGAAGATATGATAGAGAAGGAGATGATGAAGATGATGATATAGAGGAGAAGATATAGAGTGGTTGATATACTATTTTCAGAAGCGAAAGATATCAGATCACAAAGGATCAAGATCAGACGAAGCAGAACAGAGCCAGCATTCAGCAATCAAGGATTGTAAACTATCAGGTTCATTTTACCTAATACTTTCTAGCCATTGTATTAGCATGGAAATCCTATGGTGATAGGTTAGCTGAACAGCTATTTCATTGATCCTAGAGATAGGTGATTAAATCCTTTAACAGGGTGACACTTCATGTTAAGTGTTTGTAAATCCTCTAACCAGGTCACTATTGACACAGTGTAAAACCTTTAACAGGGCAGGCCTTTAACAGGGCAAACCATCAGAAGTGGTTAAACAATATTGCTGCAGTAATTTTTGTGGGTATCATCCCCACCCCAGTTTTACCTTCTTATTCCTGGAGGGTTTCTGGGTTACCAATTTCAGGTGTTATGTGTTATTGATGCATGTGTTAGTTTCATGTTTACTTAATGTATTTACATGCATGCAATTTATTTCCACATAAAAGTTTTATAGGACAAATTTTAGTACTTCTGATTCACGCCCCCCCCCCCCTCTCATAAGTACTCTTTCCACATTTGAATATTCCAACAGTTGGCTAGTATTTTTATTTAAATGCCTGTCACATCTAAAACGTGCTCAACATTTATTGATCCCATGTGTTATACAACTGAATGTTGAATAGTGCTCTTGTTAATCACATGAAGACAACTCAACATTATAAGCCATGTTGTCAAAAGTCCTTGTCCAAGTGATGAACTTTTAGTTTGTGGTGAAGAATGAGTGATTAATATTTTTCTAGCTCAAAACTATCCATTTATTAACTCACAAGTTTTAAAATTGTAGGTTCTAAGGATTTGGGGATTTCTTCCCCTACAACTTGTGAGAGGTAGTTTTTGTGCTTCCAAGGTATGACTTTTGGATACCAGTCTTTTTCTATTTTACCATAAGTTAATTTAATCATTTTAATTTTTAGGTTTTTTGTATTCCCTCCTCTCATATGGAAGGATTATCCTCTAAAGGGATGAGAGGGCATAAGGTCCTGAAAGCCCTAGATCTCAAGTCTAGTAAAAGTAGTGTTTTAAGAAAGGATCATGATATTAATGCATGGACTAAAAAAAAATTTAGGTATCATGGTGGGACAAGAACTAGTGTAAATTCTAGAAGATGGTTTTTGCCTTGTAAAATAGGCATCTCTGAGAAAAGATGGGAAGACGATTCCCCAGGGTTTCTAGGCTAGCAAGGTCCTGAGATCCCAACCATGGAAGGACCAGTTGCCAACATAGGACTCTAGGATTCCAAGAAAGGAAGGATTTGGAAGCATTGAGTTAGAAAAAGGAAGGATGATTGCATGATCAACACTCTATGAGTGCAAGGCCAAAATATTTATCTTCCTAGGTCAATGAGACATCTCCTTTTATGTCCAATGTACCTAGTATGGTAACATGAGAGGATACATGACAAGGACCCTCCTACAAGAAAGATTTTTAGTGTCAAGGGATCCTTTTGGTTTAATTCAGTACTTGCTCAAAAGGAGCTTCACTTTCTCTCAAAGGCACCATAACTCTACAAAATACAATTTCGGGTCTAAGATTCCTTTTTCCCTATGAATTGGTCAAGTGAACCTACATCATGTAGAAGCCAACACTTAGTGTTCCACACCCAAAAGTCTTGGAACTCAAGTCCTTCTAACATGTAGGTGAGCGTGTTGGGATTCCTTCTAAATCCATTCATTCACCATCATTGTTGGCTACAAGACTTATTAATGATGTGACAAGCAGTTAATGATAGTAGATTAAAAAATTCCTTTTTATCAACTATGTATTTCCTATGTACCTAATGCATTTAAGTTTGTTAAAGAAGTGGAGTGCTCTTATCAATCAATTGGTGCCTCGAGGAGATAACTAGAAGAGATGTGACGAAAGAGCATGTTAAAATCACCATTTAAGGATAAGATTTTCCTTGGGAAATACCCACTTCATGTTCCTTGCTTCTTTTTATCCCCTTTTCATTTCTTTTTGAGTGCAATTTGTCTTTTTCATAGTTGCTTCTATGTGGAGATAACAATATATTTTGTCAATAAAGGTGGTAGGTGATGCAAGAGCATCTTGGGTTGCCTTGTTATCCTGCTCATTTCCTTTATGTGCCTAGCAGTTCTTCATGTGCCTAGTAGTCCTTCATGTGCCTAGCAATTCCTTCATGTGCCTAGCAGTTCCTTCATGTGCTGGGTTACTATAGCAATTCCTTCATGTGCCAAGTTACCCAGTGTATGCCAAGTGACTCTTCATGTGCCGAGTTATCCAATGTATGCCGAGTGACTCTTCATGTGCTGAGTTATCTAGTGTATGTCGAGTGTTTCTTCGTGTGCCAAGTTACCCAGTGTATGCTGAGTGTCAGTATTTGGACGTGATTTCTATGAGCCAACTTGTGGGATTTATTTTTGATTGTGACATTTATGTTAAGATTTTTTCTTGGGATGTGTCCAAAAAATTGTTGGGTTGTCTCTCCTCTTATGTAATGTTCTAGAATAATCTGTAAGCCATTTTGGCAAATATATATAGAGTGTTTAGGCTTAGAGTTAGGGAAGTTTTTGGGAAGGAGATTGCAGAGTATAACTAAAAGTGCAAATTTGCAGTTGGATCTTTGAATGTGAATGTATTTGTAATTGGCAGTAACCTAAAAGGCCTTACAGTTGGGCATGTATGTTGAATATTTGAAGAATCAATAAAAGTATTTCATTCTTCTTCCTCCTTTGGTTGTTGTTCCTTGTGTTTTCTTCCATTGTGTTAACTCTTGTAGGGTGGTTTGGATAGCTAGGTGAGCCATTGGCCCTAGTTATTCATCCTTTGCCTACGTCAGTTGGTACCAAAGCTTGAGGTTCATCCTTGTGGAGATTGGATTGTGTAGAACCCTAATTTAGATTTTGTTGTAGGGTGGAAAATCTACGGATTTGACCTATAACTTGCAGAGGGTTATGATCTTGTAGGAACCTGATTTGTAAAGATGGTTCATGGTAGAAGAAATGTTGATAATGCTACATTGGATCAGTTGACACAAATTGCAACTAGATTAGATGTTGTGGAGACAACCTAGAGGAGAGGAGAACATCTTGATGATATAAGTGATGATGAAGCAGCACCACCAGACCATAATCCAGAACCTGAAGAAGATCAAGATGAGAAAATATTGTTGCAAGTGTTGTCTAGGGAAAATTCAAAGCATGTTGTAGAAGTTGTTCCTTATGATGGAAAATTGGATACCAATGATGTGTTGGATTGGATCTCTGATATGGAGAAGTTCTTTGAGTATGAAAACACTCCTGATAATAGAAAGGTGAAGATTGTAGTCACTAGGTTGAATGGTCATGCATCACTATGGTGGGAGAACTTGCAAACTGATAGACAAAGGAAAGGAAAGGAGAAGATCAGAACTTGGCCAAAGATGGTAGACAAGGTAAAGAAAAAATTCCTCCCTGCTGATTACCAAGTCAACTTGTTGATAAAGATGAAAATTTTGAAACAAAAGGACATGACTATGAAAGAATATATTGAGGAATTCTATAGATTGGACATCAGATCTGGACATGTAGATGATGATGTTAAGAAAATTGCAAAATACATTAATGGATTGAGATTTGGAATTCAAGATGAAATAAGTTTTCTGAAGTTGGAAAGTGTAGAAGAAGCACACCAGTATGCCTTGAAGGCTGAGGAGATCTTGACAAAGAAGCATGAACAAAGACAAAGAGGTAGAGGTGGTAGATTTTAGAGAGGTAGAGGTAGATCTTATGGTGAAGGTGGCAGATTTGAAAGTTCTATGCAAGATAAAGGAAAATCTAAATGGAAGAATGATGACAAAGGCAAGACTGAATGGAAAAGTGGTAATTCTTATCGGGGAGGCACTAATTCTTACCAAGGAAGTGGTAATTCCTATTCTAGAGGTGGATTTCATGGTAATTATTTCAGATGTGGTAAAGAGGGACATAGATCTTTTGAATGTAGATCCTCTGAAAGTAGGCAAGATAACATAAATGTTGTGATTCAAGAAGATGATGAGGGTTCAACAAGTAGACCTGAGGATGGAGAAAATTTGATGGTGAGAAGAACCTTATGTAATAGGGAAGTGATGAGGAACCTGTTTTAAGGAGAAGTCTTTTCAAGACAAGATGTAAGATGGCTCAAAAATGTTGCAAAGTGATCATTAATAGTGGAAGTGCTACAAATCTGGCATCAAAAGAGTTGGTTACCAAGTTGCAGTTGCAGAGGCTGAAACATCCCAAACCTTATCATGTTTCATGTATCAAAGATGAGCATAAGATATTGGTAAGTGAGCAATGCCTTGTGAAGTTCAAAATTGGACATTACTTTGATGAAGTTTTGTGTGATATTATGCCTATGGATTGTTGTCATATTTTGTTGGGTAGACCTTGGCAATATGATAGATATGTTGTGCATGATGGAATATTGAATCAATACACTCTTTGGGTAAATGGGAAGAAACAAATATTGCTGCCTTTGATTGAAAGTCCAGATGAGGTCAGTTGTACTACAATAAAATTTTGCATGGTTAATGAAAAGTAATTTGAAAAGGAAATGAAAAGGAACCAAGTTTATTTTGCTATAATTCCTAGAGGACCGAGTGTTGGTAGTAATGACCAAATAGCAGAAGCTAGTAATGACCAAGTAATAGCAAATAGTGACAGTCGAGTACTAGTAGAAATTATAGAATTGTTGAATGAGTATAAAGACATCATTGCTGATGATATTCCTGATGGTTTACCTCTAGTAAGAAGCATAAGTCATTGTATGGATATGATTCCAAGAGCTAGTTTTCCAAACAAAGCACCATATAGATTAACACCTACAGAGAATGAAGAACTTAATGGACAAGTGCATGAGTTGTTGCAAAAAGGTTTGATCAGAGAAAGCTTGAGTTCATGTGCCTCTGTGTTAGCACCTAAAAAGAATGGAAAATGGAGAATGTGTACTAATTCCATAGCCATTAACAAGATAACAGTGAAATATAGGTTTTTTATGCCAAGGATGGATGACATGATGGATTGTTTGAGTGGAGCAAAGTATTTTACCAAGATTGATTTGAAGAGTGGCTATCATCATATTAGAATTAGAGAAGGTGATGAATGGAAGATTGCTTTCAAGACAAAATATGGTTTGTATGAATGGTTGGTTATGCCTTTTGGTTTGACTAATGCACCTAGTACTTTCATGAGGCTGATGAATGAAGTTCTGAAAAGATTTTTGGGTAACCTTGTGATTGTTTATTTGGATGATATTTTGATATTTAGTAAGACTAAGGAAGAACATCTTGAGCATATTAGACAAGTATTATAGAGGTTGAAAGAGGAAAAGTTGTTGATTAATCTGAAAAAGTGTTCTTTTATGGAAGAGAAGATTGTGTATTTGGGATTTGTGATTTCAGTTAATGGATTAAATATGGATCCTAAGAAGGTTAAAGAAATTTTGGAGTGGCCTACACCTGAGAAGGTGGGTGAGGTAAGATCATTTCATGGTTTGGCTAGTTTTTATAGAAAGTTTATAAAGAATTTTAGTGTTATTTGTAATGTTATGATTGAGAGAATGAGGGGAGATAAAAAGGAATTCAAGTGGACACATGGCATTGATAAGAGTTTTGAGACATTGAAACAAAAGGTTGTTGAATTACCTATATTGGCTTTACCTGATTTCAACAAAGTATTTCAAGTTGAATGTGATGCAAGTGGTAATGCAATAGGAGCTATATTAAGTCAAGAATGTAAGAATATTGCTTTCTTTAGTAAAAAGTTGAATGATGCTAAAAGGAAGTATTCTGTGTATGATCAAGAATTTTATGCCATTGTTCAAGCATTGAAGAAGTGGAGACATTATTTGATTCCTAAGGAGTTTGTGTTGTATACTTATCATAAAGCTTTACAATACTTGGAAAGTCAACATAAATTGAATCAGAGACATATGAAGTGGGTTGAGTACTTGCAGAGTTTTACATTTGTCATTAAGCGTAAGAGTGGAGTTACTAACAGAGTTATTGATGCATTGAGTAGAAGACGTTCTTTGTTGACTGAAATGAAGGTTGAAGTTGTTGGTTTTGATGAAATGAAAGAGTTGTATGATGTTGATCCTAATTTTTTTGAGGCGTGGAGAGAGTGCAGAGCAGCAAATATGACATATCACATAAGTAAGTATGATGAGTATTTCATTCAAGAAGGTACGTTGTTCAAAGGCATTCAGTTGTGTATTCTTAGAAGTTCTATGAGGTTGAATTTGATTAAGGAAAAGCATAGTGGTGGATTGGCTAGACATTTTGGAATTGATAAGACATGGAGTTTGCTGAAAGAGAAGTATTATTGGCCACAAATGTATAAGGATATTCAAAAATTTGTAAAGAGTTGTGGAGTTTGTCAAGTTGCAAAAGGGGTGAGTCAAAATACTAGTTTGTATACACCTATTATTGTTCCTGAGAAACCTTGGACTAACATTAGTATGGATTTTGTTCTTGGATTACCTAAGACAGTGAAAGGATATGATTCTATATTTTTTGTAGTGGATAGATTTTCTAAGATGGCTCATTTCATACCATGTAAGAAGACATCAGATGCTGAGCATATTTTTGAACTTTTCTTTAAAGAGATTGTGAGATTGCATGGATTACCAAGAAGTATTATTTTAGATAGAAATAGTAAGTTTGTTGGTTATTTTTGGAAGACTTTGTGGAAAAAGATGGGTACTGAGCTGAAGTTCAGTTCTACATTCCATCCACAAACAGATGGATAGATAGAGGTTGTGAATAGAAGCTTGGGCAATTTGCTAAGATGTTTAGTTGGGAAAGTAATTGGGAGATGGTATTGGCACAAGTTGAATTTGCATATAATAATTTTGTGAATAGGAGTATAGGGAAGACACTTTTTGAGATTGTTACTGGAATGCATCCTAGAGGTATATAAGATTTGAGGGATGTTGCTGGTGAAGAAAAGAGAAGTGTTGTAGGAGAAGAATTTGTTGATTTTATGGAATCTTTGCATAAGGAAGTGAAGTTAAGTTTGGAACAAATTAATTAGAAGTATAAGGAGAATGCTGATCAGTCTAGAAGACACCATGATTTTCAAGTTAGTGATGAGGTGATGGTCCATCTGAAGAAAGGAAGATTCCTAGTTGGAACATACAATAAACTAAAGATGAAGAAATTTGGACCTTGTAAGATCTTGAAGAAGTTTGATAGTGGTAATGCTTATGAAGTTGAGTTACCTAATGACAAGGATATATCTCCTATATTCAATATTGCTGATTTCTATAAGTATCATGAGTCAGAGGATGAAGTTGTTGTATTAGATGATTATCCTAGGAAGCAGATTGAAGAAGTTGAACATATATTGGATCAGAGAGTTGGCAAGAGTCCAAGAGGAAAAGATTACTATGAATATTTGGTGAAGTGGAAGAATAGACCTATTGAAGATGCTTCATGGATTTCTCAATTTAAGTTGGATTTAGCTTAGGTTGGGACATCTTAATGATTCAGGAGAATCATTTCTTTCAACCCCAATTGTTTGATGCAAGAGCAACCTGGGTTGCCTTGTTATCCTACTCATTTTTATTCATTTTACAAGTTGGTGCCTAGAAAATCCTTCATGTGCCTAGCAAGTCCTTCATGTGCCTAGTAGTTCCTTCATGTGTCTAGCAATTTCTTCAGTGCCTAGCAATTCTTTATGTGCCTAGCAATTTCTTCATGTGCCTAGCAGTCCCTTCATGTGCCTAGCAGTCCTTCATGTGCCTAGCAGTCCTTCATGTGCCTAATAGTTCCTTTATGTGCCTAGTAGTCCTTCATGTGCCTAGCAGTTCCTTCATGTGCCGAGTTACTGTAGCAATTCCTTCACGTGCCAAGTTACTGTAGTAATTCCATCATGTGTCAAGTTACCCAGTGTATGTTGAGTGACTCTTCATGTGCCAAGTTATCCAGTGTATGCCAAGTGATTCTTCATGTGTTGAGTTATCCAATGTATGTTGAGTGTTTCTTCATGTGCCGAGTTACCTAGTGTATGTCGAGTGTCAGCATTTGGATATAATTTCTGCGAGCCGACTTGTAGAATTTATTTTCGATCACGACATTTATGTTAAGATCTTTTCTTGGGATGTGTCCAGACCATTGCTGGGTCGACCCTCCTCTTATGTAATGTTCTAAAATAATCTGTAAGCCATTTTGGCAAATATATATAAAGTGTTTAGGCTTAGAGTTAGGCAAGTTTTTGGGGAGGAGATTGCAGAGCAGAACTGAAAGTGCGAATTTGCAGGTTGGATCTTTGAATGTGAATGTATTTGTAATTGGCTGTAACCCAAAAGGCCTTATAGCTAGGCATGTATGTTGAATATTTGAAGAATCAATAAAAGTATTTCATTCTTCTTCCTCCTTTAGTTGCTATTTCTTGTGTTTGCTTCCATTGTGTTAACTCTTGCAGGGTGGTTTGGATAGTTGGGTGAGCCATTGGCCCTACTTATTCATTCTTTGCCTGCGTCAGTAGGTGAGTTAGTTAGGGCAGAAAGTTGGTTTCTTGCCCAAATTGTAGATACTCTCCTATAAATAAGAGAAAGGCCAATTGTTCTAGGGTTGGTAAAGTTGATAATTTTTTGGTCCATACTATTGTAACACCATTTTTTTCTTGAATGCACACAATATTATCTTTTCTGGAATACATGTTGTTTAACCAAGTGCATGCTGGTATTTATAAACTATATTTTGAGTAGAAGAATCTTAGATTTCTTTCTATGGGATTCATTACCTTCAAAAAACAACATCTTTCTATTATCTTCCTTGGCTTGGATAAAACTAAATGATTTTGTTTACTTTGGTACCAATTTCATTTGCACCACTTGTGTATGTTAGATTGATTGGTCGAGCATGTATCTAAGTTATCCTACTATTCAAGCATGTATTGTCAATAATAATATCGTAGAAGTAGACTATAGGTCTATTAGATTTCTAACTCTATAGGCTCTTTTATGTTTTTTAATTTTCTTCCCTTGTAACCCTCCCTAGTTTTGTCCTAAGATATTTTCCCAACCTAGTTCAAGTGACCCATTGCCCAACCAAGATGGAGAGAAGAAAAATGATGCTTCAACCTTCCTTATTATAAATTAGTCACCTCCTTATCCAACTTTTCCTATTCTTGCACGATTGAGACCCACTCTATAGGAAGCTTGGGACTAGAGTGTTTTTTCTTCCCACTCCTTTAGACGATATTGGTTGAACATTCTAATATGGTGATAATTGTTATTCTGATGGTAGTCTGGTGACAATTTACCAAGGGGTTAGTGGCAAGCTCATCCTTGACTAGAGGGTCAAGGATGACCTCAACCCTAACTCTAGGGATTTTGAACCTCATGATGCCTTCTAGGGTCTTGGGGATGTGAAAAGAGTCACCATAAGTGGGCATAAACTCAAGGATAAGAATTCAAGGACCTAGGAGATCATTAAAGGGAGGGATAAAATGTCTTACATAGAAAGTGCTTCCATCTTAAGCTAGCAGAGGAAGATTTAAAAATATAGAAATAGCTCTCTTGGCTAGTTCAAAAGACATTAGACATTCATCAAAAAAAAATTGGAATTTGATTATGTTGAATTTTTTAGCATCAACATTTCGGATCACACATAGTGATCCATCATCGGGATGAAGAGTGCAAGAGAAAAGAGAAATTAAGTAGCAGAATAGAGAGAGCACAGAGATATAAATAGAGGAAGAGAGGAAAAAAGGGGGAGGCAAGCACAATGATTGAGAGGGGAGATCAGGTAAAGAAGAAGAAGAAATGAGTTTACACTAAAAAGGAAATCAATAATTGAAACGCAATTAAAAATAAATAAAATCAACAAAAAGACTAATACTTAAAGACCACAACGGGGGAGGAGCAAACCAAAAACAAATAAAACAAGCCAAAATGTAGATAACAATGAAATTATATATATATGTATATGTATGTATATATATGTATATATACATATACCTACGTGTGTGTTAATAAAGTGGATACATAAGACACAAAAAGAACTAAAGCGTGAAAGAAAAGGAAAAACAAGAAAGATGAAACAATAGGTTCTTTCTATGTCTTATGTATCCACTTTATTAACACACATTATACACACGCACGCGCGCGCGCACACACACACACACACACACACACATATATAGGCTTGTTTTTATTTGTTTTTGGTTTGTTCATCCCTAGTTGTGGTCTTTAATTATTAGTATTTTTGTTCATTTTATTTATTTTTAATTGTGTTTCAATTCTTGATTTCCTTTTTTAGTTTAAACTCATTTCTTCTTCTTCTTTACCTTGTGATCTCCCCTCTCGATCTTCGTGCTTGCCTCCCCCTCTTTTCCTCTCTTCCTCTATTTATATCTCTGTGCTCTCTCTAGTTTGCTACTTAATTTCTCTATTCTCTTGCACTCTTCGTCCTAATGATGGATCACTGTGTGTGATCCGAAACATTGATGCTAAAAAATTGGACACAATCAAATTCTAGAATTTTTTTGATGTATTACTAATGGATTGTAATCAAATGACATTAAATATTAGACATTGTTTTGTCAACTCTTGATTTGGATATAATTCATAAAATTGACATTCAAATTGTCAAAACTTCGTGGAATGACTAGTGTTGATCTCCTAACACCGCTTTCTATATTTACAAGTCAAATTTTGGATATCTATGGCTCTCTACACTTTTCTATGGTGCCTGTTTTGAACTTACAATGACATTTGCAGTCACCTTTATTCAATTGGCAATATTGGTTTTACAATATTCAATATTGTTATTGGGCTTGAGCTCAAAAGTTTCTTTAGTGTATTCTTTTCCAAGGCTTGTCTTTGGGCTCTCCACTTCATCATATGGGTATTTTGGACTCCTTTAGTCCATTTTATGGGCAACTTGAGTCCCACAAACACATCTTTAGGTTTTTTTAATGTTGTGCTTACAACTATGCAGTTGAATTCCTGATTTATTTATTTTTTGTCTCCTTCAACTAAAACCTTTTTCCTAGCATGTGGGTCTTTTGGGGAATTGGTTTCACATCCCTTAGAAATAAACCCAAATTTGACATGCTTTTAGGAAAGATTTTCTTTTCTCCTTAAGCAAAGACTTGAATGCTATCATTTTTTTCCAAGTTGCATTGACATTGTTGTTTCACTTTTCACTAAAGTTCCTATTCTCTCTAATGTCCTAATTCATATTCAAGTTCAAGCAAATAAGGTGGTCCATCAGATCGCCAAGATCCCCCAAGATAGGTTTTGCTTCCTGTGGTTGATTGGTGCTTTGCAACCATGAGCATGGTTGAAGCTTTTTGGCTTGGGGTTCTTAGTCCCCCAAATATTAGGTGCCCCATTATTACTATGGTAGCAAGTGTAAAACGTCTCTTTGTCTAGCCCTTGCCTAGAGGTGTTGCCCGTGGATGGCCCTTAAACGAGGCATGATCGTTTTCTATCAGTGATATTAATTAGTTGTTAGCTACTTGTGGTGGTGGTTGGCCAAACTCATCAATGTGGCTCCCTTAGATGGCTCTGGCAATTTCATTGACAAGGAACACAAATAAAGAAAAGGAGGGAGAAGTTATAATGGATGATGGATGCTTTGTTTCTAACATCACCCGAAAGCCCAGTCATGTATGGAGAAAATTGGATGAGTGTAACCACCCTCCACCTCCCACTGATGTTGTTTTGTGCTTAACAATCAATTGTCATTTCTATAATCTACCTTACCAAACACTATTTGTACAGCTTGAAAGAGTGATATTGTATATTTTTTCTCTTTGAGAATACATAGATAAACAAATATTATTAATAAAAACTAAGACAACTATTCATTAAAAAGTCTACCCAAAATAACTGAATAATATTATATAAAAAATATTAATTTCACATTCAAATTCATAAAAATAGCTTACAAAATCAATTAAATGCTAAAAACATACATTAAAGAGATGGATTTAAAATGAGGTAAAACAAGTAGGAAACAGGGTAGTGCACCATCTTTGTTTGCAATAAAATCGCACCACCACCACGATAACAGTCAACAGAGCCTATTTGGATTTACCCCGGTTAAGAGCTTATCCATACATTCTCCACACGTTTGAAATATAAATAACCAAAAACACAAATTCGATTTATGGATTTAATTGTAAAGAAAATAATAATTGTCCTATTGTTTCTGCACTTCAGACAGTTCAAAGGAAATTCTTATTCTTATTTCCGAAACTTGCTGGCTCCCAATTTTTGAATGAATTGACATCCAAAGAGCTTACAAAAGCTAATGCCATGGCAGCAGTTGTTGGAGTGCATGCATCTCTTCTATCATCTCCAGTTGTTTCTAACAATCCAAAGATCTCTAGTTCATTTTTTCCTTCAAATCCCCACAGGCACATTCTTGCAAAGTTCTTCACTCCTAATTTAGACAGCGGTAAAGGCAATGGGAATGGCTGCCATTTTGGGGCAATTAAGGCCAAGAAGAAGAATCCATGGCTGGACCCATTTGACTACGGGGAGGATCCTGATATGGGATATGGGGACCTATATGCAGACGGAAAGCAGGATGCAGAATATCCGAGGCCCCCTGACGACCCAGACAGTGAATTTGGGTTTCTCAAGTTCCCCAAGGGCTACAATGTTGAAGTTGCTTCACTCGGTGCAATGCTGAGAGGTGATGTCAGGGTGTGCTTGTGCATGGTGGCAGGTGGTGTTTATGAGAACCTGCTATTTTTCCCTGTCATACAGCTGCTCAGGGACAGGTAGAAGATGTTTTCATGGCCAATATTTAGGCAATTGTCTAAGTTTAATTAAAAGCTTTAGAACTTAGAGGTTCAACTCTCGTTTGTTTATATGAAATGTATACAAAATTTGTACATTCAGAAATTATATATTTAAATGCAATATACGTATACCTTTGTTTATATCCTCTGCCACTCTATTTTTAAATGATTGTCCGTATCCCATCTTCATTGCCAATCTCAATCTCATTCCTATATCCTGTATTTGCTCATGATTATTATTACTTATATCATACATCTCCTATTGATTGTGATTAATAATCTATACCTTTATGAATGTGCTCTGGTACCCTTAATCATAATTTCAAAATGATATCCCATTCTGGTTTCCTTTCTTATTTTCCACGTCTCTTAATGATTATAATTGATAGATAATCTTTTTTTTTTTTTCCATTTTAATTAATCTATAGTACATAACATTTCATGTTTTGTTATTTGAAAAGATTTACATATCATTCTGTGGCTGAAAATGGACCCATCCTTGAACTTTTCCCTGGTATCACAGGTACCCTGGAGTCAGGATAGATATGATTGCCACTGCAAGGGGCAAGCAGACTTATGAAATGAATAAGAATGTCAGATATGCTAATGTTTACGATGTTGAGAAAGAATTTGTTGTACCGGCAGACTACATGGAGACGGTTGGCATGATTAAGGTAGGGCTAAAGGACTTTTGAACTTCATAGCCCTTGTGAAAATTTGAGTTGGAGAATAAGTTGCATCTTGCATCAATTTCTGGATTATTCTATATCATGAATTTTGTCATTGTAGCAAGTCTGCTCGCTGTGATCTGAATTGTAGTCATATGAAAGTAGTATTTCTTTGGAAAATAGGTATCATTGATCTCTAAATGATGGAGGTGAGTTCCCTTAAACCTTTAACAAAGAAGTAAGCATAAAATAGAACATCAGCTTTTCATGAATCAATAAAGTACAGAGATAAGAGAACAGCCTTTCATGAATGAATAAACAATATGTAGGGTTATTTTATCCAAAAACTATGGAAGGTGTCAATTCATAGAAAACAATCATTAGACCACAGGCTCTATACAAAAATGGCTTAATTTTTTTTTTTCATAAACCAAGGGCGCAAAGCCCAAACAAAATAATCAATTAATGCATTTCCAGCCACAGTGAGAGCATTGGGCAGAGGGTCGTGCTGAACCCTTCACCTTACTCAGCAATTCTGAAGCTGTTTTGAATTGATGTCTCTTAACCTGCATAAATAATCTCTTTTTAAATATCATCTGGTGGATAGCATTCAGTTCTGGTGGCTAGATTGGCATGTAGAAATCATTTTGTCATTTTGGAGTAGTGTAGCCTGACAACCGTAACATGTAGACGATCAGGAAGCTGGCTGTTGTTAGGATAAACCACGGACAGAAATAAAAACTACATGCAAATATAACCAATAACAGAAAATAATAGATCACACATAAATGAACACAAGGCACCAAGATTTAACGTGGTTCACCCAATCCCTGGGCTACGTCCACCAAACAGCAAGTCCGATCTTATTACAATCTAGTGATTACAACCTGATTACAATCTGTAATCCCTTACAGCTCAATACCGCCGCAAGAACCAATATTGCATCACAACATAATGAAAAATACCCAACCCGAAACCCTTTTATACAAGTATTAAACCGCTTTAGGGTTATAACATGTCGGCCATAATTAGCCATAATTTTAGTGGCGAATCTACGAATGGCGAACAGTACTTTCTTGATCAGTCACCACAATCTAACAGCTGTCAGTGAGATAGAGACCAAACAGTTTCTTAGTCTGATACTGAACTAGGTTCACTGGCTCGTGGATTCAGCTCTTGGATTTGTCAAAGACCCAGCTACGTTATATATAGGTACCTTGCTCAATACATTAAACATTGCCTTAGTAAGCAATGAGTTCTTCTAAGTTACTGAACACCAGAGCAATGTCGCCCTCATTTTCTTATCAAAATTTCAAATAAATTAGGAGGGAATGGTAGCAATAATCAATGAGTTTGCAAAATAGAGAACCCAAACCTCATAGACTTGAGCATTGTCAGATAACAAAAAAAGAGTTTATTAGAGAACAATCATAATTGAAATATATCTTTGCTTTCACATTGAAGCTCAACCAAATCATCATATTCCAAGTCAAGCAAGAGTAAACATATAAGGATAAGATATAATAGCAGGAACAGTTTATTAGATATGCGTCCACTATGGGGATTCAACATTATCAAAGTTTTGTTTTCTTATATGCACAGATTTGAAGCAGGGCTTCTCTCTTCATTTTTATCATTAATGATTTTGTCAACCATAACTAGCCTGTTTGCAGCTATAGGAAAACTAACATATCCTTCATCTGCTGACTCCTTTGTTACTTTCAACCCTGGGGAGGCAGTTTAATGCATTCCTCCAATGTCTCCATCTGGGTTTGCAATTTTGTTGTAACCACCTATTGATGGCTTGAGGAGATGAACCACTGGTTTTTCTTAACTAGGAAATTTCAGTTAGTAGCTAGGAGATTTTTGAGGGTCAGGGAAAGGTCATTTGCCTTGGTTCCCAATTGGAACAAAACACCATTCCTAGCACTAAGAGGGGATTAAGAGCTTTTGAGGCCATTATGGTTTTGAGTTCTTCTACAGTGGCATTTATAAGTAGGAGCAAGTATCCAAAATAATTTTTCTCTTTCAGACTTGGGAAGTGCAATATTAGGTTGCTGAAATCCTTTTGGAGGAATTTTCAATAAGTTCAGATATATTATCATTAGCATCGAGGCACATAATCTAGCTATAGTAGAGAAGCTTGAGGAGCAAGTCAATCACTAAGGAGTAGATTGAATGAATGATGTTCAGATATATTATCATTAGCATTGAGGCCCATAATCTATTGCTGAATCAACATCAAGTTGCAGTTGATTAGCAATGAAAGATTCTCTATGATTCTAATAATCGTCTTCAAGAAGTTTGAGTGCTTCTCCCTCTTGGTTGTGGTGCTTCATTTTGATTACTGCCATCCTCTTATTTTGAATTTGATTTGTTTACTCTCCTCTTTGGAATTGGGCAAGATAATAAGATACATAGGAGGGCTTGATTTGGTCCTTAAGCAATTGCCCCTTCTTATAGTCACGGTGATTAAACAGTAATTAGATTGGTCATTTATTCTTTTTGATAGGACTAAGGGTCTGTGTATTAGGTGATAGCTTTGAGAATTCACAATGAATCTTGATGGATCACACTCTTGAGTGGTTTGGGATTTTGATCAAATATGTGACTTAGTGGCATTCATAAAAGGGATATCAAAAAATCCAGGCACAAATTGTATGCCTTCAATCTAACTAGTAGAGAAGTGCTCTAAATTGAAGTTTATTTCTAAACTATTAGCTACAAGTCACTCACCTTGTAAGGAATCAGAAGTTGCCATGTCAATTAGAGGCAGAGGAACGGGGTTGTGAATATGATGGGTTTGGGCAGCAAGTAAAAGGCAAAAGTAGGATGGTAAATAATATTTGGGATGAATGGGGAGAAAAATAGGATAGTGGGATTGTCGAGATGTTATCATTGATGTCATGATTATGGCAATATTTGGTAATTGAAGACAAGTGAGATACTGTTGTTAGAGTGTTCTCAACTGTGTAATAGTTCCAACTCGTCACGATTGAATACAAGCCATCGATGTTAAGAGCAGGGTATGCAGTGATGGCAGATCCTCATATAAAACAGGTCAGCGATTATGAGTAATAGATTAAGAGATGGCATTTCTAAGCAATAGTGTCCTTGATCACACTAATCATTGTTGTCTCCCTTGGTTCTTCTCGCATTCATTATCCACCACTTCACCATCCTATCATAGGTTGACAAGATGGTAGATGTTAATGCAAGCAAGAATCCTAAGGGAACAAACACTTAGAAAGACAGAGAGGGTATGATGCTCAAAACAAATTTCTTCTCGAAAATGAGGCGAATAATCGATATCAATATCGGTACAGTAAACATGATACAGGTAAAGGACAAACTAAAGGAAGGACAATCCCCCTTGGCAAAGAAGATATATAGAAGGCGGTTGCACATCACAGCCCAAGTGTCAACACTTCCATTACAACTATGATGAGCGACATCGGAGCAGCACTTGATTTTGAAGATATCAAAGAAGAGGACATCAATGAAACAAAGCTTGGATCAAGACTAGATGAGCTAGGAAAGGCTACATTAAGAAGAAACATTTGGGCACCCTTTCCTCTCTCAACACCTTTATTGGATACGCAAAAGAATATGAGAAGGAACATGGGAAGACACTACAAGCAGCAAGCAGCATGGTGAAATCAGCTGAACTCAAAATGAAGTATATACCTTGTCCTCCCATGGAGGAAGTCAATTAGAGGTTAGCTAGGTTCATTGCCTTAGTTAAAAGAACAAAAGAAAAAGAGAGATTTATATTAGAAGATCATTTGATGTAAGCCCAAGTGGTAATTTCTCTTTCTTCTAGGGTAGTACAAGTGTCTATTTCTGATTGACCACCATTTTGGTGCCTTCTCATTGGTTGCTACTCTTCACTTTTTCATTGGTCCATTGACGAGGTGACATCTTCTCATTGGCCGATGGGGTGGCAACCCTAATTAGGGTTTCTTGGATTCACTCTGGATCGTCAGTTTTGCCTCTTTATCTCTACCGTCAGTTGTACATTTTGGCCTCTATATAAGGCCATTTGGTCTCATTTGTAATGGTCGGAGAAAATTGTTGCAAAGATAATGCCAAAATTTGCTATTTCTTTCTCATTGTTGTGACTTGCATGGTGATTAAGAGCCTTTGGTATTATTGCATGGTTTCTACTTCCAAATAGTTAGAGTAAAATCTCTTTTCAAGTTGTTAAAGTTGGTGGCATTTCAAGTTGTTAAGTAAGAGAAAAGTAGATGAATAGTTGCATGGTAGCATTAGTAGATGTTTGATAAGGATCAATACTAGACCACTAGCATCCTAGCGGCTTGTTGGGAAGCCTTGTGTGGCAAACTAGTTTATTTTTCCTTTGAATCATTGCATTTGTGAAGGTGGAGCCGTTGGTTAACTTTCATTAGATTTGATCCCAGTCCATTTGCTAGTCTTCCATCTATAGGAGTAGGAGTAGGATAGCAAGAAGTTTAGGACTTAGAATTAGGAGAAGAGAGTTGGAAAGATACCAGTCGTAAGAACCATTCACCCTCAACCACCATCACTTTCCCACCAACATCATCTAGCATTTACAATGGACCACCATCTCCATCATCCCACAAAAGCCCAAGTCATCCTCAACAATCTGTGTAAGGCCGCCTACGTGATTACCAACAAATCACATCGATAAACTGAGCGAGTATCCACAAGTATAAGGAACATTGGAGTTATTCTCATATCCCATGAGCATTAACTTTTCAAGAGAGGAATTGAGGACTTGATATTCCATATCAAGTGTTTGATTACTAATATGTTATGGGTATGTGCCTCACCAATGCTCCAATTTTCTCAAGAATGAATTTGATCAGCCCTCTCTATAGCGCCAAATAATGTTATTTGGTGCTAGAAGGAGGGCTTGAAAGTTTATTTTGAGGATCTGTTGGCATTCAACTATGAAGAAGAATGGTACCTCCTAGATCAAATCAGCCTAGAGCAACTTGGAGAACACTTCAAGATCACATTGTGGCTAGTTTGTGCTCAAATACTTGGGAGGAAAGTGAGAACACTAGAGAGTACTTGGACACCGTTGACCTGCTAAATCAAGAAGAAAGGAAAGCTAGAGCTATTGAGAGGAGAATTCAAAAGAGGTTGGAACGTCAAAGAGAATTGGAAAGGAAGCTTGAAAGAGAAAGGAAAGCACAAAGACAAACTCAAGCTATTGTTGAAGAAAATTTGAATTAGAAAATCAATCAAGTTGGGATTATTTTCAAGCTGGATAAAAAGATTGGGTCTTGTCCCCCTGAAAGGTTCAAGACACTGAAAGCTGATAAGAGGCAGAGGATATTGAGAAATACACCACACCAAGAAGAGGACTTACTTGTGTTAGAATTCCACAAGAAATCAAGGAATCGTTGGGTAGCTGATACCACAAATTTAGTTAGTCCCTCAAGTAGTCAACCAGTTCAAGCTCAAGTTAGTCAACCAGTTCAAGCTCACGTTAAACAACTAGTTCAAGCTCAAGCCAATCAACCAACGATGGCCTAGCCACCATGGATTCAAAACAATGTCTCACCCATCTCATTCCAACAATACCATAATCTACCGAAGAATCCGACGGTATTCTGCTTCAAGTTCTTTGTTAATGACCCTAATCGTACAACAGAGGAGCATATTAAGGTGTTTGAAGATGCATTGTGCAACAGAAGAATTCAATATGAAGATGTAGCGTGTAGGCTTTTCCCTTATTCATTGGGGGAAGAACCTTATTACTGGTTTGTCAATTTGCTAGCATCATCTATAACGAAATGGGTTCATCTCAGAGAGGCCTTTGTTGCAAAATTTGGCATGCCCACCACACCTTTGGAGCTACATAAAATGTTTGTGGACATAAGGAGACATGATAGAGAGTCGATAAGTTCCTTCAATGATCATTTCCATAAGGCTTACACGAGATTGCAAGCCCCTTACACAATAACGGAGGCAAGTGCATTGGAAGCATACTACAGTGCCTTGGACAACCAAACGGCTATGTTCACAAGGATGGTGAATCCTGCTCCCACAACGTTGACTGAGGCCTACACCAAAGCAATTGGGCCAACAAGGAATCGAACCCCAAGGTGCTAGGTATCCGAACAATCCAGTTCCGCAGCTTACATACCAGGCACCTACAAATCAGTTGGTGGTACATCCGGGGCCCCCATTGTCTCAGGCACCGCCATCAATGCTAGTTTATCAGCAAATTGCAAGTTCCTCCACAAGAACGCAAGAAGAAAAAGATGAGATGAAGGAGTTGATTGACCAAGTCAAGAAGCTGTCTACAGAGGTCACCTATTTGAGAAACCAAAACAATCAACTTCAAAGTTCCCATAGAAATAGTCAAGGAAATAATTACCAGAATCAAGGTGGAGGTTATTAAGGAGGGTATCAAAGAAGTCATCTAGAAGGCGGATACCAAAGGAACTATCAAGACAAAGACTACCAAAGAAATAATCAAGGTGGCAGTTATCAAAGGAACTATCAAAATAATAACTATCAAGGTAACAACCAGCAACAAGACCAAGGATACAACAATTAATCTAACCAGAAGAGGACTTGGAACACAGGCCCAAACAATGAAAATGTGGTGTCGCCACTTGATAATCAAGCTTCAGTGGATAGTAGACCAGTGGATAGGATATTCTTAGCTGAGTCCCCGACGTCCAAATATTGCAGATTTCATGAGACTGATCAACATTCAGAGTTAGGATGTGCAAAATTCAAGAGAGCATCTAACCTATTTCAAAACATAATAGATGAGTCGAATAGTCAAGAAGATGTTAAGGTTACGAGGTATGAGATTGTCCCATCCCCGGGATATGATCAATGTTTTGACTTTTGAGGAGTTTTCATTCCTGCTAGAATTTGAAGCATATGAAGAACACCAAGGGAGATTTCCTCTTGAGTCAGCGAACGGGCCAGTTGATGAGGTAATGGATCAGAAGGGGTATAACAATGAGTCGGATTTTTCTTTCCCACCTTTGGGAGATACTATTCTAGTTCAAGGAACATGTGGGAACCAAACATTTCAACAACCGGCTAGCAATGCAAGGTTTTATCAGAGGAACAACAAGAGAAATGATGGACCCTTCACATCCTCCATACCCTCAAATAATTTCAATACGCCTCCACACCCCAATGCGAGTGATGTACCAAATTCCTCAAGGGATGCACCTGAATACAGACAAGGAAACCATTGCAGTGCAAATGGACAGCAGAGTTTTCAACAAAACACACAACAGAACAATCAAGGTACTCAAGGATCGCAGAATGTCCAATTGACACAAGAAACAAATCGAAGAAGAATCGGAAACAATGCTGTGAACAATGATGAGTTGAAAAGATTAGGACAAAGTGTGACAGAGGAGATGAAGAAGGTCGAAATCAATCTCCCTTTGTTCGAATTATTGAAGGTAGCGGAGATTAGAGATACATTCCTTGACAGTTTGAAAGATAACAAATCACAAGGGTCTCACACTCAAGGTGCAGTAACACATACTCAAGGGAGGCCTCTTCCTAACTCGGTGCATGTGATCCAAGACATTCCAGGAGAGAACATGACAAACTCACCATAAGAAGTTTCATATGGAAAGATAGGAAGCTCTACACAAGAGATTGCATATGGTGATATCAGTGAATTCAATAGACAGCTGGGGCCTCAACCAATTTATGTGGCTCAAGGTTCAATGCCGACGGAATAACAAACTCAAAGAGGTCAAGACACAGAAAACAATAAAGAAAAGGTGAAGAAAGAAGAAGTGGCTCAACCAACAGATTTCGGAGTGAAGCCAAAGCAAGTACATAAGACACCCATGGTGTATTATCAAGGGAAGGATGAGCCAGCCCCATTCTTTCTATCAATGAGGATATTCGGGAAGTTGCTTCACAATTGCTTGATAGATTCAAGAGCATCAAGTATTGTCATGCCTTTGAACATTTGCAGAAGTTTAGGAATCACGCTTTTGGGGTCAAACAGAAAGGTTACCCAATTGGATAAGATAGAAGTTTTAGTAGTGGGTGAACTACACAACATACACATGCAGTTGGCATCTGATCCAAGGATGGAACACATGGTAGATATTTCAGTGGTAGATGTGGCCGATACTTATGGATTGATCCTAGGTAGGGATTGGGCCAGAAGGTTGAATGGATAGATGGCAACTGACTTCTCTCACATGTGGCTCTTGTGGAAAGGACTTGCCAACCAAATCAGAATCGATAGCACCCCAAGGTTGAGATTGACAGTTACAGAATATGGGGAACCAAATGAAATGTTGTTTGTGGAAACAAATATGAACACCTATAGACCAAAGAAGACCGAAGTATTGACAATGAACATCATAAGTGAAGGAAGGGATTCTGCTGAGATCCTGATTGAGTCAAATCCACATGCTTCATCCGATGAGGGTGAAGGCATGTTCGAGAACTTCAAGAACTTTGTGACTAGAACTGTCTAGCAAGGAATGGAGTTGGGTAACCGAACATCAGTGAGAGACTTATTATTACCCAACTAGTGCAGAATTCACAATGCATTCCATTTAGAGTTATCTTGCTCCTTGTGTATAGTTGCCTTGGAACAAGTAGAAAAGAGAATCCTAGGGGCTCTAAAACGAGTAGATCAACATGGCAAACAGAGGGTTGAGACTCTACAAGTTGATGAAGCAGAGAGTAGCATGATGAGTGAAACAAAGAACCAGATTACACCACCCAACACAGAAATGAAGAGAAGAGATGAAATAGACGAGTCGAAGAATTCCCAAAAGGAAAAGCATCAAGAAAGCAATGGAGTATGGACTCTAAGGTTCGATGGTTCCAAAACTAAGCAAGGAATTGGAGCTGGATTTGAGTTAGTCAGCCCAACAAGGGCAACATATTTGGAGGCACATAGATTGCAATTCCCATGCACCAACAATATGGCAGAATACGAAGCTTTGATTTTAGGCTTGTGTGCTATCAAGAAAGGTGCCAAGATACTACATGTGCTCGGAGACTCATATTTAGTAATTGAGCAGATAAAGCAAAAGTTCGCCTGCCATGACAAGAGATTGAAGAGATATAGAAACAGAGTTTGGGATTTGATAGAGGGCTTCGATGCCTTCAACATCAAGTTTAGCAATAGAGCAAACAATCAGGTGACAAATGCCCTCGCACAAACTGCAAGCTCACTGGCACCAATTAAGTTGGATGGCTTGAAGAAGTTTAGAGTTGAGTTGGCATTGGTCCCATCAGTACCGGACAATGTCAGGAATTTCCAGGTGTTTGAGGATGATAGACATATCCTCAAGTTCTTGACCAACTCGGATGTCTTCACTGCACAAATCATTGATGGCGAAGTGGATGCAGAAATCAATGTAGGAGTAATGAGCTTAAACACAAATATTATTCCAAAGGGAATGATTGAATTAGAAAGAATATTCGACATGGACCAATTCCACAAAGTACAATATCAACCCACAGGAGGTGATGAGTGCGAAAAGGTAAATTTGGGAACAAAGGATCGCCCCAAAATAGTTCATATTGGGAAAGTTTGCGCACCTAAGGAGAAAGCGGATATATTGAGTTTGATGAGGGAATTCCCAGATGTAATTGCTTGGGGATATGAAGATTTGAAAACATATGATCCCGCCATCATTACACACACAATTCCACTAAAGGAAGGGAGTAAGCCATTTAGGCAGCGACAAAGGCCAGTTAACCCTTTGTTAGAACCGTTGATATTTCAAGAAGTAAAGAAGTTTCTAGATGCGTGGATCATCATCCCAGTAAGGCATTCAACGTGGGTTGCCAACCTTGTCCCAGTCAGGAAGAAGAATAAAGAGAAGGTTATGTGTTGATTTCAGAAACCTAAACAGAGCATTAGAAAAGGACAATTATCCATTGCCATCACTAGACGAGGTTTTGCAAATTGTAAACAGAGCTAAAATGATGTCATTTATGGATGGATACTCGGGGTACAATCATGTGATTGTCGAGGAAGAAGACAGATTGAAAATGGCCTTCACCATGAAGTGGGGAACATTTGCATACAGAAGGATGCCTTATGGCCTAATCAATGCAGGTGCAACATTTCAGAGGGCCATGGATTATGCTTTCAAGGACTTAAAACACAAATGCATTATCATTTACATGGATGACATAATGGTATTTTCAAAGAACAGAGAGGATCACATCATGGATTTTTGAGGAAAGTTTTCACGAGGTGTAGGAGGTTCGAAGTTTCTTTGAATCCGAAGAAATGTATGTTTGGAGTTACCGAAGGAAAACTTTTGGGACATGCGATTTCGGCAAAAGGTATCATGATAGATCCAGAAAGAGTGGAAGTAATTTCCAAACTTGGCATACCAGCTAGCAAGAAGGAACGCAAATCATTCTTTGGAAAGATCAACTTGGTGAGGAAGTTCATATCTACATTTGTTGAGATTGTGAAGCCAATAAATGGCATGTTAAAGATGGATGCAAAAATGGATTGGACTTCGGCAGCAAAGAGGGCATTTGAAGAGATTAAACATGCTATCGTCAATGCACCAGTCCTAGTAAGCCCGGATTATGAGAGGCCATTCAATATATATTCTTTCGCCTCTAATCACGCGTGTGCGGCCATTTTAACACAAAAGAATAAGGAAGGTGAAGAGCACCTGATTGCATTCATGAGTGCACCTTTCAGGGAGGCTGAATTAAACTACCCAAATGTGGAAAAACAGGCTTATGCCTTGGTAAAAGCGGTAAAGAAGTTCAGGCATTACATCTTGAGAAGCGAAGTACATGCAATCTTGCCTGACATAGCAGTGAAGACTCTTTTGATGCAAAACGAGCTTGGAGAAAGAAGAGGCAAGTGGGTCACCACTATCCAAGAATATGACATAGAGATTCAACTGATGAAATTCATCAGAGGACAACAATTGGTGCAGACCATGGCATCAAAGGGACTTGGACTAGTGCAAAAAGTTTATGAATTGGAGGATGTACACCCCGATGAATGGTATCAAGACATAATCAATTATTTGTTAAATCACTGATGCCCTTCACATTTGAACCCAATGCAAAAGCGGACACTGAGATTCAAGAGCAGGAGATATATGCTACAAGGAGTAGTGTTACATAAGAAAAATCACGAAGGGATATATTTGAGATGCATTGGAAAGGAAGAAGCCAAGAACATTTTAGAACATTTTCATGATAAATGGGGAACAGGACATGGATCGGATTTGGCTACAGCACATTGGATACTAAGAGCCGGATACTATTGGCCAACTTTGTTCAAGGACACTCACGAGCATGTAAAGACTTGTCATGTTTGCCAAATTGCGGCAAAGAGAGAAAGGGACCCAACAATGCCTTTGTGGCCAATTATTGAGGTGAGACCTTTCGCGATGTGGGGACTTGACTTCATTGGTCCTATCAATCCACCTTCCTCAACACAACACAAGTATATTCTAACCGCAACTGACTATTGTACTTGGTGGTCAGAAGCTCAAGCTTTCAAGAATTGCACTGCTGAGACTGTCATTAAATTTGTAGAGGAAAAGATCACTGCCAGGTTTGGGTGTCTTGCTTTTGTTTGCGATAATGGTTATGCTTTCACTTCTTTGAAATTTCATACTTGGGCATTTGACCATGGGATCATTTTAAAATTTTCATCAGGATACTATCCCCAGGGAAATGGCCTAGCAGAATCCACAAATAAGAACCTTTTAACCGTGATTGGAAAACTTTTAGACAGGAACCCAAGAGATTGGCACACACAATTGAGATACACTTTGTGGGCAGACAGAACAAGAGTTAAAGAGTCCATAGGAATCACACCTTATCATTTGGTTTATGGACAAGATCTTGTATTCCCGATTCAATTGAAAATTCCAACTTTAAGGTTCATACAAGAATACTATGATCAGAACGAAGACAGAGTCCAAGTTAGGTTGGCTCAACTGATGCAACTCAACGAGAAAAGAGATGAAGCCCTAAAAAACTTTGCAAAACATCAAGGGACAGTTAAACGTTAGTTCGATAGAAGAGTACAAAATAAGGCCTTCAAGATCTCTGACTTGGTCTTATATTGGGACAAAGCCCATGAGAGGAAAGGACAACATGAAAAATTTGATAAACTATGGAAGGGTCCTTTCCAGATATCCGAGATTATCAGAGATAATGCATTTAGACTTAAGACACTCACTAGCGAGGATGTCCCATTGCCTGTCAATGGGAAATTTCTCAAGCATTATTTCCAAGCCTAGGACTCCATTAGGAGCCCTTTTTGTACATAGTTAGAATAGTTTTGCTTTTGGTTAGTAGGTAGTTTGTTTTCCGTTCCTTAGAATAGAGTTTTCTTTGGACCATTTAGCCTAGAGGGTAGATTAAAGTTTCCCTTTCAGTTGTTTAGAGAAGTTTCCCTTTCAGTTGGTTAGAGTAGATTTCTTTTAGTTGTTTAGTTCAGGTTTGTGAGGGAGCTCGAATTTGATTTGCATCAAGTCATTTGACTTGAAATTTTTTTAGCTTACCTCAGTTGGAAAGCAGTTTTGGTTTTGGGTCTTTGCAAGTGCAAAGGGGGTCCATGTTATCACTTGTGGGCAAGGTGTGTAGATTTTACATTTTTGGTGACAAAACGAAATCCGTCTTGTTCATTTCTTGAGTATATTTAACAAGGTTTAGAGATTAAAGGATGTGTTTAGTTGTTGGTCTACCGTAGGACTTGTACTAAATTTGGGTTGAATTCGATGGAGGTTCTTAAGTTATCTTTGACATAGTTACAACATTCTACTCACACTTAATTGCTTTGAGTTCTCGATGTCTTGAAGTGAAATTGGACTTAGTAAAATCATACACCTACTTCAGCACCACTGTGGTCTTCCAAACCCTCCACAAGCTTCATTGCTTGCAAACCAAACAAAAGATTGAAAAGAAAAGAAAAAAAAAAGAAAATATCATGAGAAAAGAGAAAAGGCAGTATCAAAGTGAAAATAAAGATGAAATTTGGTTCAAGGGTGTGCAATCATCTCTACCGGTGCTATAAAAATAATCACTAAAGGTAGAACCATTATTGTGGTGCCACAGCGATAACTCTGTCAGGGCGATAGATGCTTGACTGCCAGCAGGGCTTTATCCAGGTTGCTTTTGAAGTAAGGATATTATAATAAGCTAAGTTTGATGGATCTGAGGGATTATCAAGTCGTTGTCTAGCGGGGAATGAATCATTTGCACACACGTGAGTAACTTATGGTCAGGATGCTTAGGTTCAACTTGAGAGTCCTTTCCTTTGTTGAGTGCTCATCCTTAAGTAGGTTTTTGAGTAAGCCATCTTGAGATTTTTGTTCTAAGTTATTTGTTTCTTTCAGGAACATTTCACCCGTGGAGTCGCCAGATGTTGTGAGGTTTTCACACCATCGCACCAAAACATTGGGGACCCCCCTTTTTTTAAATCGCCTTGGCAAATTTTTGGGTTGCCCAAAAAGTTTTATTTTGATTTGATTTTTGAGAATTCTAAGTCTTGGACACCTTTAGGGCTAGTGGGGAGAGGGTTAGATTTATTTTCACCCAGTTTCAATTTGATTTTTCAGAACGACCAATTTCATCCTTAGGCCGGACAAAATTCAAAGAGCAACACTCGGCAGGATAAAATTGTAAATTTTGTAATTTGACGATTTTGGATATAATTGTATGAACTTGAGTAATTTTTTCAAAAAATAAAATTTTGTTAGATTTGAGTTTTTTGGAAAATCTTGAATGTTTTCTTTGGTGAGAAAATTAATTTAGTGAAGATGAAATCAAATTGCAAAATTGATTTCAGACTCTAGAAATAATTTTATTTTTGTCAAAAACTAAAATTGATTTGAATTGAATAGCTAAAAAAAAAAAATTGGCTTTAATGGATTAAAATTGCCTTGAAATTTTTTTTTAGCCTTTAATGAAATTGGTAATTTAATATTGAAAAATGGCTTTTGGCTAGCCAAAATCCGATTTTAATGACATATTAATTGCTAAATCATCATTAAATGGAAACATTTAGCATCTCCAAGGCATTGTTTACTTTCTTTTTGCAATTTTGGTTTAATTGGCAATTTAAAAAAGTAAATTTCATTTTGGCAAAGTTAATTTTGGGCTAAGCATTTAATTGGGGGCCATGTCTTGTGTTCTAATTAATAAAGTTCTGCTCCCAGGGTCCCAGTCGGCCAACTAGGGAGGATGAGCAAGTAGGGAATAAGAGGAAACTCTTTCCCCTCATTTCCTCATTCCTCACTCCTCTTGGGTGCTTAGGCGATTTTTTAACTTGGAGCAGATTTCTCCTTTAAGCGATTTTGAAAGGGCAGATTGGCATTCTTTTTGGTGATTTTTCTTCACGGTAGAGATCTCCTATGCTTGGCAATTTTCTTTGTGGAGCAGATCTGCTTTTATATTGGCGATTTTTCATGATTAAAGGGCAAAGTTCTCATGCATGGCGGCTTCTCTAGGGCAGATCTGAAACTTTCCATTGCTAGGTGCTTTTTTTTTTTTTGCAATGTCTGATTTTGCCATGGAGCTGCGATTTCTGCCCTAATTTGGGCAATTTTATTTAGAGGAGGTGATTGCGATCAAAGGTCTTATTTTTTGGGCAAGTGGTGGACAATTCTGAGAGCACTAAATTTTGATTTTTTCCAGTTGAGGCCTCAAAATTTGCAAGGGGTTTGAAATTCTTTAAGTCTGATCCTAAATTTCAAAAGAAGATCCGACTATTGGTAAAGGTGACTTCAAATCATTTAGAGTTGAAAGGGGTCGTTAAGCTGATTTCTCTCGTTCGTTCTTGTCTAAATATTGTCTCCCTTGGTTCTTCTCGCATTTATTATCCACCACTTCACCATCCTATCATAGGTTGACAAGATGGTAGATGTTAATGCAAGCAAGAATCCTAAGGGAACAAACACTAAGAAAGACAAAGAGGATATGATGCCCAAAACAACTTTCTTCTCGAAAATGAGGCGAATAACTGATACCAACGTTGGTACAGTAAACATGATACAGGTAAAGGACAGAAGAAAGGAAGGACAATCCCCCTTGGCAAAGAAGATGTACAGAAGGTTGTTTCACATCACAGACCAGGCATTGACACTTCCATTACAACCATGATGAGCGACATCAGAGCAACACTTGATTTTGAAGATATCAAAGAAGAGGACATCAATGAAACAAAGCTTGAATCAAGACTAGATGAGCTAGGAAAGGCTACTATTAAGAAGAAACATTTGGGCACCCTTTCCTCTCTCAACGCCTTTATTGGATACGCAAAAGAATATGAGAAGGAATATGGGAAGACACTACAAGCAGCAAGTAGCATGGTGAAATCAGCTGAACTCAAAATGAAGTATATACCTTGTCCTCCCATGGAGGAAGTCAATGAAAGGTTAGCTAGGTTCATTTCCTTAGCTAAAAGAATGAAAGAAAAAGGGAGATTTATATTAGAAGATCATTTGATGTAAGCCCAAGTGGCAATTTCTCTTTCTTCTAGGGTAGGACAAGTGTCTATTTCTGATTGACCACCATTTTGGTGCCTTGTCATTGGTTGCTACTCTTCACTTTTTTCATTGGTCCATTGAGGAGGTGGCATCTTCTCATTGGCCAATGGGGTAGCAACCCTAATTAAGGTTTCTCGAATTCAATCTGGATCATCGATTTTGCCTCTTTATCTCTACTATTAGTTGTGCATTTTGGCCTCTATATAAGGCCATTTGGTCTCATTTGTAATGGTCGGAGAAAATTGTTGCAAAGATAATGCCAAAATTCGCTATTTCTTTCTCATTTTTGTGACTTGCATGGTGATTAAGAGCCTTTGGTATTATTGCATGGTTTCTACTTCCAAATAGTTAGAGTAAAATTTTTTTTCAAGTTGTTAAAGTTGGTTGCATTTCAAGTTGTTAAGTAAGAGAAAAGTAGATGAATAGTTGCATGGTAACATTAGTAAATGTTTGATAGGGATCAATACTAGACCACTAGCATCCTAGCGGCTTGTTGGGAAGCCTTGTGTGGCAAACTAGTTTATTTTTCTTTTGAATCATTGCATCTATGAAGGTGGAGCCGTTGGTTAACTTTCATTAGATTCAATCCCAGTCCATTTGCTAGTCTTCCATCCATAGGAGTAAGAGTAGGATAGTAAGAAGTTTAGAACTCAGAATTTAGGAGAAGAGAGTTAGAAAGATACTAGTCGTAAGAACCATTCACCCTCAACCAGCATCACTTTCCCACCAACATCATCTAGCATTCACACCGAACCACCATCTCCATCATCCGACCAAAGTCTAAGTCATCCTCAACAATCTATGTAAGGCCGCCTACGTGATTACCAACAAATCACATCGATAAACTAAACGAGTATCCACAAGTGTAAGAAACATTGGAGTTATTCTCATATCCCATGAGCATTAACTTTTCAAGAGAGGAATTGTGTGTTTGATACTCCGTATTGGATATTCAATTGCTAATATGTTATGGAGTGGTACAAAAACTCACATCAACAATATCCTTAGTATTAATGGAACTACTGGTGTCACTGGATAATGTATCATCAAGTGGTTCGTATTCCTCATTTACCTCATGAATATGTTGTCTATCTAAACGGGTTGTTGCAAGAGGCGGGTTTTCTGATTGAGCTGAATTAGAATGTAGTAGACTTGGCTCCACACAATGTTCCTCCCATTGATTTTCTGATTTTGTAGGTAAAGCATGGATTAAACTCAACTCAATCTGATTTTCTGCCATGAGGAGAGATACTTGAGAATTTTCCAAAGTTTCTCTAACCTTTAAAAATTCTGAAATAAGTTGATCAATCTCCTCTTCTTTCCCCCTTAAGGCAATAGAGTGAATAACACCAAGGTCAAGAAGATGATCTCTATCTGAAAGGAGGTTTAAGTAATTATTCTTCATTGCCTCCATGGCTGTCTTAAGCACATGCAAATCAGAGATTGATGAAGCCTCTTTTTTACATTTATGTCTTCCCTCAAGTTGGACCTTCCAAATGTAGCTCTTTGCTAACTTATGAGAACTGTCAAAATGTGAGAAGGCTGTAGTGACTTTTTCTTCACCAACCTTCAGTTGGCTCTCCAACACAAGCTTATGGACATGTGTAAATCCATAAGCAAAGGATGTGGATTGCCATTGAGGAGCAGGGCTCTCTTTAATATCCTCTTTTGATACCCCCTCAAGATCTTTATCTAGTAATTCTTCTTGCTAGTGATTGCTGGTCCTTGTTTCCTTTGTTGACTTATCTTCTCTCCCAATACTTTCTTTTTTATCTTTTGATTCTACTTTCCTTGCTGCTGATATGAAATTTTGTGTTTAAAATCATCCTCGACATCTGGTATACCCCTAAATTGTGTGAATGCAAGCATATCTTGTATCTCCTTATGAAAAGAACGATAATGATGGTAGTTTCTCATTATTGCATCATTGAAAGCCTTAGCAGGAGGCCTCTTACTTGTACCTATTTACGGAGATGAAACCTTAGAGCACCCATTTCTCATTCTAGCCATGGTATTGACCTGCACCTAACCCAACAGATTGGCAGGAACTTGGCTCTAATACCATTGAAATATCTTAGATAGATATTTGCTCTGCTGCTACTATTTGTTTAATTATATAAATTATATTTTCTTATAGATTTTTCTTTGATCTTATAGAGCTAGACAAAAGTTGCAGAAGAAGGTTGTTTCTTTTTGTATTTTTCAGAATATATGTATTACAATGAATAAATAACAGAAATTGATAAAATAGAAGTGATAGAAATCATATGTAGCAATAACCGTACCAGCAGAGTCTGATTTATTTCATAATAGTACCAATATAGATGTACTTCAAACAAGGTTGACACTAGCTGAAGATGGGAACTAGCTACAACCAAACAAGTTAAAATGATAGAGCCCAAGCTGCTGCAATAAACAACTCCATTCTGCTGCAAATAAACACTCAAGAATTCCTCCTGCGAGCTGCTATAAGGAAAAATCAGGCTGAACCATAGTGGCCGCCTTCCCAATAAATCCACAGCTTGCAAAGTGTGACTGCAATACTAGAAATTGATCCTCTACCGTGATCAAACTATATGCATAAGAACCTTCAAATGTGATCTTTTTGAGGGCTATGTCCCAACAAATTTTCTCTCAACACTAGGGTTTGCGTCCTAAGTGAGGAATGGTCTTCCAGAGCAATGGCATCCAAAATAGGTTGACAAAATGATAAAGATACTCATCTTTAGGTTGCCTTCTCCTTATATCCCCTCTCCAAGGCAATTCAAACCCTAAAAGAACCCTAAAGTGGATTTCATTTGAACTTTATAATATAACATTATTTTCCCAATAAATGCGTCCAAATAGAAGGAAATCATTACTTTATTAATGACAAATAACTCCAAGCATCAAATAAGTCCTGACAAGTGATAATCAAATACTAGAGACTGAGCTCTTTCAAATGAGCTATCACAGATAGGAAAATCTATCCAAATGGAACTAGAAAACTCCTTATTACTCCAAAATGGCTAAACACTTAACCTTTTTAAATTATTAAAATGATAACTTAGGAGAATATTTAAATATATTAAAATATTTCCCAAGTAGCCAAGGAACAACTCAAACACCTCTAAAACATGAAATTGAGTTTGTCACTTGCCTATGACTGATGCCAGACAACCTGGGCCACCTGACAGTCACACTCTCAAATCTAGGGATACTCCTAAAATATAGGGAACACACCCAAATCTCTTGAAATTGAGACCAAAGGTTGATCTCATGGAACCTCAACACTAGAAACATCACCACCTCCTAAAAGGTAGGAATCTCCTACAATCAAGGAATTGCTCTCAATTGATCTACTACTGCCTGTAATACTAAATCCAGACGCTGAAAACCTTGACTGAG
This sequence comes from Cupressus sempervirens, assembly GCA_028749045.1. NCBI lineage: Eukaryota > Viridiplantae > Streptophyta > Pinopsida > Cupressales > Cupressaceae > Cupressus > Cupressus sempervirens. The sequence goes on from CM053792.1 coordinate 193,749,187, forward strand.
TCCCTGATCACCACTGCCAGCCTACGAGACTCCATAATAGGCTAACTCTCATGTCACTGCTAGATAGAGATAAAATGGGGACATGACAAATCCTCCCTTCTCGGAGATGCTTGCCCACAATCAACTACAAAGTTGGATGTTGTAGAATAGTCTCGCCCTCCCAAGTGGTGTCCTTTATAGGGAGACCTCTCCAACGAATCAGATACTCTCGAATCACCCTACTTCTCAGTTGGCGTTCCCTCTCTTCCAAGACCTGGAGATGGTATAATATGTTGTCCCAATGCCTTTTTTAAACACGACATGTGGAACACATTATCAATTCTACTGCCAGATGGTAACTCAATCTCATACAAATCTCCAACACGCCTAATAATCTTGTATGGTCCATAAAAACAAGGTTTGAGCTTCTCAGCTCCACCCCTTTTAAGGGTGCTCTGTTGGTAAGGCTATAGTCGTAGGTACACCATATCCCCCACCTCAAATATCCTCTCAATGCTGTGTTGATCAGCATAGACCTTCTGCCAATTCTGTGCCTGCTGAAGATTCTCTCTAAGAAATCTCATGATGTCTTGGTTCTCCTGTACCCAATCTTGTGCCAAAGGAACCCTGTTGTCACTAATCACCAAATCAACAAAAGATAGAGTATCATAACCGTAGAGGGCTCTAAATGGAATCACATCAATCGACATATGATACATAGTATTATAACAATACTCACCCAAGTGCAACCAATGCACTCATGTCCTCTGTTGCGCTACTATTATATAAACATCAAGATCTTCAAAGTGTAGCATCTCACCATGAATCCACTGGAGGAAAGTATTATACATGTCGATTCCTGGATTCCAAACCAATTACAAAAAAAATGCAACATATTCATATTGCACCTCTCTGAATGGATGTGCAAACCCATATTGCCAATGCCTATCCGTGAGGTCTCTACTAACAATCCTTGAACCTGATGCAATCTAGGGAAATTGACAAAATAAGATGCTTAACCACAACATGCAACCCCATATTTGTCAAACATACAACCCACTACTCCATTCTGACCAAAAATGCCCAAACACTCCAAACCATGAAGCAACATATGGAAGTCTGTGTAAAGTAATGTATCTCGCAAATCAATACCTAGGTCACATAACAAAACACATGTCATACTATATGTGATGTGGAAGAACTTCGTAATATCACCATCACTATCAAGTAAACCTCTGTGTATGCAGGACACCATCACTATAGGTGAGTAATTTCTTGCATGCTCAAAAACTATCAACAATGGCCACCCTATCTCACTGTCATAACTCTGACCAGCAACACAAGTGATATCAAACATACTATCAAACCAATTCCAATCAACAAAAAACACTCCCCACTCCATTGCTATAGGGGCATCTTCGAACACTCTCATATTGTTGAAAACCTAATGTAAACAGTGAAAAACTCGGGTGAGTCATAAGATCCCGACTAGGATAGTCACTAATCCTCAATGGATTGAAGAGTACAAAGTCACCAATCAGCAAGGTTATTTCTTCCCCTTCAAGGAAACCATGAAGCCACCTCTTAACAGAAGTATATGTATCATCCATGCCCATAAGGGACAACTCTTGAGTGGCTAGCCCACCAAGTGTATGCTGAACTTCACAATCATACTCCAAGATTGAGCTCTTCATATCATTTGTGTCATCAAGATCAAGAGCCTCCTCATCATCCAATTCAAAGAGTAGGTTATCTAAAATCAAATCAGCACTCATCTCGGAAAAGGGGTTATCAGCAATGACTGAATGTATGTCATCAACTTCTTCAAGACTATAGGCAACAAACTCATGAGAATGGGAAGTAAAATTGCTACTATCCAAACTCGGAATTTTGGAATCCTCCTCTATACCTTCTTTGGAATCATGTTTTATATCCTCAGTATTAATGGAACTACTGGTGTCACTGGATAATGTATCATCAAGTGGTTCCTCTTCCTCATTCACCTCATGAATATATTGTCTATCTGAACAGGTTGTTGCAAGAGGCTGGTTTTCTAATTGAGCTGAAGTGGAATGTACTAGACTCAGCTCCATACAACGTTCCTCCCACTGATTTTTTGATTTTGTAGGTAAAGTATGGATTAAACTCAACTCCCTACTTAATTCTTCAATCTGATTTTCTGCCATGAGGAGAGCTACTTGAGAAATTCCCAAAGTTTCTCTAACCTTTAAAAGTTTTGAAATAAGTTGATCAATCTCGTCTTCTTTCCCCCTCAAGGCAATAGAGTGAATAACACTAAGGTCAAGAAGGATCTCTATCTAAAAGGAGGTTTAAGTAATTATTTTTAATTGACTCCATGGTTGTCTTAAGCACATGCAAATTAGAGATTGATGAAGCCTCTTCTTTACATTTATGTCTTCCCTCAAGTTGGACCTTCCAAATGTAACTCTCTACTAACTTGTGGGAACTGTCAAAATGTGATAAGGCTACAGTGACATTTTCTTCACCAACCTTCAGTTGTCTCTCCAAAACAAGCTTATGGACATGTAAATCCATAAGCAAAGGATGTGGACTTCCATTGAAGAGCAAGACTCTCTTTAATATCCTCTTTTGGTACCCCCTCAAGATCTTCATCTGGTAATTCCTCTTGCTGGTTATTGCTGGTCCTTGTTTCCTTTGTTGACTTATCTTCTCTCCTAATACTTTATTTTCTATTCTTTGATTCTTCTTTCCTTGTTACTGATATGAACTTTTGGATTTAAAATCATCCTCGACATCTGGTATACCCTTAAATTGTGTGAATGCAAGCATATCTTGTATTTCCTTACGAAGAGAACGATAATGATGGTAGCTGCTCATTATTGCATCATTGAAAGCCTTAGCAGGAGGCCTCTTACTTGTACCTATTGATGGAGATGAAACCTTAGAGCACCCATTTCTCATTCTAGCCATGGTATTGACCTGCACCTAACCCAACAAGCTGGCAGGAACTTGGCTCTGATACCATTGAAATATCTCAAATAGATATTTGTTCTGCTGCTACTATTTGTTTAATTATATAAATTTATTTTCTTGTAGATTTTTCTTTGATCTTATAGAGCTAGACAAAAGTTGCAGGAGGTTGTTTCTTTTTGTATTTTTCAGAATATATATATATATTACAATGAATAAATAACAGAAACTGATGAAATAGAAGTGATAGAAATAATATGCAGCAATAACTGTACCAGCAAAGTCTGATTTATTTCATAATAGTACCAATACAGATGTACTTCAAACAAGGTTGACACCAGTTGAAGATGGGAACCAGCTACAGCCAAACAAGTTTTTAATGATAGAGCCCAAGCTACGACGGTGAAACAACTCCATTCTGCTGCAAATGAACACTCAAGAATTCCTCTTGCGAGTTGCTATAAGGAAAAGCCAGGCTGAACCAAAGTGGCCACCTTCCCAATAAATCCACTACCTGCAAAGTGTGACTGCAATACTAGAAATTGATCCTCTACCATGGTCAAACTGTATGCATAAAAACCTTCAAATCTGATCTTGTTGAGGGCTATGTCCCAACAAATTTTCTCTCAACACTAGAGTTTGCGTCCAAAGTGAGGAATGGTCTTCCAGAGCAATGGCGTCCAAAATAGGTTGACAAAATGATAAAGATACTCATCTTTAGGTTGCCTTCTCCTTATATCCCCTCTCCAAGGCAATTCGAACCCTAAAAGAACCCTAAAGTGGATTTCATTTGAACTTTATAATATAACATTATTTTCCCAATAAAGGCATCCAAATAGAAGGAAATCATTACTTTATTAATGACAAATAGCTCCAAGCATCAAATAAGTCTCGGGAAGTGATAATCAAATACTAGAGACCGAGCTCTTTCCAACGAGCTATCACACATAGGCAAATCGATTCAAATGGAACCAGAAAACTCCTTATTACTCCAAAATGGCTAAACACGGCCTTATTTAAATTATTAAAATGCTAACTTAGGAGAATATTTAAATATACTAAAATATTTCCCAAGTAGCCAAGGAACAACCCAAACACCTCTAAAACATGAAACTAAGTTTGTCGCCTACTTGGGACTGATGCCGGACAACCTGGGCCAACTGGCAGTCACACCCTCAAATCTAGGGATACTCCTAAAATATACGGAACACACCCAAATCTACTTAAATTGAGACCAGGGGTTGATCTCATAGAACCTCAACTTTGGAAATGTCACCACCTCCTAAAAGGTAAGAATCTCCTACAATCAAGGAACTACTCTCAACTAATCTACTACTGCCTGTAATACCAAATTCGAAAACTAAAAACCCTGACTAAGTCCCTGATCACCACTACCAGCCTACGAGACTCCATAATAGGCTAACTCTCATGTCACTACTATACAGAAATAAAATGGGGACATGACACACTCTCTCTAAGGAACTATTCGGTGTTATATAACATAGATGATATACGACATCCTTACTGTTGTAAATACATGCACAGTAATATAGAAAAGAATACTATGTTTCATTTGGAAATGGTATGTCGAACACATAACCTAATTATCTTGTGAGAAAAAAGAGCTTTTGCTGGATGCTATCAACCAGTCCCTTCTCGTAAAATATCCTAAATGCAATCTCAGAGTGATTAACAATCCCAGTTTTCAGCAGAGGTAAAGAGAGGGAAATAACATGGCTAGAAATTCAAAACTAAATTCGTGAAGGAGAAGAATACAATTCATAATATATGCCCTAGTTTCTCACGACTTCCAAATATACAAGGAAACATTTGATTTCTCAAAGGCTTCCAAGAAGCTGTAACTCTTAAAGGATTGTTTCACCTTCTTGGACGCCGATGTAATATTTCAAGTGTACATTTCGGTTTCAAGTGAAGAATTAAATAAATAAGGAAAAGAATTTGAAGATTATAAGTCAAAAGAATATTATAAACATATTTATTTACTTGCACATAAATATATCTTATTAAGATGGCACATAGTAAATGTTTATCCAAGATCGTACCTTTTTAAATATATATATCTAAATACATGTTTCATCTTGGAAGATTTATTTTATCTTCTTGTACATGCATTTAAATGTACGTATTAAATAGATAAAATCTTGTATAAGAATAATATTATGATGTCACCTTTAATTTATATTTATGTGTACGTACCTAAATATGTATTATAATAATGTGGTGGAAAAGTCAATCAAAAGCCATTTGAGGTATGCATTAATTAAGTTAATATATTAAATGTTTATTTAATAGCTCATTCGGGTCTAATGTGTGTATCCTGTTATGCAGTCCCTAGATCCTTAACCATGGTGATTCATGATTCATACCCATTTTCCTAGTGATGGTGATGTTCTTGTGCCCAATTCTTTTCTGACAATGCTTCCACCCCTTTGACGTACTCCCTACAAGAAAATTCTCCACAGTAAAATCATATTACCATAACAAGTTATTAATCATAAATAATCATAACGGCTAACTACCTTTTCAATTCCATGAATTCATGATAAATAATCAATTAGCATGTTATCTTCATATGAAATCATAACGACTAACCATCTTACCATTTTGCAGGATTATAACAAATTTAACTGTCAACTGACTTCATGTGAACCTCAACAGCTATATGAACATTTTAAATTGGGTCAAAAATTGGGATGTAACAGTTATATTATCAATCAATAATAATTATATTATCACAATAATATAACTACATTATCATGACTACATATGCTATCTAGGTCAGCTTGACGGAATCTGACCATAGCTACAATAATATCAACATAAACCCTTGTTATGAACTAAAGTTCAATAATTGGCTATATAAAAAAGGGCTTTTGATTTGACAATCTAAAGTATTCCATTGAAAACTACATCAATTTTGTCAAAGCTGTGATGTGAAGAAAAGTTCGGTTATTGTGGAACTAATCAATTGGTATCAACAAATATTCATTTAGAATCAGATTTTAGTTTAGCTTTCTAAACCCTATTCTTTTGAAGATAACATATAAAATGAATTTGAGCAAGTTGAAAAGCATCAATTCTTATTACTAAATCTGATGATATTGGAGTTCTAGATCTTAGGATATCCTAAGAAATTTTACAAGAATAGAGTTTCATCTTGTTTGTTAAACCTTGTGATACTAGCATAATCACATACATTCACTAAGTTAATTTGAAGCACAATCAAGACCTAAAGACCAGAACTGAGTCATCAAAAAAACTTTATTTTCAACAGAGCATAGGACACTTAATGTATTTGTTTTGTGTTAGAGAGTACAAAAGAACCTGTTGATACAAGGTGTTGCATGGAATAAATAATTGCAATATGAGGCAAAGTCTTTATTGAAAAGTTTCTGCAAAATTCTGATATGAATCAAACTTAGATTATACCTTCTTTATGCTTGCTGTAGATAATCTTCAATGTTCAGTCTTGAATGAATTTAGAGATATAATTCTGGAAATGTTTTTCACTTCTGCAAGTCATCTTAGGGCAGTATTGATTAAGAGCAGACTTATTGTTTCTTGTGTGTCCTTAAACTTCAACCATACCCTTATTAAATATAGAGATCAAGGGGCATGTCTTTGGAAAGGACATGTCCCATCCAAAGTCTACTTTGACTCATCCCTTAAAGTCACTGACTTTCCATGCAATAATAAGTTTAGTCCTAAATACAACAAAGGTGATTAGTTAGACCTAAACTAGTACTCCAAGATAGGCGCTGATATCCTTAAGAGGATAACATAATGACTTCAGATCAATATATATTGCAAGATCAGATCAGAACGATCTGATATCAGATCAGCATGATTGAAAGTTACGGAATTAACATTTATGCGCTAGATTTTGGCTTTACAATAATATTCCTTCCAATATTGCTTCTGTTGAGAATGTTGTCATTGATGTCAAAGGTTAATGACTAAGGTCATATAATTTTCAGAGAATTGGATTGAGCTTCTTGAGCTACTTGACGTGTTTGATTTTCTTGAACTGCTTGACATGCTTGAGCTCTCTGGCTGTCTAGTTCATCTACCTATGTGTCTGCTTAAGTTGCTTGTGTGTCCACTTCCTTAGTCAAATCATATGCGAAGCCAGGTTTCTATGTCATCAAATTGATATCCATGAAGCATCATTAAACAAAATAAGGGGAATTGTTTTAACATTTCAGCTAGTAAAGCCTTCACTCAAGGAATGGTGCTTATGCTTGTAATGGCTATTCTTAGCTGGGTGGCAAAATCTTTATTGAAAGAATGCGTAGTGATGGCACTTATTCTTAGCTGCAGATTTAATTAAAGGGGAGATGTTCAATGCAATATATGTTACTTTTGATTACGACTAGAAGTTTGAACTTTTTGTATAATGATTTATCATATTTATAATAATTATTGTAAGGAGTTAGAATAGGAAAATGCATAAGATTCGGTATATTATTCTTCTTGAATATGGGAGTCGTGAAACAGTTTTCCATGCCACGAGGAGTTCTGTCATAGAGGTTTTAGTGTTTTTGGAAGTGTTGTGTCTTAAAAATAGAATCAAGCATTTTATCTGATAGATTAGATGAGGAGCAAGAATGCAGTAGACACTGATTATAAGAGCCAAATATGGAGCGTTATTTCTTGGCTAGCACAAGAGTCTAAGCATTTAGAGCTGTGTGTATTTAATACGCTGAGCATTTTAAGTTTGAAAGAGAAAAATGTTAACTAAAAACAGTGGAGTTTTTATTTTGGATGTGAAGCTGCGTTGATGGTCTGATGAAGTGATACGAGCATAAATACATTTAGAAGTCGATAATATCCATGTTTTGACATTGTGCGTATTCCTCTTTGCTGGATAATAATCTCTTTGGTGTGGTAGGTGCTTTAATGGTGTCTTGATTGCAATGTGAATGATTACATGCTGCGAAGTTTATGATTATTGATTTTAGATATCACAGATTTTTCATTAAGTGAAAGATGACTAATTTCATGCTGAGGTGTCATGGATAATACCAGTAATATGCCATCTGTTTGAAAAATTGTGTGGTGTAGGTGCATAGCTATTGATTGAAAAAGTATTTTTTATTAGATAGAAATAGATAAGGAAGGCATCATTTTTGGTGTGATGGAAACAGGTGTATGAGGATCACTGTTAAGTATCTTCCAAAAAAGGGGTATACTTTATAGAGGTTGAATCAAAAAATACAATGATTATCCTATATTGAGATAAGATTCAGAGATTTGATATTAGTAAGGACTAAGGATTATTGTTCCTGTGAAACTGTTTTATTAATGGGTAGAATTCTATGCATTGTGTGAAGTGGTGAAGCAAAGAGGTGAAAGAAAGTTCAGTCTTCTGCAAGCTTATTGATACAGGTGCATCATGGGGAATCATGTCTTTTCCCACTTCAATTTTAGCTTTGGTAGGTGAATTGTGCATTTGGGATCGATTTATTTGTATTGGTTGTCATTTGACAAGTTGTTGCATCATTTGTGCAAAGTTGCTCATTGGTCAATGGAAGTCCACCTTGGTCAATGGGAAGTCAAAGTAACATTTTAGGAGATTTTTGGTGTAAAGTTATTTTTCTTGGCATGTTTATAAGCTATTTGGGTGTATTTGGTGGAGTCTTGCATAGTTGTCAAAAAATGTTGCAACTTTTGCAAAATTCCAGAAGTTGAATAGTCATCTAGGCATTTTGTGTTTTGGGTGAGCGTGGGAAGGTGAGTAGTCATTCCTCACATTGATTTAAACTTGTTTGAAAACATTTGTACGATTAATGAAGTTTTTGGCAAGAATTTTGAAGGAGCAACTAATGATTGTAAGTGACTGTGATAATTAGTAAGAGCCTTTTGGTCTGCAACTTATATTTTCTTTGAGAATTTCCATGTTTTGATGATTTGAATGCGTGGAGGGGTTAATTTTACACATTATACATTCTTTGGTTAAACAAGACAATTGAATTTGTGAGTTTAGTTGAATTTTGTAAGCTTGATGGCCCTGTTCAAGCCTGTGATTGGGGTTTTGACAATAATGGCCTATTCCTCTTGAATGCACCATTGAAAAGATCTATTTTTTCGTCGTTAGGAGGCTAGGCACGTGACTTAACTTATTCTCTCACCAATTTGTTTGCCACTTGTGTTACCTGTGCAAAATGATGTGATTTGGGCTTAGGCATGTTGCATGTGACTAGCCTTGTGAAGTGAGTATGGTGTAGCAGCAGATGGTTTTGGAAGTGTGGGATGTCATTGGAAGGTGGAAGTTGGTGATTTGAGTTGTCCTTGAGGTGTAGGAAAATTTAATTTGAGCGGGTGGTCAATATAACCCTTAGATTTTGGAAGCCCTAGCTGAATCAGCCCAAAACCCTCATTATTTGGCCAATTTGGGGCTTTTGGTCTTAGAGAGAAGTTGGAGAACTGAAACTTTGTAGCCCGAGACTCCTTCAAAATCGGTATCCAAATACATGATTTGTTTGGGAAGTGTTTTGGAGCAATTTCAAGTTATTAAGTAGAAACCAAGTTTTATTTAGGCCTAGGAGCGAGATATTGATGTGGATATTTGAGTTAAGGGTCCTAACTTGGGGAATGGTTGGAACTAGTCAGGGATGATGTCTAGTGCCTCTACTTTGCCTCTTGGTGGTCTTGAAGTGGTAGTTGTGTTGAGGTCCTAAGGTGGCTTGTAAGGGTTGAAGGTAAGCAAGAAGTTAAATTGGAGTTAGAGTGATATGTGGGAACAAGGGGTTTGTTGGAGTTAGGTGGATTAGGAATAATTATTCACCTATTACCTTGGGTCCTGACCTGGAGTGGAAGCAATTGGTGGCTTGTGGAACTCAGCTAGACTAGTTTAGACTCTGCATCGGCCCTACTTGTATCACTTATACTACTATATAAAATAGAGGTGTGTGTAGTTTTGATGCTGATTGAAGAGATGGTTATGTTATTTTGATGTTCGAGTTTTGTTGGAGTTGCTTCTTAGAGGATGGTTTGTGCTCTCGCATTGGGGTTGGTGGCTCAACTAACTAGAGTTGGTGCTTTAGTGTTTGGAGTTGGTATTGTGAAGAGGTTTGGCACTCTTTGTGGGTTGGTGCTTACATTTGTAATCTGGGTTGATGCCCATTGGGTTGGTTCCTATTCTTTGTTAATAAAAGTTTTGTATGTCGTGGTTTTTTACCCTAAAGTGTTTTCCATGAGAAATTTGGTTTTAATGTCTTGATGTTTACTCTTGTTAAGTTTTAATGTAGTTTCATGCAATTAAAAGTTAAAAAAATTGAAATACTAATTCACCTACACCCACCCATTCTTAGTATTTCTTGTGTGTTCTTTAGCTTCTAGTCTATATTGGGAGAAATTGGCCATGGCAAGTAAGGGGTTCAAGGCCCTAAAGTGTCTTGAGTTGAGTGGGTCATTATTGTAGGATGAAGTTCAAAACACTCACCAATAAGTGGAAGAACAAAGGATAATCTAGGAAAATAATGATTGCACCATAATATCTAATATTAGGAGTAGGACACATCAACTTTCTAGTTTCTCTAGGTGGACGATTAGTATTTTTAATATTAGTTGATGCCTCCAAAGAAATGGAAAATGCAAAGATCTCGTACAAGATGTTGTATAAGGTGATGATGGAAGTGGGACTGCAAAATGTCGCCCAGATTGTGACCAATAATGCAATCGCATTTGTCTCTCTTGCTAAAATTCTACTGACTAGGAATCCCGTTATTTTGGAGCCCTTGTGCTGCCCATTTTCTTGACTTGCTCCTTTAAGATACAGGGAAACCAAGCTAGGTGAGATACATAATTCATGATGGAAGGAATATAAAAAAGTAAATCTACAACCATAAATAGGTCCTGAATCTTATGAAAGAACACACCAATGGTGATGATCTTTTGCGATTGGGTATCACACACTTTGTTACTAATTTCCTCACCTTGGAGAGCATTTTAGTTATATTTCCCAGACTAAAGAAAATGTTTGTGAGTGAAAGATGGTTGGAGAGCCCTTATTCTAAGAAGTTTGAAGAAGAGAAGGTTGTGAAGGCCATTTTTTATGATAGATCTGCCAAGATCATAGAGGAGATCGCTAATAAATTTTTTAACTTTATTTATCCCTTATTTTTAGAGTAGATGAAGAGGTTCAAGTTGGCCTCAACATATGTATTCTAAGATTAGTTGATGAAGAGAACATTCGAGACATCAAAATTGATGAATTACAATGTTATAAGAAGGTTGATAGGCCATTGTTTTCTTTACTTGATTGCACTCGTAGGAGATCCATCTGTTGCTAGGTGGAAAGAATGTGTTTAGTTTTTTGTACCATTTATTTCATTCTTTAAGTTTATAAAGATCTTTACTAAGTCATAAATGACAGTTTTTATGCTTCCATATATGTGATGAGAAAATTATCGCACATGTAATCTTCAAAAGATTGCCATCCACATATTATCTCAACCTTGTAGTGGGTTTAGTTGTGAGCGCAACTGGAGTTTCTTTGAGGCCATTCACACAAGAAGAAAAAGCTATAATTTGACTCAACAACACTTGAATGGCCTTCTCTATGTACAGTACAACCTTCAATTTCATGAAAAGAAGGTACAAGTGCATGATTCACATTAAGCATTTGACCTAGATGGCATTAATTCATATTGAACAGATTAGATTTCTATGCTTGACAATGTTGATGTCGATGTCAATCCATAGTTTACTAATGATCACTTACTTGAGTTGGAGAGGGAGGGAGCTAAATGGAAGGGAGAAGTGGTAGCATACGAGTCTTAAATTTAGAACCAGAAGACTATGGATGAAATAAAGTATAATCAATAACTTAAAAAATACAAGAACAACATCTTAGGAAAACCCTCCAGTCTAAGGGGAGAAACCCAACTGCACTCAAAGTAGATCCTTTATTGAAAAACAAGGGATTCAATACAAAGCTTCACAAGAAACTAGTTTGGGAAGGGAAGGCAGAGCTATAATGTTTTCTTCCGTGCTAGAAAAATGCAGTAGAGAGAGAGCCCTACAATAACAGGTGAAGGGGATCCTTAGACCGAAAAATAACTTTTTCAAAAAAACGGTTATCTCATAACAATCGCTATAGAATGTCCTTATAGGATTAGACATCTATAAAATATGAACTTATCCATTTGAATCATAGACCACATAGACAAGACTAGGCACATGATAGTTGTACAATGAATGATATACTGTGTTTACCCTCATGAATAATAGGAGCTTACTGCATACAAATAGAAAGAAAGGTATTCAACACATAATATAGAGAGAATTCAACAATATTTTATTCATTGATCACCATATACAATAGCATCTTCACATTTTCCATATCCATTCTATGAAGAGAGTTCGTACATATAATGCTTGAGGGGATGCGAGGAAAATTGTCGCACTCATGTAATGACCTTGGTTATACCAATTGTTTAACTACCAAAGTATCTCGACAACATCATCCCCCCAAAATGAAAGTTGTCTCTGAACGACAACATCCAAAATGTTTGGGACGACAACATTAAAAGGGGAATGATCACAACTATAGTTGTAATGACTAATAAGAAGAAAAAGGGGGCATAGGAAGTGTTCCTAAAGAGGATGTTAATCATGCCACAATAGAAGAGACGGGCTGCACCATGGAAGGTCCCAATTGAGCGCGTAGGTCATAAACCTATGTAGTTCTTGCCTCCAACTTGCGCTCAACAACCATTTGAAGTTTCAAGGTGGACTTCACTACCACCGCAACCTCCCGAAGTTCTTTTTCCTTCACATCAACCTCCTTAACTCAAGCCAAGCTAGTCTCTAAACTTTGTCTCTTAGTACTAGCTGCTGCCAACTACTACTCAAACGAAGTTGTCTCTCTGGCCAGTTTGTCCTCAATAGCCACGTGTGCTACCTTCTCAACCTCCATCTCTTGGGTACGTTGAGCTAAAGCTTGCTCCACTGCCTCCAACCTAGTAGTTAGCTCCTCTCGAGCTCTCTACGTATCCACCAATGCAACTTTAGTCCAACCGAGACATACTCTGAATGCCTTAAAGCATACTACCCCTCATGGGAAGCCTACTCTATCGGGTGGATAAGAGCATGTACCTCGCTCTCTATCATTGGCATGTGGACAGGCCATGTCTACAACATCTCCAAGGTCTCCTCTGTAGGCTACGACCCCTACTCAGAACAGTCCGCAAAAGCTACAGGTCAATCTTGTTGTACAAATGTAAGGAGATGTTGTAACTCCATAGTCACACTCCTCAAGGCCTGAGTCTCTACGACAACCACTATCCGACCTCCTCTAGTAACCAAGTCTGCTAAAGATGCCTCTATCTCATCACCCTCCAACAACACCCTTGCCTTGGTCAAGTGCACAACCTTACCCATTGTCAAGGTCTCATCGGCCTCATGCATTGTTGGCTCGGTGGCCAACTCCTTTGTCCCTTCCTTTACCAACTCTTTTGTCCTCTCTTTCTCCATAGGCAAGTGCTCAACATGCTCCCCTCCTAGTGGATTTGTGGCCTCTACGTCTTGTTGTTGCGTGTTTTATGACCCACCAAACAGTAGAACAAAATGCCAAAATATCTTATCCTCTCTTGAATAAAGTCTTGTGTGTGCTAAGATTGCTAGAAGATCATACGACAACTTCAAGGTTCCTTTAATGCCAGATCTTGACTGTGGATAAGCTTGGTGGTTAATGTGATTTTCTGATGATCACAATGAGCCTTACGTATTTACTTAGATTCATTTCAAGCCATACTAGATGTGGGAACTATCTTAAGTTTTTGCAATGAAGTACTTTTTTGAATTTTCACAAAATATGCAGAAATGAAATAGGATAGGGTTCAAGAATTCTATTCTAATCCTAAGGGTAGTGATGGCAATAAATGGTACTTTGGTGGACAAATGCCTCAATTTACCATGCTCCGCTTCACCAAGTTATACTACAACTATGTGTGAACTGGTGCAATCTTCAAGGGTTATGCAAAAGATTTTCATAGCACCACATACACCATCATAAAGAACAATGTATATGAAAGATAGAAGTGAAATATATGCATGAAAGGGGTTTAGGCTAACTTTGCACAATGATTTAGAATCACTAAAATGTCAAGAGTATGAACCAAAGGAATTCATCAAAACACCATTGTATTCTCCATTGCAATCACAACACTTTAACTACGCTAAACTTAATCTAAATGAGGAAATTTAAGAGAATAAGCAAGCTCCTAGACACATCAAGTATTCACCAAGCTTCAATGAAAAATTTATTATCTTAGTAGCTCATAGCAACAATCTTAGAAAATCCTCATTTACAAATGAGAAGTGAGGCCTTTATATAGGTCCTTGATTACAACGAGTGGCCCGGATGATCACAATAACCGATGATCAAGATCGTGCCACATCAACCCTAATTAGGGTTAGGGCAAAGAAAAGGAATCTACACTAATGCAATAAGGAATCCACTACTATAGTGGGTAATAAATGCCCACTATGCATGCTCTTCTGGGAAGGGAGTGGGGTACAATAAATGACCACTTAAGAACACCCACTATGCATTAAATACATCTATCCTTGATTCCCTCGCTTGAAGGCATGGAATCAATCCAACACTATCTCCAACTCCTCCGTACTAATGCTTGGTGCCAATTCTTGCTTAAATTCTAGAATTGCAATTGCTTTTTTTTCCTTTTCCCAAGCTTTCCTCCCAATCTGGTAGTAAGTCTTGAGTAGTGTGCATTGTATTCAAGAAGATGGAAAAGTTCTCAAAATCATCTCTTTCATAGACATTCAGTTGAAAGATACCTCTAACTTGACTTTCAAATTATCAGTTGTCATTTCATCTTCCACCAATCTTTGTGACAACAAGGATGCAACTATATTAGATACCCCTTGTTTGATGTTGTCAACCACCTTTTTCCATTGAGCAAACTCCTTGGTGAAGCTCTCAAACATTTCCTTAGCTATGATCACTGCACTATACCATCGAAGAAAATCACAGACATCCCCCTCGTTGATAACTCAACCATCGATCAATGCTTGCTTTGGGGTCTCCATCAAATTTTGAATGTCGGAAATCATTTCATCTTGGTAATTATGTTCATCCTCCCATGATTCCTCTATGCACTGGATCCTGGAGAGTGCAACTAATGCCCTACTATGTACTTGCACTAATTCTTCTGCATGTTTGAAGGCTTCCTCTTGAATTCCTTCGACCAAACCTTTGCACCTTGAGCTGTATATTGTAAAAACCCCTAGCTAGCTCCTAATTCAAATCTTGATGAATAAATTATTGTTTCAAAGTTTTCTAAATGTTGATCATATATCTATTTTTTTGGTTTTTGAAATATATAACTACCAAGACCATAAATTGCAAAAGTATAAACCTTTCCAAAACAATGCTTGTTGATTTATTAAATTTGAGATGATGAACAACCTTGCCAATAATCAGAATACAATTCTAAATAGTAATCAGAACTTGTAATGAATATAGTGATGTAGCCATCCCCTAATGTCCATTTGCGGCTGACTCCACCATTTGCAAACTGTAGGAATGCATAATTCCCTTTTGTCATAATGAATTCGGCTTCAACACAACTCCTAGTAGCTGTCGTCTATCATATACAAGTCCAACTACCTCCCATGGCTAGGTCTGATCACCCACACAGCTAATCTTGAAACTGCAACCCAGTCAAGTGTCACGCTAGCATACACACAACAGTCCTATCTCAGACGCAAGACTGAAGAATATGAGTAGGACCCAAGAATGAAGTCATCCAACTTCACAATGAAAATTGCCCTTGCATTCAGCCAGTACAAACGAATTTGTAGACTTCTAGTATCAAATCGTTTGTGCTAAATCCATTGTTATTCTCAGCAAGAATCATCCACCTTTACTAATAGAATCTCCGAGCCACCATAGACACAGTAGGAGAAGTGGATAATTGTTTACCTCAGCACAATTATCATAGAAAACTCAGAATTACTGCAAACCCTCAGCCAGATGATATAAAATATTTCAGATTATTCTCCTTAGTAACAGATTTCATGGTAGGAGATGTTGGCTAATTGTATACTTCAACACAATTGCCAAGAGCTTCTCATACAAGGCCCTTCTACTTCAACAAGGGCCCACAAGTCAAAAATCAAGAAAGCCACAAAGGCACAAAAAGAAAATATATTTTCAAGCGTGCTTTTCCCATGAAATGAGCTCCCATTTATAATCTTTTGTTGGCCCAAAGTTTCTTAAAAAAACTCCACTTCAGAAATTGTGGAAGTTTCTCAAAAGAACTCAACACTAGAAACTTTCCAACACACTTTTTAGAAATATCACTTAATGTCATTATTATAATAATATAAACATTATTATAATAATGCAACTTAATAATAAATAAGAGCTCATGTAATTATTAACTTAATTTACTGCAAGTGACGACCAATTGCCAAAGCCACCCACTGCACTGCCAAAATTAGCAATTGCAAAAAATTAGACCTACTAAAAATAGTAAATCTACAATTGGGACCCCCAAAACACCCTATTAGCTCACGAGGGTCGCTATGATGAGCTAACCCTATCAACTATGTAGACTTGCCAAAAACGGGGACATTACTGTCCTCCCTCCCCAAGATTGCTTGTCCTCAAGCAATCCGGCATAATACAAAAACCTCCACTGGGATCCCATAAGAAGCAAGTGATGTCCTTGTCCTCACTGAACCAACAAAATGCCAATACCATCAACATAACTAATAACATGACCTGTAATATAACACCGAACACTTGTGCCCAAGTGTCACCTGTAGTCAGATCCATAGAAGGTCCTAGTATATCCTCTGCACTAAACCAATCATTTTGCCAATCATCGAGCGTAGGTACAAACAATCTCTGCACAACATATGAATCCTGCACAAATCTGAAGTAGTACGGACTCACCATAAAATATACCTCAATAGAATCTTGATCATCTCTAGTAACCCATGTAAAAGATGAAGCCATAGGAGAACTAGGTGCCGTATGTAGTTCTCTGTTGCCCTCCACAAATGCACTCACCTCAATTTTACCCACATCCTCATCAGAGTTGGCAAATATAGAAACACCACCAACTGCCACTATAGGAGATTGAATTGTATCTGCAGATGGTGTAAATTGAGCCCAGCTCCACTTAGGTGAGTGATCATCAACCTCAAAAGCAATAACATGTGTACTATCAATAGCACACACCTGAACATCTAAGGTACTATTGCTAAGTGCCTCACTAGATGGCTCATTTATCACAGAAGTAGTTGTAGATATATCATCACACACACTTACCCCTATTACCTCAAATTCTACATCCTTAAGCAAAGAAGTACGCCTTCTGCGAGTAAGGAATCTTCTATCACCATCCATAATGCCGGTAACCAAATCACAAAATCAATGTGAAAATTTTCAAAATCAGCACCAAACAAAAATAAAAATTGAGCCCAATTCCTGTAGGCTAGCAGGAAACCGCTCTGATACCACTATAAAAACCCCTAGTTGGCTCCCAATTCAAATCTTGATGAATAAATTATTGTTTCAAATTTTTCTAAATTTTGATCAGATATCTATTCTTTTGGTTTTTGAAATATATAACTATCAAGACCATAAATTGCAAAATTATAAACCTTTCCAAAACAATGCTTGTCAATTTATTCAATTTGAGATGATGAACAACCTCGCCAATAATTTGAATACAATTCTAAACAATAATTAGAATTTGTAATGAATATAGCGATGCAATCGTCCCCTCTAATGTCCATTTGCGGCCGACTCCACCATTTGCAAACCGTAGGAATGCATAATTCCCTTCTAGCGTAATTAATTCGGCTTCCACACAACTCCTAGCAGCTGTCGTCTATCATATACAAGTTCAACTACCTCCCACGGCTTGGTCTTATCACCCACGCAGCTAATCTTGAAATTGCAACCCAGTCAAGTGTCATGCCAGCATACACACAACAGTCCTATCTCAGACGCAGGACTGAAGAATGTGAGTAGGACCCAAGAATGAAGTCGTTCAGCCAGTACAAATGAATTTGCAGACTTCCAGTATCAAATCATTTATGCTAAATCTATTGTTATTCCAACAAGAATCATCCACCTTTACTAATAGAATCTTCAAGCCACCATAGACACAGTAGGGGAAGTGGAGAATTGTTTACCTCAGCACAATTGTCGTAGAGAACTTAGAATTACTTCAAACCCTCAGCTAGATGATATAAAATATTCCAGATTATTCTCCTTAGCCACAAAATTCACAGTAGGAGATGTTGGCCACTTGTATACTTCAGCACAATTGCCAAGAACTTCTCAGATGAGACTTTTATACTTCAGCAAGGGCTCACAAGTTAGAAATCAGGAAAGCCACAAAGGCACAAAAAGAAAATATATTTTCAAGCATGCTTTTCCCCATGAAATGAGCTCTCATTTATAATATTTTGTTGGCCCAAAGTTTTCTTAAAAACTCCAATTTAGAAATTGTGGAAGTTTCCCAAAAGAACTCAACACTAGAAACTTTCCAACACACTTTTAGAAATATCACTTAATGTGATTATTATTATAATAATGCAACTTAATAATAAATAAGAGCTCGTGCAATTATTAATTTAATTTACCGCAGGTGATGACCAACTGTCGAAGCCACCCACTGCACTGCCAAAATTAGCAAATGCCAAAAATAGACCTACTAAAAATAGTAAATCTATAGCTGGGACCCCCAAAACACCCTGTCAGCTCACGAGCGTCGCTATGATGAGCTAACTCCATCAACTACATAGACCTGCCAAAAATGGGGACATTACAAATATCATCTACTGCTTTTGCTAAAACACTTGTCGAAAGGACAAAGGATGGACCTTCCTCTCTTACCAGACAAGGCAAGTTGTTGATGTAATGACACAAGACTTTGATTTCTCCTTTTTGTTTTTGGTATCTAGCTTCTAGCTTCTTTAGTCTATCCTTCAAACACTGTGTAGAGTTATCAAATTCTTCTAATATTTGCTCCTAGAAGGCACGACCAAGATTTATTTCCATGACATGGTATTCATCTAGAGCAATCTGATTTTTACTCTTGTCGACCATAGGAGTTGCAATCCGCAAGATTCTGGACCCTAATTCTCCTCTCACAACCTTAGTGAATCTTTTTGCTTTCCCTTGCTCTTCTGATTAGTTTGCTCGGTTCAAAATGTCTTGTAATTCAATTGCCGGATCAACCCCCTTTTGTTGATTCATCTGAAATCGTTGCCTCAACCATTCTAGAATGGTTATACTTTGGTCCCCTGGAATCATCAATTGTTTTTTCCTCTGGACTGCTTAAATGTCGATCTCCTCTTCACCTTTTGGACTATCCACTGTTACTTTAGAAACTACAGCTTCGACATTTGGAATATGTATTGCTATTGTAGGAGCCTCTTCCTCTAGCGGACCAACTTTGGTTTCCATTATTTCTCGCTTTAAGATTGTAGCGAGACTTTCCTCTGTAGCTATATCTTGATCTCTCCTGCTCCCTTGCATGGATTTTTCATAGGCATTTATACTTAGTCTATTATGCACTAGCCTATCTGTTGGGTGGATATTTTGCAACCGACAGTTTTGGGTAAAATCCAGTCGCAAAATAGGATGACCAGCCACAGTGTGTGAGATAGAGTCTCTTCTACCTTAAAGGAAAGGCTCCCCCTTCTCACCATTCCTTGGATCAACTTAAGGTAAGCAAGAAGTTGAGAGATTTTGTAAGGGTTGTTACCAATATTCCTTCCTCTTAGCTTTCAGGAAAGAATCCACTTACCTGTGGAGCGAGTAATGGGCAAGGTGAAATCTCTAACTACACTTCTATCTAAAAGCTAGAAACAATGATACCGATAAACCAATTCTAACTCAAAGGCTAGCTGAAAGTGTACCAATTTGGCTCTAAGTCCAGTTGTAATTCTATATGAATAAGCTTTACTATTTTGGCACAAAGACTTCTAGAAGTAAAGATATCCTAATTATTTTGTGAATCAAGAAAGAGATATAAGCTACACACAAAGCTTCTAGTCTATATATCTCTACAACTGCTCCCAGTCAAAGCTTCGGCTCAGATTGCTTCTTAAATCACTATGCTCTATTATTGAACACACAATAATAACATGAATCAAAGACAATAGGCACAAATCATAGTCAAAGCTTCTAATTTGTTTTATCACAATTGCTTCTAGTCAAAGCTTTGAATTCAATTGCTTCTTTTATTCACTTTTCTCCCAAATTCATACTACACAATCAAATTTGTGTTTGCACAAGTTTGACTAAGCTTTTTTGCATACTACAAAAGATGATTTTTACAATGAGAGGGCACTCCTTTATATAGGCACAAGAGTTGTGAAAAAGATAGAGGAAAAAGTGGGAGCAACTCAACCAACTTTAACCCGATCTAACTAATGAGAGAAATTATTGGGTTACATGCAAGTGCACATGCAACCCCCATTACATCTAATTACACATTTTCATGTAATACATCTTCTTCAATTACAAACATGAAAGAAGAAGAAGAAGAAAGATGGAAGAGAATTGAAACAATCTTAGGGATTGTCCTAAAAGGCCTTGTGCTTGGCGATGCTATCCTAGATGATCATAGGATCAGGAGTTCCTGTATTTTGGGTCACTGCATTCACATTGATAACCATGGTCTTGCGTCTTTGATAACCTTTAACCCTCTTTGATGAATTGTCCATTATCATTTTAAAATAATGATGTGATCAAGCCTTTCTCGTTCAATTTGTCATGAATTCTCCTTTGTAGATCGACACATTCTGGATTCTCTGACACTTCTAAAACCTTCTTGACAATGTCCAAATGTAAACTCGGAATAACTTTCCATCAACACCTTTAACTATTTTTTTTTGAAGTAAAGTGCTTGGTGCATGGGAATGCATGCAAATGATAACTTTTGACTTTAAAAGCGTGACCTTTAGTCAAAAATGGGTTCTCTGGATATCTTTACACGTAAACTGAATTACATGTAAATGCAACATATAATGAGGAATGGAAAATGAGACGACATGTGAATGCGGATGGAGAATGAGCTTACATGTAAGTGCATATGAAAGATGAGATGAATTGAAATGACATGTATTTGCTCATGGAGATGTAAATGCATATGGAAGGAACGAATGCAATGTGGCTTGAGGCGAAGTGAACTTTATAGACGCCTTTGAGGAAAAGTAAAGTCAAATTACATGGAAAAACATGCACATGACATTTTTGACCTTTTAAAAAGTGACTTTTATTCAAAAACGGGTTTTAGAGATGCAATTACATGTAAGCCTTTACATGTAATTGTATTGTGTGATTGGATGAATGTGACATGAGTGGACATGGAAATGGAAGATGAGATTACATATATGTGCAAATGATGGATGGGATGAAATACATGTAGTCGCACTTGACGAATGAGATGCGAAGTGTGGTGACATGGAAAGATGGAAATGGAATGTGATGATGCTTTTGCATGAAATGGAAGGTGGAGTGAAGTGAAACATGACCAAATTCTTGGGAAAGAACTTGCAACTTCTCCAAAATGAAGAAAAAACAAAAAGAAAACAAGCAAAACACAAACACAAAAGAGAAATGTACTTTTGGCAAAAGACTCAAACATATCAACAAGCAAGTCACTTCAACATGCAAATTTGAATTTGGAGTTTGGGAAAAAACCAAAAACATGAAAATGAATCATTTCATCATATTTAAAAGAAAAATGCATTATTCATGGCATATATTTGGACAAATGTGCAACATCAAGCTAAAATATGCATGGAAATAGCAAGATAAACATGGATTGATGAGCAAGTTTGAAAAAGTCCACTTCTTTGTGTTGAAGTATAGCATCAATCAAAGTGATATACTCATTGCATTGAGTATTTGTATTCATGATTTATATGAACATTGTTTTATGTCTTATATTATTGATAAGAATAATATATATATTATGCATTATATATTATTATATAATAATATAATAATATATTAAATATATGGCTAATATATTAATATTATATATATTCTTAAAGGTGAGTTATACATATAGTTAACTAAAGATGATTAACTATAGGGACATGTCTCTTGAAGAGACATGCCTCCTCTTCTTATATTTATATGAGATCCAAATCTGCATTTGGAAATCATCAATCACATTGGCACTGTTAGTACACTTGCAGAAAACGATCCATGTTACTTAACACTTTGGAGATCAAAGAGCCAAAATGGCAAGAATCATAGACTTTGAAGACCAATTCTCTGCCAAATCCGAGTTCTCAAACAATAATTTGACTTTTTCCGTACTTGCATTCAACAAATATTAATGAGCAATGAAGGGCCGAATTTGACATGAAAATGCCAAATACATGGTCTCCAAAGACAATAGCATGCATGAAAACACAAAAATGACCCCTCTTGATCCAAATGTATGGGCTAAAATGCCATTTTTGAGTTTTTTTATCAAAAAAAGGTCTTTTTTAATACAAAAATCTAGGCCGTTTTTGCAAAACTTGGCCAAAAAATGCATGTTTTAAAGTCATTTTTGACTTGTGAATGCAAAAAGAACCTCCCCAAATGCTAAAACATGGATCCAAATGCAAAAAAGTGACTTCAAAATGTATAAAAGTGGATAATTTTCCGAGTGTTTTTAGCAAAAATGTGATTCATAAAAGGCATCAAATGAATCTTTTTCGACATCTAATGGCAAAGGTGTTGTTCAATAGTATATATATGGATTGAAATGCCAAAACAACTTCTATTTGAGCCAAAACGTGACTTTTAAAGGCCCAAATCTGAGTGTTTTTGTCCAAAACATGGCTCCAAATGAGGCTGAAACCAAACATTTTTAGCATGAAAGAGATTGCCAAATGCATGGGAATGCATGAGGATGCAAAAACAAATCTTGAGGGAAAGATTTCAAGTCATTTCATTGAGAAATCTAGGAGAAATCACCATAAAATGGGTTCTTGGAGGCCAGAATCATGAAATTCTTCAAAAATGGGTTTTGGAAAGGCAAATGCATGAAGTTGAATGCAAAACGAACCTTTTTTGTGTGATTACATGTTTTAAATATGCACAATAGACCCAAGCGCACCTTTTAGAGGTCATTACATGTTTTAAAAACATGTAATGGACTCTCCCAAGGAAAAAACACATCTTTTTGGTGCGTATGCATGTTTTAAAAATGTGTTTTTGGCCCAAAAACGGGTTTGGGAAGTGCAAATACATGTCTTTGGTGCAAAAACTCACATTTTTTGTGTAAAGACATATTTAAGTTACATGCATATGCAACTCAAGTCAAAAGCTCACGTTTTTGGTGCATGTGCATATAACACATGTAGCTCATCTTTTTGATGTCATTGCACATTCTAAGTGAGTTTACATGCAATAACATCAAAAAAGGTCCACTTCAACTGATTTTACACTTTAAATTGAGTTCTACATGCAAGGACATGAAAAAGGTCCACTTTTAAGTGATTTTTACATGTAATGACATGAAAAAGGTCCACTTTCAAGTGATTTTTACACATTTAAGTGATTTTAATAAGGACATGTCAATTTAATTATGATAAAATATTACTTAAGTGGGACAAATTATATTTACATTATCATATTAACAATATAATGTGTAAATATCATTTAATAAGTAATATTTACTAGAGCATTTGATTGAAATGTCAAAAATTAAACTGAAATATAGTTAATATAGTCACTTACATGAAAAAAAAAACTCAACTTAAAATGTAACATAAAGTGCACTATAGTTATTTTAAGTGAAAATTTAATTGATAAAGTAACTTAAAAGCATAACATAAAGTGAATTTAAGTTATATTTTTCAAAAAATGAATGTCAAATTAAAAATATAACATGATATTTGTAATTTGTGTAGTTGCATCAAAAAGGTCCACTTTTTTGCAAGGTTGCATGAGTACTTGTACCCACATCCTTGGTACTCGTACCCACGTACCCAAGTACTGGGTACACGTATCCCAAGTACCGGGTACTCGGTGGAGAGCATCATAGCTAAGGACCTTGATTGAGATTTCGGATTTTTTTTTTTTTTCAGTTTTTTGTTTGTGTATCAGCTCATTGTTTATCAAGCTTAATTCAATACCTAATTAGTTTGAAACTTTGATAGAATATTGATTAACAATAAACTTTATCACTGTTCAAGCATAAGTTTATCATTTCCAATATGTCATCGTCATACGATTTATGATCTTGTTCATTTTAAAGTTTTCCTTCTCTGTTATTTGTTTATCAAGCTTAATTCAATACCTAATCAGTTTGAAACTTTGATACAATATTGATCAACAATAAACTTTATCACTGTTAAAGCCAAGAATTTATCATTTGCAATATGTCATTGTCATATGATTTATGATATTCTTGTTCGTGTTTAAAGTCTACCTTCTATGTTATGCATCTAAACATTTGTAATAAATTATTATTACAAACATATAACAAATCTGAAACTGAAAACAATACATTACATTTGCAAACTTTATCACTGTTCTTGATTTGAAAAATCATTGTCATGACTCATAAATTCAGGTTTTTTATAAATATAAAAATATAATTAAAAATAAAGTTTGACATACCCAAGTACCCCCGTCCCCTATTATAAAATATAGTTGTACCCGTACCCTAAGTACCCCTGTCCTTGTGCAACCTTGCTTTTTTGGCACTAAAATGGCCATATCTTTTGATTGACAACTCCGATTAAGCCCAAGTTAGATCAAATCGAGGGAAAACCAAAAGCAATGATTTTAACAAAATCAAAGGACTAAAAACAAACAAACACACTCAAAAATGAAAGAAATGACATTGAAGGCCTCAAAAATCAAGCATAGGCTCGACAAACAAAAAAACCAAAAAGACTTGACGAAAGCCTTCAGTAAAAGAATTCATTACATTAATTGGAGTTGATTGGTTGATTAATACTATCCAATTAAATAATAAACTAAACTCAGAGAATGTGAAACTATGTTGAAAAGGTTCCGTACTGTTACCTTCATTTTGTGATGACAAAATGCAGGAGAACACTATCCAAATTTTCTTCCTGCTTAAATCTCCTTATGCTTGTCTTTACTTCCTGTGTTTCAAATGTTTCTATCTCTTGAAAATTGGGAGTGTGACTCAGAGAAGAGGGGACATTCCCATGTTTTTGCTTCTTATGTTGAGGCTCTTGGATGACTTTCTCAATCTTAGGATGCTTCTCTCGAGATACCTCTTTCCCTTTCTTGGTTCCTACATCCTCCAATGGATTTCCTCTTTCTTCAACAGTCCCTTCAGATATTTGTCTTGATCTTTCATCCCTAAGTGATTGGTGACCAATCAGCCTATATGTGAATCCATTGGCTGGTGCAACTAATTTTTCAAACTTACACTTAATCCACCATTTTGTAAAATCCAAGACTGGCTTTGAAAGAATATCCAGATCTATGACTTCTTTCCTTTTCCAATCATATGGCTGAACTGTCATTTCTAGATTGAATCCTTTTCACATCACATTTGGATCTTCTTCCATCTAATCAGGAACATGAAATATGTTGCATGCTCTGATAATGTTCAATGGTAATCTAGAATGTATCTTCTTTCTAATCTCGTTCTCATCTGCAGTATTTGCCCAAAAATCCTCGAGGTAAACTTTATGTAGGTGCTTTGATCCTGCCACCCATGTGATCTTTTTGTAGGGATCTGTTGGTCTAATTTTTTGCAGAATAAAATTTTCCCAATCTAGGTACAAAAAATCAGAATTGTGTCCATTATTGGATGCTAGGTTTTCTGGTTTTTTGGTCTTGCAATTTTAATAATCTTTGAAAACCATTGTCAAACCCTGCGTCTCGTTTCTTTTGAATTTACTCGGGCACGAAACCTTTTAAATGCGAATATTCCATGTCCAATTCAAATCTTTCGCACCCCTCAAGTGACCTTTTTCCTTTTGTTTCACACCGTCCGATCCTTGTAAGATCTACGGTAGTAGCACTATCACTATCAAAAGATGCAAGTGTTTTACCCTACGTGACATAGCTACTGTTGCGAAATTGAGTGGCGATGTCGTAAAATGGAGGCACGGTGATCGGAAAGTATTTTGCTTCAGAAGTATTTAGTCACGTATTTTATGTCAGAGCTGTCAGAACTGGAAAAGGAACCAAAAATAGAGAAGTGCAAAAGGTGTCAACAAAATCCATTTTTTCCGATGGGTCACTATGTCGCTATCGGAAAAACTTTGCGCCTGCTAGTAGCAACATGGCACCTTAACGAACAATATAGATGACGGTAGCTTTTAAATTTCCCGGTGACCATAAAAGCTCCCAAGTGGCATGGTGGACGTGCGATTTTATTGTTCTGTTAGAAGCACTAATTAGGATAATCATGATTTGACAGGTATCTATCTTTCCGGCACCAAATTCTAACAGGAACACCGAAGGTCACTATGTCAGAATCAGAAAATCTTTGGATCCTACCATTAGTGACATAGCGCCTTGACGGAAAATGGTAATGCAGCAACAGTTTCAAAAGGTGGGTCCCAAACATATGCTTCGTCAGATATGAGTCATGCAACCTTTGGGACATGATGCCATCCATTTGGAGACACGTATGCACCGGAAATTCTAGGAACACCAGAGGTCGCTATGTTGTGATCAGAAAATCTTTGAATCCTACCTTTAGCGACATAGCGCCCTGCCGAAAAATGTGCATTTGGTGGGACCTAAGCTACGAGGTGATATAGCAAGGATTAAAGTATTAATTTGTGAGCCAGCTGGATAGTACATTCTCACGTCAGCAATAACCTAAACCCGCGCTCCAATCAAACATGAGATGAAGAATTGTGATCGTTCGATCAAGATGAGATCAACAATCGTCGCTTTGTCGCTATTGGGAGTTGCTCACTCTTTATGTATAGTGACATAGAGAACAAGGCAAATGCAGGAGGGAACCACCACTCTAGTAATGAAAATTAAATAAAATGCATGCCATCAGATTAAGATCAAATCAAGGGTTGTCGCTTCCTCGCTATGGCAACATGCTCACTCTTTATGTATAGCGAGGTAGCGACTCAACGGCACGTGTCCACAGAAGTTAGTGGGTCTAATTTGAAGTGACAACAATGAAGGAAAGGTACAAATGGCGAAATCTCATTGGATTGACTGCCAACATGTCAAGAAGAATGTGAGTCAGCCCTGCTTGCATCCCTGGATTGTAGGATTTTTCAAAAATCAACGGTGTAAATTTGAACGTAAAAGGTGGTGCCATTCTGTTTCCCTTACAATTCATTTATGAGGAATGAAAGCTTCGCGTGCGAGGAAAAACAGAGTATATTACAGGAGATCTCACCATTTCCATCTCACACGAACAAAGATTTCAAGTTTTCTTAGCAGAAGAAATTACTGAGAATATTGTGTTGAGATTAACAAGAGCATGAAGCAATTTCCCATTGTTCACGAGCTATTGCAGAACTACAAAGAAGAACAAGCAAGAGAAGCAAGTACTTATATACTGTACCCTCTGTAGCATTTCAGTTTCTGCGAATTATAGTCAAGATGCCTCCAAAGAAGGTGTTTTCTGGGCAAGAGAATTATTTGGATAGAAACATCCACAATGACCTACTTGAATTGTTCCCTGAATCCACCATTGAGACTGTAAAAGTTAAAAAGCTAACTGTTGTGACCGCCAGTCACCATCGCCCCAGCCGGGGGCCCCCTTTCTGTTTTTTTTTTTAAAACTTTTGCCAGCTTTTGTGGAGCGCAAGACTGAAGGAGACAAGGATTTAATCCCATTTAGGAAATATGCCAGTTGTTCCTGAAAATGTGGAGTGCAGTTTTAAGGAAATGAAGGATTTTATCCTTCATTCCTTAAAAACCTCGCTCCCTAAAATTCCGGAGCGCAATTTTCAGGAAATGAAGGAAGGAAATGAAGGAAAGAAATGAAGGATTTTATCCTTCATTCCTTAAAAAGCTCGCTCCCTAAAATTTCGGAGCGCAATTTTCAGGAAATGAAGGAAGGAAATGAAGGATTTTATCCTTCATTCCTTAAAAAGCTCGCTCCCTAAAATTTCGGAGCGCAATTTTTAGGAAATGAAGGAAAGAAATGAAGGATTTTATCCTTCATTCCTTAAAAAGCTCGCTCCCTAAAATTCCGGAGCGCAGTTTTTAGGAAATGGAGGAATGTTTTGATCAAGGATTCTATCCTTCATTCCTTGAAAATCCCGCTTTCATAAAACAACAAGCGCAAGTCGGTAGGAGTGAAGGAAATATTATGCAAAGGAAAAATCTTCAATTCTGAAAAAGCCCGCTCTTGTAAATTGGTTAAAAAATCGTGAAAAGCGGAAAATTGAAAATTTTGCAAAAAAATCAGAAAATTTAGAGGAAGGATGAATTTTCTTATGAAGTGAAAGTTGGATTCAGAAAGGAAAAGTGAAAAAATGATTTTCCTCCAAAAGATTTTTTTTTGGATTTACATTAAAAAATTAAATATTAGTTTTACTAATATTTAATTTGATTTTTTTTGAATAATAATCCAAAAAATAAAAATAGAGAAAAAGTTGCAAATGAATTTGATTTTTCATTTAAAAATGGAAGTTAATTAAATATTGATTTTTTTTTAATTGATATTTAATTAATAAAACAAAAAAAAATCAAAATAGAAGAATACTCAGCTTCATCATGAAGCTAAGAGCATTAAAGATAGCAACTTTTTGAATCAATCAGGAGGTAGCCTTCAAACATGCAGAAGAATTAGTGCAAGTGAACAATAGGGCATTGGCTGCAGTCTCTAGGATTCAGTGCATGGAGGAATCATGGGTGGATGAGCATATTTACCAAGAAGAGGTGATTGCCGACATTCAGAGTCTGATGGATACCCCAAAGCAAGAATTGATTGATGGTCGAGTTATCAGCGAGGGGGATTTCTATGATTTTATTCGATGGTACAGTGTAGTGATCATGGCTAAGGAAATGTTCGAGAGCTTTACTAGGGAATCTAGTCGATGGAAAAAGATTGTTGATAACATCAAGCAAGGAATATCAAATGCAGTTGCATCCTTGTTATCACAAAGATTAGGGGAAGAGGAAATGACAACTGATAATCTGAAAGTCAAGTTAGAAGAATTCTTTCAGCTAAATGTATATGGAAGAGATGATTTTGAGAACTTCTCCATCTTCTCAAATACAATGCACACTACTAAAGACTTACTACCAGATTGGGATGAAAGCTTGGGAAAAGCAAAAAGAGCAATTGCAGTTCTAGAATTCAAGCAAGAATCTGCACCAAGCATCAGTACAGAGGAGTTGGAAATAGTATTAGATCGATTTCGATCTTTTAGGCGAAGAAATCAAGGATAGATGCATTAAATGCAGAGTGGGTGTGCATAGGGATTATTTATTACACCCCACTCCTTAAATTAGCATGTATGGTGGGCATTTATTACCCACTACAGTAGTAGATTCCTTATGGCATTAATGTAGATTCCTTTCCATTGCCCTAACCGTAATTAGGGCTGATGTGGCATGATCTCGGCCATCGGTTATTGTGATCATCCGGGCCACCCGTTGTAATCGAGGACCTATATAAAGGCCTCATTTCTCATTTGTAAAGGGAGATTTTTTATGAGATTGTTGCTATGAGTTACTAAGATAATAAAGTTTTCATTGGAGTTTGGTGAATACTTGACGTATCGTAGTTCTTGCTTGTTCTCCTAAAATTTCTTCAAGTAGATTAAGTTTAGCATAGTCAATGTGTGGTGATTACAATGGAGAATATGATGGTGTATTGATGAATTCCTTTGGTTCATACTTTTGACGTTTTAGTGATTCTAATTCGTTGTGTAAAGTTAGCTTGAACCTCTTTCATGCATATGCTCAACTTCTATCATTTGTAAACATTGTTCTTTATGATGGTGTATGCGGTGATATGAAAATCTTTGGCATAATCCTTGAAGATTGCACTGGTTCATGCTTAGTTGTAGTATAACTTGGTGAAGCAGAATTCAGTAAATTGAGGAATTTGTCCACTAGAATACTATTTGTTGTTATCACTACCCTTAGGATTAGAATAGAATTCCTGAACCCCATCTTATTTAATTTCTGCATATTCTGTGAAAAATCCAAAAAAAAAGAAGCGCTTCATTGGAAAACCTTAAGATAGCTCCCTCATCCAGTATGGCTTGAAATGAATATGAATAAACACGTAAGGCCCCTTGTGATCATCAGCAAATCACATCAACCACTGATCTTATCCATAGTCAAGACCTGGCATTAAAGGAACCTTGAAGTCATTGTATGATCTTCTAGCAATCTTAGCATACACAAGACTTTATTCAAGAGAGGATAAGATATTTCGGTATTTTGTTCTACTGTTTGGTGAGTCATAAAACACACATCAACAGAAACTGGCGCTAGAAGGAGGGCCTGACTAAAAGATTTCATAGCAGTTTCACATACTGGAGAACATTAATTCCTCCTCGCCCGAGGTACATCGAAGATCCTTGAGATTCACCTCGGGAGCGCACGAATTACAATAGTTGAGTTTTGATCCAAAGCCTAGGCGAGGAAATAAAGAACTATCTATGAGCTAGAATTCACCAAGTGTATCTGATCTCACAAGGATATTCCAAACTCCACCACCTCAACATCAAGCACAAGGATCAATCCAAGGAGGAGTTCCACCAGGAGCTACACAAATTCAACAGTTATTTGTGCAAATACCTATACAAGTTGTTTCACCTGCAACTGTCCAACAACATGTTCCAGCAATGGCATCCGCAGAATGCATCACCCCTTGCAACGTTTGCCGCATACAATAATATGCCAAAGAATCCTGAACACTTTTGTTCTAAATTCTTTGTGAATGATGTGAATTGCACTGCTGATGAACACATTAAAATTTTTGAGGATGTCCTCCAGAATAGAAACGTGCAAGATGAGGATGTTGCATGTAGACTATTCCCTTATTCATTGGGTGAGGAATCATTTTACTGGTATATCAACCTACCTTCAAATTCAATACAGACTTGGCAACAGTTGAAGGAGGCATTCCTCGGGAAGTTCAGATTGCATATCACCCCTGTAGAATTGTATAGACAGTTTATCGAGATAAGGAGACAAGAACGTGAATCAATTGGTGCTTTCAATAATCGATTTCAAAGGGCTTATTCAAGATTGCATGATCCATATTGCATAGGAGACGATGCAACACGACCTATCTACTATGCAGCCCTAGACTGTTTCACATCTATGTTTGTTCAAAAAACTCATCCGGCTCCTGCAAGTTTGATCCAAGCATATGCTGAGGCCGAGAAAGTTAGTTTACAATCACCGATAACTACGAATGGAGCACCTAGCTATTTTGGAAATGCAAATGCATTGAATCAAGGAGCTTTGAATTATGCTCCGACTATCAATCCAGTTCCTGCCCCTCTGAGCCAGTTGGTGTTGCACCCTGGAGCACCTATGTCGCAGGCAATGCTCACACAACCAATTTATCTCCAGAACACGACAAATTCTACAAGGACCCAAGAGGAAAAAGATGAGATGAGAGATTTGATTGAACAAGTGAAAAAGTTGTCCACTGAGGTCACTTACCTTAGAAATCAAAATAATCAGTTGCAAAATGCACAAAGGAATTATCAGTCATATCAAGGTAGCAACCGAGGTTATCAAGGGAATACCCCTCCACATCACGATGGTAATCAAGGGCACAATCAAGGATTCAATGAAGGTAATCAAGGATATCGTAATAATAACCAAGGTCATCAAAGAAGATCATGGAACACTAATCCAAATAATGGGGGCGTACCATCACCATTGGATAATCCTCCATCTGAGAATCACCCAGCTGATAAAGTTTTCTTAGCAGAAGCTGCACTATCTGGATGGTGTAGATTACATGAGACTAGTCAACATTCTGAATTACAGTGTCATGAATTTCAAAGAGCAACGGATATTTTCAAGGGAGAAGTGAGGAACACTACCACATCTGAGAATCCTCCTGCTATGGGATATGAGATGGTACCCTCACCAAGATATGACCAAGCATTGGTTTTTGATGATTTTAAGTTTCCTCCTCCTGATTCTCAAGATTACATGCCAATGCAAGCTAATCAGAAATTCCCACCAGCTTCAGCAAATGGTCCTATAGAGATGTCGCATTATCAAGTCCCACCAGAAAATCAACCTCCACCAGTATCCCCAAATGAATCACTACATAAGGATGGATTTTTATTCCCTCTATATAATAGTGTCTTGGTGGAAGGGACAAGTGAAGTGCAAGCTTATCAACAAACATCTGGTAATACTCCAATAAAGACGTATCAGAGGAATTATAGGAACCATGAGCCATTAACATCATCAGTTCCTCCAAATAACTTTTCAACTCCCCCGCATCCAAATGAGAACAATTATCCAGAGCCTTTTAGAGAGTCCCGTGAATATCGACAACTCATGAGCTCTCAAGAAGATAGAGGCCAATTTCCCATGACAAATTATTCACAAAGTGATAAAGGAAGGAATAATCTTCAATCCTCTGCTCGACAAGGAGAACAAAGGCAATGTGAAAATCCAGGACAAAAACAGAAAGGAAGTCCTTCTAGAGAGGAATTGAAAAGGTTGAGTTCTTATGTACTAGAGGAATTCAAGAAAATTAAACTGAGTCTTCCACTATATGAATTGATGAAGATTTCAGAAATTAGAGATACATTATTGGAAAGTTTCAATGATGCCCCCACAAAGATTGTTTCTCAAAATGTATCACATCCTCCAAGAGGGGTATCCAATGTCCAACAATACAATTTTGCGCAAAACACCAATGTTGCAGATGATGTATCACCATATGCATCTAAGCTTGCTGAGAATCCTTCAAGTTTCATTGGAATGGTGCAAAACTCTCAGGATGATCAGAAGGTTACATCAAATGGACAAGTATCTTCAAAGGATCCATCACTAGAAATGATCAAAGATAATTCTCCTATAGTGGAAAGTTCCATGACAACTCAAAATGGGAGAAATTCTATACATAACAATGAGACATTTGATTCAAAAGGGCAGAAGCCAGTGGTTTTTTATCAAGGGAAGGAGGAACCTGCACCTTTCCTAGTATCTATTAGAATTTTCGGAAAAATGTTACATAATTGTTTAATTGACTCTGGTGCATCAAGTAATGTAATGCCATTGGACATATGTAGAAAGTTGGGATTGATTCCACTTCAGACTGACAAGAAAGTCACACAATTGGATAAAACTGAAGTCCCAGTTGTGGGAGAGTTGAATAATATTCACATGCAATTGGCCTCTGATCCACGTGTTCAAAGTTGTATTGACATATCTGTTGTGGATATTCCTAAAGGGTATGGCATGCTTCTTAGTAGAGATTGGGCAAGGAAATTGAATGGTTATATTGCAACAGACTTTTCACACATGTGGCTCCCATGAAAGGGAATTCCCAATCAGATAAGGATAGAGAGCACTCCAAGGCTCCGGTTGTTGATCACTGAGTATGGTGAACACAATGAGATCTTGTTTATGGAAACCACTTTGGGATCATATATTCCCAAAACTGGAGAGGTTTTAATGTTGCAAGGTTACAATCAAGGGGGATGTCCTGATGTGACTCCAACTTTCGCTAAGGTACCAGTTATGGATAATTCAGAACCATCACTGAATGAAGGAATGTTTGAGAATTTTAGGAATTTTGTCCTAAAAAGCATTAAGCAGGAAGTTGAACTAGGAAAAGATGCATCCATTCAAAATTTTTTGCTACCCAATTGGTGTAGAATACATGATGCTTTTCATTCCGAGATATCATGCACCATGTGCAAAGAAGCAATTGTACAAGTTTCCAAAATGGTTCCACAAGCATGGATAGCAGAAAATGTAGTCAAAATGAACTCATCCTGTATGAAAATTTTAGACCCACAGCAAGAAAGAATTCGAGAAGGTGAAATAGGACAAGAAGAACATCAAAAAGAATCCAAGGATTCAAAGGTAAGATCACCCATGGAATATGAAAACGATCAAGTGTGGACCCTATCCTTTGATGGATCCAAATCAAAGAAAGGTAGTGGAGCTGGTGTTGAACTCATCAGCCCAACTAGAGAAACACATTTGGCAGCACATAGGTTGCAATTCCCTTGTACTAATAATGTGGCTGAGTATGAATCATTGGTCATTGGATTGCTCCTCGCTATCAAAAAGGGTGCCAAAATCCTACATGTACGTGGAGATTCAGACATAGTCATTGGACAGGTACGCAAGAAATATACATGCCATGATAAAAGATTGGGTCGGTATCGCAATAGAGTTTGGGACCTAATCGAAAGCTTTGATGCTTTCAATATTAAAAGGATAAGTCGAACAAGCAATCTAGTAGCAAACTCTTTGGCTCAATCTGCAAGTTCATTAGAACCATTAGCCATGGATTGTGTGAAGAAATTTACAGTTGAGCTGACTTTAGTACCATCAGTTCCTGACAACATCAAAAAATTTCAAGTGTTTGAAGATTACAAGCATATTCTTGATTTTTTGACAAGCTCGAGGGTATTTGAAGCACAAGTCATAGATGAAGGAGAACAACAACAAGCTCAATTTGAAATCGATGAGATTATGAATTTAAGGACAAATACCATTCCAAAAGGAATGATTGAACTAGAGAGAATTTTTGATGCCAACAGACTAAGTTCCCTCAAGTACCAAAGTACTGAAGGAGGGGAATGTGAAAAGGTGAACTTGGGAACGAGAGAAAATGTCAAGAATGTATTTATTGGGAAAGTTTGTACCCCCGCAGAAAAGGAAGAAATATTGAAGCTTATGAAGGAATTCCCTGACGTGATTGCTTGGGGATATGAAGATCTAAAGACATATGATATGTCTCTCATTACACATACTATTCCACTAAAGCCAAACAGTAAACCATTTAGACAAAGGCAGAGACCAATAAATCCATTGTTAGAACCACTAATACATCAAGAAGTGAAGAAGTTATTATCAGCAAGGATTATATTCCCAGTTCGACACTCAACGTGGGTCCCAGTTTGACACTCAACGTGGGTCGCCAACCTTGTACCTGTTAGAAAGAAGAATGGAGAGATAAGGTTGTGAGTGGATTTTAGAAATCTCAATAGAGCTTCAGAGAAGGATAATTATCCAGTACCGTCATTAGATGAAGTGATACAAGTTGTTAATGGTTCTAAAATGATGTCATTTTTAGATGGTTATTCTGGATATAACCAAGTGATGGTAGAAGAAGAAGATAGACTAAAGACGGCATTCACAACTAAGTGGGGTACATTTTCTTATAGAAGAATGCCTTTCGGTTTGATCAATGCAGGAGCCACTTTTCAAAGGGCCATGGATTATGCTTTCAGAGACTTGGTAAAGAAGTGCATCATCATTTATATGGATGATCTCACAATATTCTCTCGACGCAGGGAAGATCACATCAATGATTTGAGGAGAATCTTCCAAAGATGTAGAAGATATGGGATTTCCTTGAATCCAAAGAAATGCATGTTCGCTGTCACTGAAGGGAAATTGTTAGGACATGTAATATCAGAACGAGGAATCTCAATTGATCCTGAGAGCATTGAGGCAATATCAAAGATAGGATTGCCAGCTAGTCAAAAAGAATTAAAGTCATTCTTTGGGAAAATTAACTTTGTAAGGAAGTTCATAACTGGATTCGCAAAGATAGTAAGGCCATTAAATGACATGCTAAAGAAAGGAGCAAGGATAGATTGGACACCTACAGCAAAAAAGGCAGTCGAAGAAATCAAGCAAGCAATTGTGGATGCTCCTGTTTTGTTGAGTCCTGACTACACCAAGCCTTTTTATATATATTCTTTTGCCTCAGAACACACTTGTGCAGCTATCCTCACCCAGAAGGCAGATGATCGGGATGAACATCCTATTGCATTCATGAGTTCACCCATGAAAGATGCAGAATTGAGATATCCCAACATTGAAAAACAAGCTTATGCTTTGGTGAAAGCAATAAAGAAATTCCGACACTACATCCTAAGAAGCAAGGTTTATGCAATAGTTCCTGATGCAGCAGTAAAGACTTTGCTAATGCAGAATGAATTGGGAGAAAGAAGAGGAAAGTGGATGGCAATTATTCAGGAATATGACATGGAGATACAACCAATGAAGTTGGTACGAGGACAAGCTCTAGCCCAAACCCTGTCTACAACTGGTCCCGGGTTAGTACAACAAGTATATGTGTTAGAAGAAGTATCCCCAGATGAATGGTATGATGACATTGTTCATTATTTGCTAAACCATAAGTCTCCATCACACTTGAATTCTGTTCAAAAGTGTTCATTGAGAATGAAGAGTCAAAATTTTATGCTTCAAGGATCTGTGCTATATAGAAAGAATCATGATGGGGTTTATTTGAGATGTGTTGGAAAGGAAGAGGCTGGACACATCATTGAGCATTTTCATAGTAAATATGGAACCAGCCATGGAAGTGGTTTGGCTATGGCTCATCAAATATCAAGAGCAGGGTATTATTGGCCAACCTTGTTTAAAGACACTTATGAACACGTGAAGACTTGTCACACATGTCAGATAGCTGCAACACGTGAAAGAAATCCTGCTATGCCATTACAACCTGTTATTGAAGTAAAACCGTTCGCAAAATGGGGGTTAGATTTCATCGGTCCTGTCAATCCACCATCATCAGGACACCACCAGTATATCTTGACTGCTACAGACTATTGCACCAGATGGACCAAGGCTCAATCACTGGAAAATTGTACAACAGAGGTTGTTATCAAATTTCTTGAAGAAAATATCGTTACCAGGTTTGGATGCCCCCATGCATTTGTATGTGATAATGGGCCAGCATTTAGATCGTTGAAGTTCTCAAACTGGGCATTTGACTATGGGATCACACTAAACTTTTCATCAAACTGCTATCCACAAGGGAATGGATTGGCAGAATCAACAAACAAAAATCTATTGAGTGCAATGAAGAAGTTATTAGACAATAACCCTAGAGATTGGCATACACAGCTGAGATTCGCACTTTGGGTGGATAGGATCAAAATAAAGAGTTCTTTGGGGACATCTCCATACCATTTGGTCTACGGACAAGATCCAGTTTTTCCTATCCAATTGAGGATTCCAACACTATGATTCATGCAAGATTTTATGGAAGGAGAAGATAGAGTGCAGACACGTTTGATCCAATTATTGCACTTGGAAGAGAAGAGGGACGAAGCATTGGAAAAGTTTGCTAAACATCAAGGAGTTGTTAAGAGATGGTTTGACAAAATGGAAAAGGTTAAAGAATTTCGAATTTCAGATCTGGTACTTCGCTAGGATAAGCCACATGAAAAGAAAGGTGGACATGATAAGTTTGATAATCTGTGGAAAGGTCCTTATCAGATTTCTGAAATTTTGGGAGATAATGCATTCAAGCTTAAGACTCTAACAGGAAAGGAAGTCCAATTGCCTATCAATGGGCAATTCCTCAAGCATTATTTCTGCCCTTAGGTTTTCTTTGTGAAGCCTAACCTATACATAGTTAGTTTAGGTTTTCCTTTGTGGTGTGTTTTTGTTTTTGTTTTTTTTTCCTTTTTTTTAGTTAGGTGGGCATTTTGGTTTGTCTCCCCTCTCCTGGTTAGGAGTTTTGGCTTGGCCTAGTTTAGGTTTCTTTCCCTTGTTTGTTTTGTTTTCTTTTTCCCTAGGTTGTCTTCCTTGGTTGGTTCAGTTTTCTCTCTTCTTTTGGTTTGGCTTCGGTTTTGGCTTTTGCTAGGTGGCTCATAGCTGTGAGAATCTCCTTTTTGCAAGTGGAGTGGTGTCATGATTTGGTTACTTCATCTGAAGACTTCACCGAGTTTTGTTTATTTCATTTCTTGGATAATTGTTATGAAGAGCATTAAAATCTCGGCTATCCTTCATATATTTTCAATAGGTTAGAAAACATACTTGACTCGGAAGGTTAATCATACATTGTGTCTTGACGCATGAACTCTGAGGTTGCCACATATTTCACACTCTTAACTATTGCTCTAAGTCCATTTATGTGTCTTTGGAAAGGTCATGACTTGTGAAAATTTTAAAATCTTGCTTCAGCGCCACTGTAACTCCTAAACCCATGGTAAGCTTCATTGCTTACAAGCCAAGAGAGAAGAAAGAAATGAAATACAAAAGAAAAAGAAAAAGAGAAAAATGATGAAATAATGAGATTGGCTTTGGGGGTACGCGGAAATCTCCATAGGTGTTCTAAAAAATAATTCGCCAGAAGTGGAGCAATCTCCGTTGGTTTTACAGCGACAACTCCGTCGGGGCTATGGACGCCTGACTGGCAGCAGGGCAATGTCCAGGATGCTTTTGAAGTCAAGAGGAATCAATAACTTGTCATGATTAATCCTAGGATTTCTGAGTGGTCTTGTTGAGATGGAATTAATATAAATTGCACACACTCAGGTTGTCGCAGAGTAAATGTGTTTTTGATCCAATATATGATTATTCTCCCCTTTTGAGCTTGTTTTCTCTCTTATTGATGACGTAAGATAGAGAAACCAGAGATTCTAAGTTCGGATTAAGTCTTATCCTTGAAATGCTTGTAACATTTCACTCGTGGAGTTGCCAGATGTTGTGACCGCCAGTCACCATCGCCCTAGCCGAGGGCCCCCTTTCTGTTTTTTTTCTTAAAACTTTTGCCAGCTTTTGCAGAGCGCAAGACTGAAGGAGACAAGGATTTAATCCCATTTAGGAAATATGCCAGCTGTTCCTGAAAATGTGGAGCACAGTTTTCAAGATATGAAGGAAAGAAATGAAGGATTTTATCCTTCATTCCTTAAAAAGCTCGCTCCCTAAAATTCCGGAGCGCAATTTTCAGGAAATGAAGGAAGGAAATGAAGGAAAGAAATGAAGGATTTTATCCTTCATTCCTTAAAAAGCTCGCTCCCTAAAATTTCGGAGCGCAATTTTCAGGAAATGAAGGAAATGAAGGAAAGAAATGAAGGATTTTATCCTTCATTCCTTAAAAAGCCCACTCCCTAAAATTCCGGAGCGTAGTTTTCAGGAAATGGAGGAATGTTTTGATGAAGGATTCTATCCTTCATTCCTTGAAAATCCCGCTTTCATAAAACAACAAGCGCAAGTCAGTAGGAGTGAAGGAAATATTATGCAAAGGAAAAATCCTCAATTCTGAAAAAGCCCGCTCTTGTAAATTGGTTAAAAAATCGTGAAAAGCGGAAAATTGAAAATTTTGCAAAAAAATTAGAAAATTTAGAGGAAGGATGAATTTTCTTATGAAGTGAAAGTTGGATTCAAAAAGGAAAAGCGAAAAAATGATTTTCCTTCAAAAGATTTTTTTTGGATTTACATTAAAAAATTAAATATTAGTTTTACTAATATTTAATTTGATTTTTTTTGAATAATAATCCAAAAAATAAAAATAGAGAAAAAGTTGCAAATGAATTTGATTTTTCATTTAAAAATGGAAGTTAATTAAATATTGATTTTTTTTAATTGATATTTAATTAATAAAACAAAAAATAATCAAAATAGAAGAATACTCAGCTTCATCATGAAGCTAAGAGCATTAAAGATAGCAACTTTTTGAATCAAGCAACAAAAAGGTGACAAGTGGCACAAAAAATGGAAACCTTTATGGTTAAGTAAAGCAGCTGCCTAATTTTAGTCTGCAGCTTTAAAGGCATCTTTTTTGAAGGATGATTTCTATAAGAAACCCTCTCATTCATTTAGGCTCACACAGAAATTTGAAGAGCAAATCGAGAATAGGAGTAAGATTTGAGGAGTTCAAGGAAGCAGATTTTTTGAGAAATTTTCTGAAATTGTTGAGGAGTTTTTTGGGAATTCACGTCAGAAGATTTTGAATCCTATCAAAAAGGATTTTCTCTTTGCAGTGAGTTGTGGAATTTCATATTTCTTGCGGAAGTGTTAAAAAGTGAATCTTGAAAGGAGTATGGAAATTTTGGCGAAAATCCAAAATCTTTGTCTTATGGACAAGTCATATCTGTTGTTTTTAATGCTTTCCTTGCATAGTCTTATGTATGTACATTTTTTATTTTGCAGGAAAGGAAAATGGCAGAGCCCAGGGGAACAGGACAAACGCGAGGACAATTGATAAAGAATGAAAGGAGAGGATTCTATCCTGAATCCAAAATCGTGTCAAAGTGGACAGAAATTGGAGATACAAGTCTTGGCGGCCTTGATTTGAAAGATTTTAATTGGAGAATGCTCGGATATAACGACTATCACCCAACACACCTGGCTACAAAAATTGTGAGAAGTGGAATTTTTGCTGCAGCTGGTTTCCCTCCTTCTTTTCAGCATCCAGAGTTAATCGTGGAATGTACCAAGCATTACAGTCCTAGAGACAACCATCCGGGATTCTGAACGAAATATTCTAGCAGATTTTTCTCCGACATCCATTTCTGAAGCATTTGGAATTCCTTCAAATCCAAGGATGGTCACAAAAACACAAGAGCAAGCACTGAGAATCTATACATCTGGAATCAATTTTTGTGAAGAAATAATCAACAAAAGATGGTTGAAAAAGAATAGACCATATCATTCCAAGATTCCTAAAGAAATAGTATGGCTCGACTTGCAGAGGGAATATAGTGATATGGTCATGATGTTGAGTTGCATATTTGGCATGCCTTATTCTTATAGGTTTGAATCTTGGATGTGGTATTTTGTTGAGCAGGTAATGGAGGAAGGTGACAGAATAGATTGGGCTGGGCTCATAAGTGATAACCTAAATGAGCAATTGATGAATCTAGAGCATACAAGGAAATTTTACATGAGCTCCTATGTCATCTACATGCTAGCACGGAGGACAAATTATGATGGACTACGATGCAAAGGACCAATTGGAAGTGGAAGCCAACACCTCAAAGTCCACGAATGTTACCCGTAGTTGCATTTGTATTCAAAGGATGATTACATGAGGGTTAATGATATATTTGCCATACGCATAGTAAGAACACTACAAAAGAGGCCACATATAAGAATGTCAATGGGTGCAATGAAGTTGGTTGAAGAATATGGCGCCTGGTTCATTCAGTTTCCTACCTTTTCATACATCCGAGTTCAAGGATTCTCCACAAAGCCATACAAACTTCCTAGGTATCCAAAGGATAAGATGGTCTTGTTAGAGCTTACTCGACAACTTACTGCCTATGACAAGATTCAGAAAGGGAAGAAGAAGTTGGGATTGCAGTTTCCAATTTTCATAGGAGAAGGGAAAACTAAGGTATGCCCATGTCTAAAAGCTACAAAGAAATCATCAGATGAGCTCCACTTCTTTCGCCTTCCGCTTTATCCAAAGAGGAATGATTTTGATCCTTTCAACAAGATCTCATCAGCAGGAGGGTCAAAGTACCAACACCAGGTTCACCTGGAAGACTTTTGGGCAAATGCAGTAGACGAGAACGAGATTAGAAAAAGATTGCATTCAAGACTACCATTGAACATTATTAGAACATGCAACATATTCAAGGTTCCTGATCAAATGGAGGAGGACCCAAATGTGATGCGAAAACGATTCAATCCAAAAATGACAGCTCAACCATTTGATTGGAAGAAGAAAGAAATTACAGATCTCGAAACCCTTTCAAAACCAGTCTTAGATTTTACAAAGTGGTGGATCAAGCGTAAGCTTGAAAAATTAGTTGCACCAGCTAATGGATTCACATAT
Organism: Cupressus sempervirens; assembly: GCA_028749045.1. Lineage (NCBI taxonomy): Eukaryota > Viridiplantae > Streptophyta > Pinopsida > Cupressales > Cupressaceae > Cupressus > Cupressus sempervirens. The sequence continues at coordinate 193,790,844 of CM053792.1, forward strand.
AGGTTGCTTGGCCACAGACCACTCAGGGATGAAAGATCAAGACAAATATCTGAAGGGACTGTTGAAGAAAGGGGAACTCCATCTGAAGATGTAGGAACCAAGAAAGGGAAGGAGGTACCTCGAGAAAAGCATCCTAGGATTGAGGAAGTCATCCAGGAATCTCAAAATAAGAAGCAGAAAGACGGAGGTGCTCCCTCTTCTCCAAGTCGAACTCCAAGTGTCCAAGAGATAGAAACTTTTGAAAGGCAGGATGTAGGGACAAGTATAAGGAGGTTTGAGCAAGAAGAGAATTTGGATAGGCCAATTCATGATAGGTTGAGTATAAATGCTTATGAAAAATCCATGCAAGAAAGAGGGAGAGATCAAGATATTGCTACAGAAGAAAGTCTTGCTACGATCTTAGAGCGAGAAATGATTAATGATGGAGATGGTCCACTAGAGGAAGAAACTCCAGGGGTAGCAATACATCTTCCAAGTGCCAAAGCTATAGTTCCTGAGGTTACAATGGATAGTCCAGGAGGTGAAGAAGAGATTGACATTCGAGCGGTCCAAAGGAAAGAACAGTTGTAATTCCGAGGGACCAAAGTATACCCATTCCGGAATGGTTGAGGCAATGAATTCAATTGCATCAACAAAAGGAGGTTGATCCAGCAATTGAATTACAAGAAATTTTGGACCGATCAAACCGATCAGAAGAACAAGGGAAAGCAAAAAGATACACTAAATTCATCAGAGGAGAATCAGGATCCAGAATCTTCGACTCCCACAGTTGACAAAGGGAAAAATCAGATTTCTCCAGATGAATATCATGTTACAGAAGTAAATCTTGGTCGGGCCTCTCGAGAGCAAATATTGGAAGAATTTGATGACTCCACACAGGCTTTGAAGGATAGGCTGAAGAAAGTAGAAGGGTATGAAAAGCAAAAAAGAGAAATTCGGGCCTTATGTCAGTACATCAATAACTTGCCTCATCCAGTAAGAGAGGAAGGTCCATCATTTGTCCCTCCAACAGGTGTTTCCAGTGAAGTGGTAGGTGATATTGACAGAATCAAGCGGATTGCTCAGGGTGCAAAGATTTGGATCTAAGGAATTCAGGAGGTAGCCTTCAAACATGCAGAAGAATTAGTGCAAGTGCACAATAGGGCATTGGCTGCAGTCTCTAGGATTCAGTGCATAGAGGAATCATGGGTGGATGAGCATATTTACCAAGAAGAGGTGATTGCCGACATTCAGAGTCTGATGGATACCCCAAAGCAAGAATTGATTGATGGTCGAGTTATCAACGAGGGGGATTTCTATGATTTTATTCGATGGTACAGTGTAGTGATCATGGCTAAGGAAATGTTCGAGAGCTTTACTAGGGAATCTAGTCGATGGAAAAAGATTGTTGATAACATCAAGCAAGGAATATCAAATGTAGTTGCATCCTTGTTATCACAAAGATTAGGGGAAGAGGAAATGACAACTGATAATCTGAAGGTCAAGTTAGAGGAATTCTTTCAGCTAAACGTATATGGAAGAGATGATTTTGAGAACTTCTCCATCTTCTCAAATACAATGCACACTACTAAGGACTTACTACCAGATTGGGATGAAAGCTTGGGAAAAGCAGAAAGAGCAATTGCAGTTCTAGAATTCAAGCAAGAATCTGCACCAAGCATCAGTACAGAGGAGTTGGAAATAGTATTAGATCGATTTCGATCTTTTAGGCGAAGAAATCAAGGATAGATGCATTAAATGTAGAGTGGGTGTGCATAGGGATCATTTATTACACCCCACTCCTTAAATTAGCATGCATGGTGGGCATTTATTACCCACTACAGTAGTAGATTCCTTATGGCATTAATGTAGATTCCTTTCCATTGCCCTAACCGTAATTAGGGCTGATGTGGCATGATCTCGGCCATCAGTTATTGTGATCATCCGGGCCACCTGTTGTAATCGAGGACCTATATAAAGGCCTCATTTCTCATTTGTAAAGAGAAATTTTTTATGAGATTGTTGCTATGAGTTACTGAGATAATAAAGTTTTCATTGGAGTTTGGTGAATACTTGGCGTATCTTAGTTCTTGCTTGTTCTCCTAAAAAAATTTCAAGTAGATTAAGTTTAGCATAGTCAATGTGTGGTGATTACAATGGAGAATATGATGGTGTATTGATGAATTCCTTTGGTTCATACTTTTGATGTTTTAGTGATTCTAATTCGTTGTGTAAAGTTAGCCTGAACCTCTTTCATGCATATGCTCAACTTCTATCATTTGTATACATTGTTCTTTATGATGGTGTATGTGGTGATATGAAAATCTTTGGCATAACCCTTGAAGATTGCACTAGTTCATGCTTAGTTGTAGTATAACTTGGCGAAGCAGAATTCAGTAAATTGAGGAATTTGTCCACTATAATACTATTTGTTGTTATCACTATCCTTAGGATTAGAATAGAATTCCTGAACCCCATCTTATTTAATTTCTGCATATTTTGTGAAAAATCCAAAAAAAAAAGAAGCGCTTCATTGCAAAACCTTAAGATAGCTCCCTCATCCAGTATGGCTTGAAATGAATATGAATAAATACGTAAGGCCCCTTGTGATCATCAGCAAATCACATCAACCACCAATCTTATCCACAGTCAAGACCTGGCATTAAAGGAACCTTGAAGTCATTGTATGATCTTCTAGCAATCTTAGCATACACAAGACTTTATTCAAGAGAGGATAAGATATTTCGGTATTTTGTTCTACTGTTTGGTGAGTCATAAAACACACATCAACACTAACTTCATTAAACCCTAGGCTGAGTCGGAGATGGATTATATGATAAGGGGAATTGGGTCCAGGATGCTAACACTTCTCAAACTGGTTTGGATTTATTCAAGAAATGGTTTCAAAGAGGAATTTGTTTGCCCTGCATGCCAATATTTGGAACTTTGATTTAGGCAAATTAGTACTTCCAAGTGTCTTTATGGATTATGATCTCCTTGAAGCTGTGGCAAAGAACTATGACCAAGAAATTAAAGTAGTGAGAAGAGTTGATGGTGAGATTCTGATCACAATCAACCCAGAGGAAATTAGTTAAGTATTTGGTTTAGGGCCTTTCACTGATTATCATGTGCCCATTGATTTGAAAGGGTTAGAAAAGGAATACATGTCAAAGAAGGATGCAGTTAGGCAAGGTGCACTGAGGGCACATATAGGCAAAATTGGAACTCTACCAGCAATAACAATAGCCTCTAAGGAACCTTTCAAAAGGGCATACTTCAATACTAGGGCTGTGGAGGCATATAGGACCCTATGCAGAGTTTTTGGAGAAGATTAAGAGGAGTTTATGCCCATGAGTTTTATGTACATGATTACTCAAATTTCCTCTTTTGGTGTGGACATAATTTTTGATTTTGCTTCTTATTTAGCTGAAGAAATTCATAATGGCTTGTTTGGGATTTCCAAAGGCAAGGTGGAAAAGATTTTTGCTCACTATTCTTTGATAATGCACATGTTATTGTTCAAACGAGTAACATATTTTGGAAAAGAGATGAAATTGAATAGGGAACTAGATGGGGAAGCACTGCCAGTCCAATTATGGAGTGCAGATATGACCTGAGAAGCAAAAAATGCTAGTTTTGCAGCTTTGACAGGTATTTTGCTTCCAAATTGAGGTGCCTATTATTAAGTGACAATCCCAGAATACCCAAGGCATTGGCAGGTCTTATTAGGCCCCTAGACAATCCTATTGGTTTGAAGGTTTCCCACAATTGGGGAGACATCATCCCATAGTCAATCTCAACTATCATCAAAATTTATCGTTTCAGAGATACTACCCCTGTGTTACCTTACCAAGTGCCTCTGAAAGTAGGACTAGCTGAATTTTTGTGGCAGCTGGGAGGATTGGAGGAAACCTATTTGCTGAAAAGATCGAGAGGGTCAATATTCCCCACTTGTACAGTGGCCCATCAATTTGCAATCACAAAAGGGGGTTGGCTTTCTCTATACAAGACTTTGGATCAGTATAAGATGGCTGTTTCTTACTCTCGTTTTTGTGACACTGAGGGATTTTATCATTTGGCCTTTAGACATAGAATTAAGGTGGGTAAAATTGATCATGAATTCTATTTTCCTGAAGATATAATAAGAAATGAATACTCCTTGCAAGAGCAGGAGACTAAGAAGGAAAAATGGAGAGTTTTCTCAAAAGTTTTGGATTTCATTCATTGTTTTGATGCAAATTATAGTCCTCTAGGTAATGTTGTTACAGCAGCAGATAGAATAAATAAGCTCATGCTCACTTTTCCTAAAACAATGGAAACTATGGATGAGAAGAAGCAAATTCTTATTAATTCTTTCCTAGATAATGCCAGGGAAGTAATGAGGAAAATGGGATTTACTCCCAACATAGGGGTAGGTCAATTGACTGTCCAAAAGAGGTCAGGTTATACTATCATTCAGAATAAAAGGACCACTGTGGACAAAGGTAAACAGATAATTGGGTCCACTGGTGCTGTTTGGGAAGAGAGGCCTCTTGAGCCCTCCCGTAAGAGGCGGAAAATAATAAGGGAGGAAGATCATCATGTTGAGGAATACTCACCTTCACAGACCCCTCTGAGGATTGAAGAGGAACGGTTCACTGGGGAACAAATTGAACAGTTAGGCTCTTGAGGAGGAGTTTTTGTTACTCAATTTGAAATAGATGAAGGAAACCCCCAAGAGCCTCCTATGCCAAGTTTTGAGTTAACAATGTCAAATTATAGAGGAAGGGAATTAGACCCTATGTTAGAGCAAGCAAGTCAATAGTTTTTGTCAAATGATAATTTTGTTAAATCTAGGGCCTTTTGCCAATTTGCATGGAGAACCAACATGGGCAAGTTCAAAGAAAGATGCAATAAGCTAAGAACAAAGCATCCTAAGCTGGAGGAGGCAGCCTTGCAAAATCAAATAAAAGAAAAGATGATGCAAGAATTCCAAAACATAACCTTTGAAGAGGGGAGACAGATGGTTAAAGCCTCAAATATTCTATTATTACCCAATTGGGATATAGCTGATGCGTTGATTTTTAATTCTATTTCAAATAAATTGGATTTGCAAGACCCAAGCAAGAAGGAATTCATAGGGACTGCATTAAGTGAAGACTAGGCTGCTCTGGTTATATGATCATTAAGAAAGGGATCTAGGGCTGTTTCATCACAGCCAAATAACTCAAAATTAATGGGAAATATCATTGTGAGAAGAGTAGCAGAGACATCCCATGTACAGGCAGCTCATATGGGTGTAGGAACCTCTCAGTTTGTTTTGGCCACTGCAGAGAAAGAAGAAAAAACAATGTTTGAACTGCAGAGTAAGTATGAGAGTGTTTTGGAAGCCTATAATAAAGAAGCTCAAAAGAGGATTGAACTTGAAAATAAAGTAATGGGGAGGTCTACAAGGCCAAGAATAACATATCCCCGCCCTCCAGTGGAACCTTTTAAATCCACTCCTCTCATTGATATGCCAGATACCCCACAAAGGCCACAGTATTACACTGCTGAAGACTTTGAAGAAGAAAAGAGCAAACTGTGGGCATTGCATGTAGAGCTAAATTTACAGTATGAAGATAAATTGAGAAAAGCTCTCACATATCTGGGGCATAAAATTGAATGGCCACTTTTTTATAATCAGCTATCAAAAAAAATAAACATATGGGATGAAATGAATGCCCATGATGAAGCTCTGAACCCTATTGTGAATAAATCGGTAAAAGGAAGGAAAGAAATAACATTTTTATGTTACTCTGTCATAGAATTTTCACATGATCAATTTGAAAAAACTGATGATATTGTTACTGATCTTCCAGAATTTGATAATAAAAGAATTCATCTGCAGAGAAGAACAGTGGGCTACTTGAGCAAATACAAGAGCCAGAAATTCGATTTATTCCCTTGTGCTATAGATAGGAAGAATAAATTAAAGAAAAAGAAGAAATGGGCTAAGGAATTAGATGATTTGTTCTGTCAAAGAATGAATAAAGTCATCAATGAAACAGGACATGCATGGTGGGCCACCACAACAGAAGAAATGGTGAAAGCCCAGATATTCTTTGATTCTTTGAAACAAGAATTTGTTGATATTGACAGTGAAGCTGAGTATGTTATCAAGAAGCAATAGGATATTCTGCATTTTGACTGGCCAGATGATACACTTTATGACAAATGGATGGCAGACATTCCTTCTGGTGAATAGTTAGAAGAAGCTGAAAGTGATGATGATGAAATATTTGAAGATGAATTACAAGTCATCGATTCACTTCCATCAGCACCTGGGAAAGAAGAAGACAAAGAAGGGTAGTCATCTAATGCGAAAGATAGGATGGATCAGTTGGATGACGTAGCAAAAGTAGAACCAAGTGTAACTCTCACCTTGGTAATACATGATGATATGAGTGAAAATGCCAGAGTGGAGGTGAAGCTGCATGAATCAGAGCCCGACACATCACTGGCAAGTTTGATAGCTACATATGCCAAGGAATCAGAATGAATAAAGACCAATCATGGGATTTATAGCATGCGAAGATGTAACAGAAAAGGGGACCTACCAAGAGAATGATATGATGTTACTTTTCTGTTACATAAAGTTTTGTCTTTTTCTATTAAGAAAAATGTAAATATCTTTTGTAAAAGGACACCTGTCAATTCTTTACACCTTAGGCTTGTTGTATCTCACGTTATATAAGTGAGATTTCAGGGTTAGAGAATGGTCCAATTTCTAATGCATGTTTAGTTTCATACTTAGGATGTTTTCGGTCCAGTCTTGGAGCAAACTTTATGATGTATCTTCTCTGCAAAGTTTTCTGAGAATACATTAATGTTGAGTGATCTTTGTGTTTCTTTTTAGAGTCACTCTGAGTTTACTACAATTGTATACAATTTTCAAGGAAAATTAATACAAATTTGAGCTGTCACCATATCAGTTCTTGTTGAATTTTGTCTCCTTTGTTGTTACCTGGTTATTCTGATATTGTATGAGTAAATCTTGTTCAATTGAATGCAGTTCATTTTGGTTGTATGTCAATTCATTACTACTATGAATTCTATGAATTAAATAAAGGCTTTGATGAATTTGATGGGATTGCTATGGTAATAGAAAGGATGCCTGTAAGAATGAATTCCAGCAAGAATTGTTGTTAATATTTGTTCTAAAGGCAACAAATCAGATCTAAAAGTTAGAGTAGACTCTGAATCCCAATTGAATAGGCACTGATCAAATTAATTCAGTCTGCAGATAGGTAGATCATGAATAAGCATCAAAATTTAAAATCACAATCAACTTTATTTTACTTTTCTTGAAGATTTTCAAAGGTGGTCAGCACTTGTTTGCATGGAATGTTTTAGCCTTAGTTAGCCACTATTGCTGGAGATACTTATAAACCTATAGAGAAATTGTGACCAAATCTGCTATATGGGATGTATTTTATCTAAAATGTCAAAATCATGTATATGTTTGAAGATAGAGGATGAGAATCAGAATGAAACTAAGATAATTCTCATATAACAGCATTTAGTTTGAATCATCCCCGGGTATACCCACCCTGGTTTTGCAGAGCTTGAAGAGTAGAAAATCATCCTTAGTTTTGTTGAAGCTAGGTCCAAATGGTTTGCACATGTAATTTTTGATAGAAATTGGCTAATCCTTAGGTTATGTAAGATTTTCATTTTGGTATTGAGCATTTTGTTGTTCAGTAGTTTTAAAACACCAACAAAATGGCGACTCTATTGGGGAGTTGTCCAACACATGTATGAGAAGTACTGCAGTTTCTTTGGTCCTGTTGTGTACGTGTGTGTTAGATCTTTAATATTGCTCGTGGTTGTAATGGGTGTGTTTTAGTGACAAACCTTGAGAATTTAAAAACGAGAAAAAAGAAAATATGCCACAGACCTGCACTGACGTATTCAACCCTTCCAAGTGTCTTATCTGTCAAGCAAGTGTTGCAGTCTTATGATCTTAGTGATTGGTCCATCTATGTGTCAAATATTTCCATATTATATTGTGTTTTTTTCTTGAAGTGAGTAATTGCAATTGTTGTATTTCCCTAGGATTGGGTGGTGACTCAGTCGAGGTTTTCAAGCTAGTTCTTATTTGATAAATAGTAAAATGGCTGACAAAAGGAAAAACACGAGCATATACAAGAGCCAATCTTGTTGTACCAATGTATACTGACTTACCTAAAGGTGGTAGGAAGAATCTGAATAAGAAAAAGGCAGACCCAAATCCCACTTGGAAGCCCAGAGGTAGTGTATCAGTTAGTTCTCAATATCAACCAGTGGTAGGGAGAGAGAGTCTTCTTCACTTAGTTCTGAATCAAAAACCACAAGACTCTTAGGAGAGATATTTAGTACCCCATTACCAGATGAAAGCACATATCAAGATAAGGATATGTCACTAGTACAGAATGTATCCCCTAGACCGGATCTGATAACTGAGATGAATCATAGGCTAGGACTCAAAAGTTCATTTGGATATCCTTTTAACCCCAGAGCGGTCCCATATAGTGAACCTAATCTTATAGACCTGGATGATCTTGTTGATTCAGAAGCTACTTTTGTAGATCCTAAAGAAGTGTCATCAGAGATAGGAGTTTTGAAGAAATGGATTGCTAAGGAAGAAGCCAAGCATATTCGCCTAGAAAAAAAAAGAGAGCAAGCCACCCTAGATGCTATAGTAGAAAGAGACAATCTGCTTAGAAGGATGGCTGCCTTAAAATAACAAAACAAGAAGTTAGAAGAACGAATATCAATCCTTCATGCTGATGTCTTTGGAGATGTAGATAGCCTGAGAACTAAAGTTTAGGAACAAGAAAAACTCCTGAGTCAAAAGCAAGAACCTTTTATTACTCAAGTCCAAGCTTATAAACCTGTCCAAGTAGATCCTGTAGAACCTACTGTGAAAGCTACAGATAAAGGAAAGGGCAAAGCCATAGGAATTCAAATAAATGAACCTCAAGCTCTACCAAGCAAATCCATAAAACCTTCCATGTCCAAATTGGACTTAGATCTGGAAAAGGCTAGAAAGGAGAAGGAAGATCTTGCAAAAGAGCTTGAGAAGGTGGAGAATGAAGCTCAAGCCGCAGAAACTAGGAGGAAAATCCAGTTCATAAAATCTAATACTGCATTGGCTTCATGGCCAAATTTGTCTACCCCATCCGCAACTTTTGTACCAGCTATTGGTCCAATGATTCCAACTTAGGGAATATCTCAATCTGCCCTTGCCTCATCATCCACCATTAGTACTCAAGCCCCCTTTGTCCAGCCTCAACAATTCCAAAATGTTGTTCTTAACCAAGCCAACGTAGTAGGCACCTCAAATGTTCTTGGTTTTCAGAAGAAACTTGTATACATGGAAAAATATAAACAAATTTCATTTGCAGGTATCCCTGGTGCTCCACATCCCATATCTTTTGATTTAAGAGATAAAGTTGTCAAGTTCTCTGGAAACAATGCTGTTACTGGTGAAGAGCACCTAAGAGTTTTTATAGATATGCTAAATGATTATGAAGTTGAGCATGAGGATGTGGTAATGAAGTTGTTTGTTCATTCACTAACTGAGGATGCAAGGGATTGGTTCAAAAGGTTACCTGATGACAGTATTACCTCATGGAGTGACTTGGAGAAATTGTTCAAAGAGCAGTATGGAGATAAAACCAATGTAGGGTTCATGTTAAATGAACTCAATAACATCAAGAAAAACCCTAATGAGTCTACATTTGATTTCAATGTAAGATTCCAGAAAGGTATGTACAAACTGTTTCAGGTTATGAGGTTGAATGAGGATGTTTGTCTTACAACATATTTTAATGCTTTTGATAACAAAATGGCTTATCAGTTGAGGGATAAAGATCCTAAAACTTTGAGGGATGCTTATAAGGTTGCAGTAAATATTGAGAATAATAGAAATGCATCTGGTAAGCTTGTTAGGAGAGATGATCCAAAGTTGTTCAATCCCAAGAATAACAACAAAAGGGAAGTTGATAAAACTCCTATAGGAAAGAAGCCAAAAGAACCCACAATAGGTCAGGTGTTGGAATTGTTAAAAAAGATGAATCCCACTAGTTTTAATACTCAGAAGCCAAATGTTGCTGAGAAAGCCCCTATGAACAATAGCAATTTCAATAGACAACCCAGAATGCAAAATTACCCTTACACCATCCAATGGAAGGATGGCAAGCCAATTCCTAACCAAACCCAAAATGTTAAAGATAAGGGTACTCCAAATTCTCTGCAAAGAAATTCTGTTAATATGAATGATAGTGTGCCATGGTGTATTATTTGTCAATCACCTTACTCTTCAAAGTATTGTGTAGTTGCTCAATCATTTGCTTTAGATCATAATGTACAAACTAAGGAGGAAGAAGAAGAAAAAAGCCATGATAATGTAAGTTGTAACATGGTGAGTATGTGTAGCGATGGTGTGGATTCTAATTGTGAAGAAATAGAAAATGATCTTGAAAATAAGAAAATTGTTTATCAATTACATCATCAACAAGTGTTCTTAGACAACGAAGGATATGATGAAGATCAAGTATGTGCTACATCTTCTGAAGTTGGTCATGTGAACTTGAGGATGCCTTCTAAAGAGGAAATTGATAGGATCACTGCAGAGATGATCTCCCAAATACATAGTAACTACAATTTGAGAAACTGAACAATTAACAATGATGTTGGGAACCTTCTGGTATATTCATAAAAGATATAACACATAAGATGAAAGATGAAGACAAGAAGGCTAATGTAGAGATAGTCAAGATTAAAAAAATCAAAACCAAGAAGTGGGAACCTAAGAAGAAAGTTCAATTTCAAACAAACGAGACAGCAAAAGCAATTGTGCAAGAAAAGGGATCAGGATTTGATACTACCAAGCAAATAGTAGTCCCTGTTGCTCAAAAGGTTCCTATTCCAGGTATGATTGTGAAACCTACTATGTCTAATCCTATTGACATGATATCCATGTTGTCACAAATTACTATTAAGGTACCCTTGTCTGAACTATTTAGAATTGAAGAGCATAAGAGAAGAGTTTTGTCATGGTTGGGAGGGATAGGAAATAATAACAACAATGTAGAACAAAATGCCATTCAGCAAACCCCTTTAGTAGTAGAAGATAGTGGTATTATGTCCCAAATTCCCCAAATGTTCTTGGATGATTCATCAGTAGCATACATAGAAGATATTGACCCATTTTTTCTCAGTCTAATTATAAAAGGAAAGACCCTAAAAAATTGTATGATAGATTTAGGAGCTTCTAATACCATCATGACTTTCAAAGTAATGGAAGCCCTAGGATTGAAAGTAGATACTAAACAAGGTAGATGTAGAGGTATGGATGCTAGAGAAGTCTCAGTCATAGGTAATATAAATGCTTTACCTTTTAAACTAGCTGCATACCCTGAGGTAGAGTTGATCATGTCAATCCTTGTAGTTGATATTCCTCCACATTATTGAATGTTGCTTTCTAGAAAATGGAGTGTTGCTATGGGAGGTAGTCTACAATGTGACGTAACCTATGCAACTTTTCGCATAGGTGACAAGGCTGTTAAAGTAGACAGAGAGCCAAGGTTTAGTCATATTTTGGGGGAGGAAATTGACAAAGATGCTACTTGCTTTTTAGATACTAGTGTGAATGCATTCAGAGCTAAGTTAATTATCCAAGAAGTTGAGAAGTTGCCTGCTGTGATTGAACATGAAGTTGAGTGTTGTTTGGACTCACTAATATTATGGACAATGTTCTTTGATGGGGCCAGTTCCAAAGAAGGTGCAGGGGCAGGGGTAGTTTTATGTCAGAGCTGTCAGAACCGGAAAAGGAACCAAAAATAGCAAAGTGCAAAAGGTGTCAGCAGAATCCAATTTTTCTAATGGGTCGCTATGTCGCTATTGGAAAAAATTTGCGACTTGCTGATAGTGACATGGCGCCTTAACGGAAAATACAGATGATGGTAGCTTTTAAATTTCTCGATGACCATAAAAGCTCCCAAGTGGCATGGTGGATGTGCGATTTTATTGTTCTGTCAAAAGCACTAATTAGGATAATCATGATTTGACAGGTATCTATCTTTCTGGCACTAGATTCTAATAGGAGCACCGGAGGTTGCTATGTTGTGATCGGAAAATCTTTGGGTCCTACAGTTAGCGACATAGCGCCTTGACTAAAAATGATAATGTAGCAACAATTTCAAAAGGTGGGTCCTAGACATATGCTTCGTCAAATATGAGTCATGCAACCTTTGGGACATGATGGCATCCAACTGGAGACACGTATGCACTGGAAATTGTAGGAACACCGGAGGTCGCTATGTCGCAATCGGAAAATCTTTGGATCCTACTGTTAGCAACATAGCGCCCTGCCAGAAAATGTGCATGCGGTGGGACCTAAGCTACGAGGTGATATAGCAAGGATTAAAGTATTAATTTGTGAGCCAGTTGGACAGTACGTTATCACGTCAGCAATAACTTGAACCCACGCTCCAATCAAACACCAGATGAAGAATTGTGATCGTTCAATCAAGATGAGATCAACGATCGTCGCTTTGTCGCTATTGGAAGTTGCTCACTCTTTATGTATAGCGAAATAGCGAACAAGGAAAATGCAGGAGGGACCCACCACTCTAGTAATGAAAATGTAGTAAAACGCATGCCATCAGATTAAGATCAGATCAAGGGTTGTCACTTCCTCACTATGCCAACATGCTCACTCTTTATGTATAGCGAGGCAGCGACTCAACGACACGTGTCCTCAGAAGTTAGTGGGTCTAGTTTAAAGTGCCAACAATGAACGAAAGGCGCACATGGCGAAATCTCATTGGATTGGCTGCCAACATGTCAAGAAGAATGTGAGTCATCCCTGCTTGCATCCCTGGATCGTAGGATTTTTCAAAAATCAACGGTGTAAATTTGAAGATAAAAGGTGGTGCCATTTTGTTTCCCTTACAATTCATTTATGAGGAATGAAAGCTTCGCGTGTGAGAAAAAACAGAGTATATTACAGGAGATCTTACCGTTTCCATCTCACACGAACAAAGATTTCAAGTTTTCTAAGCAGAAGAAATTACTGAGAATATTGTGTTGAGCTTAACAAGAGCGTGAAGCAGTTTCCCATTGTTCACGAGCTATTGCAGAACTACAGAGAAGAACAAGCAAGAGAAGCAAGTACTTATATACTATAACCTCTGTAGCATTTCGGTTTCTACGAATTATAGTCAAGATGCCTCCAAAGAAGGTGTTTTTTGGGAAGGAGAATTATTTGGATAGAAACATCCATGATGACCTGCTCGAATTGCTCCCTGAATCCACCATTGAGACTGTACAAGTTAAAAAGCTAACTTCATTAAACCCTAGGTTGAGAGTTGGAGATGGATTATATGATAAGGGGAATTGGGTTTGGGATGCTAACACTTTTCAAACTGGTCTGGATTTATTCAAGAAATGGCTTTTAGAGAGGAATTTGTTTGCCTCGCATGCCAATATTTGGAACTTTGATTTAGGCAAATTAGTACTTCCAAGTGTCTTTATGGATTATGATCTCCTTGAGGCTATCGCAAAGAACTATGACCAAGCAATTAGAGTAGTAAGAAGAGTTGATGGTGAGATCTTGATCACAATCAACCTAGAGGAAATTATGGAAGTATTTGGTTTAGGGCTTGTCACTGATTATCATGTGCCCATTGATTTGAAAGGGTTAGAAAAGGAATACATGTCAAAGAAGGATGCAGTTAGGCAAGGTGCACTGAGGGCACATATAGGCAAAATTGGAACTCTATCAGCAATAACAGCAACCTCTAAGGAACCTTTCGAAAGGGCATACTTCAATACTAGAGCTGTGGAGGCATACAGGACCCTATGCAGAGTTTTTGGAGAAGATGAAGAGGAGTTTATGCCCGTGAGTTTTATGTACATGATTACTACGATTTCCTCTTTAGGTGTGGACATAATTTTTTTGCTTCTTATTTAGCTGAAGAAATTCATAACAGCCTGGTTGGGATTGTGAAAGGCAGGGTGGAAAATATTTTTGGTCATTGTTCTTTGATAATGCACATGTTTTTGTTCAAAGGAATAACATATTTTGGAAAAGAGATGAAATTGAACAGGGAATAGGATGGGGAAGCCCTGCCAATCCAATTATGGAGTGCATATATGACCTCGGAGGTAGAAAAGGCTGGTTTTGTCAGGTTTGACAAGTATTTTGCTTCCAAATTAGGTGCCTATTATTAAGCGACAATCCTAGAATACCCAAGGCATTGGCATGTCTTATTAGGCCCCTAGACAATCCTATTGGTTTGAAGGTTTCCCACAATTGGGGAGACATCATCCCATATTCAGTCTCAACTATCATTAGAATTTATGGTTTCAGAGGTACTCCCCATGTGTTACCTTACCAAGTGCCTCTGAAAGTAGGAGTAGCAGAATTTTTGTGGCAGCTAGGAGGATTGAAGGAAACCTATTTGTTGAAAAGATCGAGAGGGTCAATATTCCCCACTTGTACAGTGGCCCATCAATTTGTAATCACAAGAGGGGGTTGGCTTTCTCTACACAAGATTTTGGATCAGTATAAGATGGCTGTTTCTCACCCTCGTTTTTGTGACACCGAGGGATTTTATCGTTTGGCCTTTAGACATAGAATTAAGCTGGGTAAAATTGATCATGAATTCTATTTTCCTGAAGATATAATAAGAAATGAATACTCCCTGCAAGAGTAGGAGACTAAGAAGGAAAATTGGAGAGTTTTCTCAAAAGTTTTGGATTTCGTTCATTGTTTTGATGCAAATTATAGTCCTCTAGGTAATGCTGTTACAGCAGCAGATAGAATAAATAAGCTCATGCTCACTTTTCCTGAAATAGTGCAAACTATGAATGAGAAGAAGCAAATTCTTATTAATTCTTTCCCAGATAAGGCCAGGGAAGTAATGAGGAAAATGGGATTTACTCCCAACATAGGGGCAGGTCAATTGACTGTCCAAAAGAGGCCAGGTTATACTATCATTCAGAATAAAAGGACCACTGTGGACTAAGGTAAACAAATAAGTGGGTCCACTAGTGCTATTTGGGAAGAAAGGCCTCCTAAGCCCTCCCCTAAGAGGCGGAAAATAATAAGGGAGGAAGATCCTCATGTTGAGGAATACTCACCTTCACAAACCCCTCTTAGGATTGAAGAGGAACAGCTCACTAGGGAACAAATTGAACAGTTACAGTCTCGAGGAGGAGTTTTTGTTACTCAATTTGAAATAGATGAAAGAAACCCCCAAGAGCCTCCTATGCCAAGTTTTGAGTTAACAATTGCATATCATAGAGGAAGGGAATTAGACCCTGTGTTAGAGCAAGCAAGTCAATAGTTTTTGTCAGATGATAAGTTTGTTAAATCTAGGGCCTTTTGCCAGTTTGCATGGAGAACCAATATGGGCAAGTTTGAAGAAAGATGCAATAAGCTAAGAACAGAGCATCCTGAGCTGGAGGAGGTAGCCTTGCAAAATCAAATAAAAGAAAAGATGATGCAAGAATTCCAAAACATAACCCCTGAAGAGGGGAGACAGATGGTTAAAGCCTCAAATATTTTATTATTACCCAATTGGGATATAGCTGATGCGTTGATTTTTAATTCTATTTCAAATAAATTGGATTTGCAAGACCCAAGCAAGAAGAAATTCACAGGGACTGCATGCAGTGAAGGCCAGGCTGCTCTGGTTATATGATCATTAAGAAAGGGTTCTAGGGCTGTTTCATCACAGCCAAATAACTCAAGATTAATGGGAAATATCATTGTGAGAAGAGTAGCAGAGACATCCCATGTACAGGCAGCTCATATGGGTGTAGGAACCTCTCAGTTTATTTTGGCCATTGCAGAGAAGGAAGGAAAAACAATGTTTGAACTGCAGAGTAATTACAAGAGTGTTTTGAAAGCCTATAATAAAGAAGTTCAAAAGAGGATTGAACTTGAAAATAAAGTAATGGGGAGGCCTACAAGGCCAAGAATAACATTTCCCCGCCCTCCAGTGGAACCTTTTAAATCCACTCCTCTCATCGAGATGTCAGATACCCCACAAAGGCCACAATATTACACTACTGAAGACTTTGAAGAAGAAAAGAGAAAACTGTGGGCATTGCATGTAGAGCTAAATTTACAGTATGAAGATAAATTGAGAAAAGCTCTCACATATCTATGGGATAAAATTGAATGGCCACTTTTTTATGATCAGCTATCAAAAACAATAAACATATGAGATGAAATAAAAGCCGATGATGAGGCTCTGAAGCCTATTGTGAAATAAATAGGTAAAAAGAAGGAAAGAAATAACATTTTTCTGTTACTCTGGCATAGAATTTTCACATGATCAAATTGAAAAAACTGATGATATTGTTACTGATCTTCCAGAATTTGATAATAAAAGAATTCATTTGCAGAGAAGAAGAGTGGGCTACTTGAGCAAATACAAGAGCCAAAAATTTGATTTAATCCCTTGTGCTATAGATAGGAAGAATAAATTAAAGAAAAAGAAGAAATGGGCTAAGGAATTAGATGATTTGTTTTGTCTGAGAATGAATAAAGTCATCAATGAAACAGGACATGCATGGTGGGCCCCCACAACAAAAGAAATGGTGAAAGCCCAGATATTCTTTGATTCTTTGAAACAAGAATTTGTTGATATTGACAGTGAAGCTAAGTATGTTATCAAGAAGCAACAGGATATTCTGCATTTTGACTGGCCAGATGATACACTTTATGACAAATGGATGGCAGACATTCCTTGTGGTGAACAGTTAGAAGAAGCTGAAAGTGATGATGATGAAATATATGAAGATGAATTACAAATCATCGATTCACTTCCATCAGCACCTGGGAAAGAAAAAGACAAAGACGGGCAGTCGTCTCATGTGAAAGATACAATGGATCAGTTAAATGAAGTAGCAAAAATAGAACCAACTGTAACTCTCACCTTTGTAATACATGATGATATTAGTGAAAATGCCAGAGTGGAGGTGAAGCTGCATGAATCAAAGCCCGACACATCATTGGAAAGTCTGATAGCTACATATGCCAAGGAATCAGAATGAATAAAGACCAATCATGGGATTTATAGCATGCAAAGATGTAACAGAAAAGGGGGCCTACCAAGAGAATGATATGATGTTACTTTTCTGTTACATAAAGTTTTGTCTTTTTCTATTAAGAAAAATGTAAATATCTTTTGTAAAAGGACACTTGTCGATTCTTTACGCTTGAAGCTTGTTGCATCTCACGTTATATAAGTGAGATTCCAGGGCTAGAGAAGGGTCCGATTTCTAATGCATTTTTAGTTTCATACTTAGGATGTTTTCGGTCTAGTCTTGGAGCAAACTTTATGATGTATCTTCTCTGAAAATTTTTCTAAGAATACATTAATGTTGAGTGATCTTTGTGTTTCTTTCTAGAGTTACTCTGAGTTTACTACAATTGTATACAATTTTCAAGGAAAATTAATACAAATTTGAGCTATCACCATATCAGTTCTTGTTGAATTTTGTCTCCTTTGCTATTACCTGGTTATTCTGATATTGTATGAGTAAAATTTGTTCAATTGAATGCAATTCATTTAGGTTATATGTCAATTCATTACTGCTATAAATTCAATCAATTAAATAAAGGCTTTGATGAATTTGATGGGATTGTTGTGGTAATAGAAAGGATGCCTGTAAGAATGAATTCTAGTAAGAATTGTTGTTAATATTTGTTGTAAAGGCAACAAATCAGATCTAAAAGTTGGAGTAGACTCTAAATCCCAATGGAATAGACATTGATCAAATTAATTCAGTCGGCAGATAGGTAGATCATGAATAAGCATCAAAATTTAAAATCACAATCAACTTTATTTTACTTTTCTTGAAGATTTTCAAAGGTGTTCAGCACTTTTTTGCATGGAATGTTTTAGCCTTAGTTAGCCGCTATTGCTGGAGATACTTGCAAACCTATAGAAGAATTGTGACTAAATCTACTACATGGGATGTATTTTATCTAAAATGTCAAAATCATGTGTGTGTCTGAAGATAGAGGATGAGATTCAGAATGAAACTAATATAATTGTCATATAACAGCATTCAGTTTGAATCATCCCTGGGTATACCCACCCTAGTTTTGCAGAGCCTGAAGATTAGGAAACCATCATTGGTTTTGTTGAAGTTGGGTCCAAATGGTTTGCACATGTAATTGTTGATAGGAATTGGCTCATCCTTAGGTTATGTGAGTATTTTCATTTTGGTATTTAGCATTTTGTTGTTCAGTAGTTTTAGAACACCAACAGGATCAAAATCAGGGCTTTTTGGATAAAGCGGAAGACAAAAGAAGTGAAGCTCATATGATGATCTCTCTGCAACCTTCAGACATGGGCATACCTCGGTTTTTCCTTCTCCTATAGAAATTGGGAACTGCAATCCCAACTTCTTCCCTTTTTGAATCTTGTCATATGTTGTATGTTGTCGAGTAAGCTCTAACAAGACCATCTTATCCATTGGCAAAGGCATCATTAACCCTTGTGTAATCATCTTTTGAATATAAATGCAACTACGGGTAGCATTCATGAACTTTCAAGTGTTGGGTTCCGCTTCCAATCAGTCCTTTGCATCGTAGTCTATCATAATTCATCCTCCATGCCGGCATGTAAATGACGTAAGAACTCATGTAAAATTTTCTTGTGTTCTCTAGATTCATCAACTATTCATTTAGGGTGTTACTTATGAGCCCAGCCCAATCTAGCCTATCACCTACTCAACAAAGTACCACATCCAAGATTCAAATCTATAAGAATGAGGCATGCCAAATATGCGACTCAGCATCATGATCATGTCTCTATACTCCCTCTGCTTTTCCTTAGAAATCTTGGAATGGAGCGATTTATTCTTTTTCAACCATCTTTTGTTGATTATTTCCTCATAGAAATGGGCTCTAGAGGTGTAGATTCTAAGTGTCTGCTCCCGTGTTTTCATGACCATCCTCGGGTGAGAAGAAATCCCAAACGCTTTGGAAATCGATGCCGGAGAAAAATTTGCAAGAATATTTCATGCAGAATCCTTGATTGTTCTGTCCCTGGGACTGTAATGCTTGGCACATTCCATGATCAACTTTGGATGATGAAAGGCAGGAGCAAAACTAGCTGCAGCAACAATCCCACTTCTCACAATTCTAGTAGCTAGGTGTGTTGGATGATGGTCGTTGTATCCAAACATTCTTCGATTGAATTCTTTCTGATCAAGGCCGCCGATGCTTGTATCTCAAATTTCCACCCCACTTTGACATGATTTTGGATTCGGGGTAGAATCCTCTCCTTTCATTCTTTATCAACTGTCCTCTTGTTTCTCCTATTCCTTAGGGTTCTGTCATTCTTCCTTCCTACAAACATAAAATGCCCATATGTAAGAATATGCAAAAAAACATTTAAAAACAAAGATAATTTCTCCAAAGGACAGAGTTTGGAACTTCGTCAAAATTTCTAGATTTCTCTCAAGATTCACGAAGATTTCTCCAACTTACTAAAATATTTTTTTTTGGTGACATCCGGAATCTTGCTTCACTAATTTCAAGAAAACTCATTTTCTCTCTCCTCAACGATCTCGAAATTCCTCCAAAACACTTGCTTCCAAACTCAAGATTTTGCTTCTTTTCTCAATTCGCTCTTCAAATTTTTGTGAGAGAAGGAATGAATGAATGGGTTGATTAGAGAAGTCATCCCTCTGAAAAAGTGTCATTAAAGTTGTAGGCTAAAATTAGGCAGCTACTTTACTTAGCCACCAAGATTCCCATTTTTGTGCCACTTGTTGCTTTTTTCCTTGTTTTTCAAAAAGTTGCCATTTTCATGCTTTTAACTTCAGGATGAAGCTAAGTCCTCATTTATCCAGTTTTTTATTTTTTGAGAATTAATTAATTAAATATTAATTAAAATCAATATTTAATCAACTATCGTGATTTAATGCAAAAAATCAAATTTCCTATCAAGTTCTTCCAATAGTTTATTTTTTGGATTATTTTTCAAAAATAATTAAATTAAATATCAATAAAATTAATATTTAATTTATGTTATGTAAATCCAAAAATATTTTCACAAAAATCCCTTTTGAAAAAAAATGTTATTAAATTCCAATTTTTTCATCCTTGGGGAATTTTCCAACTTTTTGCTTTTTCCAATTTTGATGGATTTCTTTTCAAAAATTTTAATTTAGGATTTTTTTCCCAAATTTCCCAAAAATTTTGACTTTTCATGATTTTCACACTTTTGGGATTTTTCACATGACTTTGGATTTTCATCCTTGGGAACTTTTTTATTTTCCCAAATTTCTGAATTTTTAACTTTTCCAACACTTTTCTCATTTGGATTCCAAGTTTCTCACCCGTCGGAGTTTTCAGGGTGTCTTGGAATTTCATGTTTTCCAAGTTTTCACGGATTTTCAAATCCAAAACTTTTTTCATCCTTTAGCATCTAATAGTTTGGAAAAGGTGAAATTTCATAGGTTGAGGAATTTGTCACTGGGGCACAAAATCTATAGCATAAGCAAAAGCAGGCTTTGTGAATGATGGAAGATAATATTTTGGTTGAGTCATGAATTTTATCCATTTGGCCCCTCCCTTGGATAAAAGAATAAAAAAATCTAAAGCTTGAGAAAAGTCCATTCCACAACTTCCGATGAGTGCGCCTCAGCAAGAGATGTGGAATTCATCCACGAGAAACATTCCACGACAAGGTAAAAAATATTGCACCCAATAAAGGAGACTTGGCGTGGATTTGAAGTAGAAGTCCATG
The DNA here is from genome assembly GCA_028749045.1 of Cupressus sempervirens. NCBI lineage: Eukaryota > Viridiplantae > Streptophyta > Pinopsida > Cupressales > Cupressaceae > Cupressus > Cupressus sempervirens. The sequence goes on from CM053792.1 coordinate 193,811,612, forward strand.
ATTATATTTTAGGTGTGGAAGAAAAGAAAACTTTTAGGCATGTGAAAGATTTCCCTCATGCCGAACAAAATCCATAATGGGCTTAAAATCGTGCTCTAAGAAGTGCAGACTCTACGGTTATGATGGAGTCATGGATTATTTCCTTGCTGAATGAAATCCGCCACAATAGAAGAAATGCACTCCATGGACTTTGGAGAGTGCAATATTGAAAAATACTACAACTTTCCTTCCCTTGGATAAATTCCATGATGGCGAAAATGCACCTCGTCTTTCATGGTGAGCGTGCTTTGGAGTAGGCAAAGGATTTTTTTTTATTGGAAGTTTTCCCTCACATAGGTGGAAATGTGCTCCACAAACCATGGAGAGCGCAAATTTTAGGGGTTCACAGAACTTGCATTGGCGGACAAAATCCGCAATGGAGTCAGAAGTGCGGTTCACAAACTGTGGAGAGTCAAATTTGGACAAGCCAAGGATTACCATCCTTTGGAAACATTCCTCCAATACGTGATTTTTGCGCTCCAATAGATGAGAGTGCAATTTTCATGTGGTCGGGATTATATTAATTGTCTTATTCCTTGAGGGGGTTGACCTGCGCTTTGTAATATTAGGGGATCCATGATGGCTTTTACTCCGAAGCCCAGGCTTAGACCATTTTTGTGCATACAAGAAGGCTGGGGATCCCATCGTAGATGAACGATGGAAGTGACAAATGGTCACAACACGTCCATGATCTCTTGAGGCTCCCCTCATTGTAGGGAAAGAACTATTGTGTGACATGGAAAACTGTTGTTTAAGCCAGGGGCTCATGGTCGCCTTCAAGGGACCTACTAGAGTTGGTGCATCATCTAAAAGATCAATATCAATAGTGACTACGACATCGGATCCTTCTACCTCCAGACGAACCTAGCCCTCTAAGATATCCTGGCTGCATTGTTGCTCTCCACCCATCACATTCCCTTCTTCAATCCTGCAACCCCAGACTCTGCTACCACCTTTTCCACAGGGACCTCGGAAGGTTCAACAACCACCTCCTGTGTAGGGGGGCTTCTTCCTTAGCGACCTCAGGTACACTTGAGGATTATATGACCTCTGCTCCAAATGCTGGAACGGACAAGGATAAACCTGTATTCACCATCTTTGTGGAAGTCAAGTGTGTCGAGGACAATAGAAGAGGCAACGTAAACTAAACTAATAGGGTAGCTTCCATCCGAGTGGAATCAAACTCATCCTTTGTTGTATTGCTATCATTTTTCGCCAAGTCACTACTAGAAGGCTCTATGGTGGCTCTTTTTCCTTTATCAATGTCTTCAAGGTTGGAGTCTTCCACTGCTTGCCTATGCCTCTTTTGACCCATCATCATCCCTCCAGCATCCAAATACCACTAGTAGAAGACTGCAGGCTCTCCGACCACCAATTTTTCCTAGGGTACCAATTCCAATTGATCCATAGGAATCTACCACAATATAGCCTCCAGAAATAGGCAAATGGCATGGTGGAGCATGTCAAATGTGCAACGTTGTAGGCTTATAAATTCACACATCTATTTGCTTGCACAAGCACCCAATCATATATAACTTTGTTCATGAGGGCATTCACGTGAACTATTTGTGGTAAAGAAATATTTGAAGCCCGACTTGCTCTAGTGAATCTACTTTTTATTACATCAAGTATGCATTGCCACGAGCGCTCTGCAATAAATTCCTTTCAGATGCCTCTACCCTTGGTCGCCTTCACTATGGACTCTAACTCTGCTAGTTGAGGTGTCGAGCTATGCGCTTGATCCAAAACTCCTTCATTCCTATGTTTTTATCTCGACTTTGTGCCCATCCACCCCTTGTATGCCAAAGACTTATGTGAAGTCAGCAGCCGGGAATGAATTAGTTACCACATGCTTCCGATACTTGAATGTGCTCTTCCTTGTATGCCTGTCAAATGTATTAATCATTACCCACAGAGTAGTCTCGAGTTGTCAGATAGGAAATAGAGGCATCTGAATCACCCAATGAACTCCAACATATCACAATAATTTTTTCACCCCATTCGTCTCAGTGGTTTCTTGCTACCACTTCTGACATTCTAGCCTGTTAAGTCTTTCAAATGTAATGGTCTGATATGTAACTAGTTCTTTTTGGGAAGCCTTCTAAACCTCAGGTTCTATCTTCTTTTTGCTACTCGTGGTTGCCTCCTTTTGTCCTGCAATTTTAACTCCTTAAGGTACAAATCTTGCCTTCTTTTCCATACACGAACTCCTTGCTTGTAGTTGAGCTTTCCAAAAAAAATTCTTGTTGAATGCATAACCGTTTCTTGCCTTGTCTTTTGTGTGGAAAAAGAGAAGCAGTTAGGGATTAACATTTCCTTCTACAGTGTTTATGCCTTCAACTGGCCTCCTTCCACGTCTCAAGCCAAACTTCTCCTATGATGTAACATTAGGCAACAACTCCAATTCACTTCCTGTGTTCTTTTCCAACTCCCATGGTCTGTACGACCCAACCCGACCTTGTTGTAGGTGTACACAACCTTATGTCTATTTGTGTTTTCCTTGCCAATGTTTCAGGACGTTCTTATTTTAAGCAACACCATACTCATCATAGTCCATGTCTTGGTGCGATTTCTCTCAGATTTTTGAGTCTCTTGTATCGTATTGGTTTTCAAGAAAACAAATGGTTGTTTCCTTGTATACATTTTCAGTGCACCTCTTATCTCCCTTGCATTGCTACTTGGGAAATAATTATTTTACCGCCTTCTTATTTGTACGATGGAATGACCTTCCTTCTTGTCTTTACCTCCGTGTAGTGTTATGATGCCTTCACTGAAGCCGCACGGTTTCAATTGCGTACATCATCCTTGTTTACCACTATTTGGCATGAATTCTTTGTCTAGCTTGAGCTGTACGATGAGGCTATTTATGTTTTACAATCTACATGGTTATGTCTCCTTTGCTGAAGGGCTTTTTTCCCTATCCAGAAAGGGTTGTATAGTCTCTTGTGCTTCAACATTTTCTTCTATTCTTGGGGTTCGTATGACATTCTTCTTTTATGACTTAACCATGTTTCTTTTCTTGCACATGCCATAGTTTTTCCTTCCATCAATGGCTTTTGTTCATGCCTTAGTTGTTTATAGGTCACCGTTGGCAACCTCTTTTCATGCAGTGGTTTTTTCCTAAGTCACTATCGGTGATTGGCACCATTCAGTGACTTCGTCATTGTCGGTGATGACGGTCCTCTCTCTCTCTCTTTTAATATTTTTTTCCCTTTTTTTTCTTCATTTTTATTTTTATTTTATATATTCCCAAGTCCAAATGGTTTCTTGACTTATGTGGGCATATACCATTGCTTCTTGGACCCGCATGCCTCTCATGGTAAATTTTTAGCTTCAAACTGTTCATGATGTCGAGAACTTCTGTGCCATCTAGTGTCCATAATTTCACGGCCCCATTGGCTCCAACCACTTTACTGTGAATTTGTTGGGCTTGATTTCGTTCCTTTCGTTAAATTTCAATACTAACTGACCCGGTGTAAACCTCATCCAATGAAGGTGTTTTTCGTGCCATAATTTCCTCCGTTGTTGCGCCACTTCAGTAGCCCACTGGGCCATCACTTTTTTCTCATCCAATTTGTTGAAGGCATAGAACCTCTCCCTCAAGATCTCCATATTATCCAACCTATTATAAATGGCTATCCATAGACTTGGAACCATAAATTCAGCAGGTACTACCACCTCTTGTCCACACATGAGCTGAAAGGGTGTGTGCCCCAATGTCACTTTATAGGAGGGGCAGTAGGCCTACAACACCAAGGGAAATTTTTCCTCTCAATCTTCACCCTCAAATTCACATGACTTATAGATGACTCCTACCAAAATTTTATTTGTTTCCTCTGCCTGCTCGTTTGCCTAAGGATAGTATGGACTTGACAATGTGTGAAAGATTTTAAATTCCGAGGTGAGTAATTTGCTAACATGGTTAATAAAATAACCACCCCTGTCGCTCATCAACTGAATTGGAATGCCATACCTCATTATTTGTTCATAAATGAACTTTGCAGTACTCAATGTTGAGTTGTCTCGTAGTGCATGTGCTTCTACCCATTTAGTTAAATATCCGATGGCTACTACAATATATCGACACCTTCGGGCACGACTAACCCTTAGGGCTCCAACAAATTCCAATCTCCATCTTTCCAACAACTCTTGGGCATGGGAAGGGTTGAGCAACATGAAGTCCCATTTGTGAGATTTTTCTGCTCGTTGGCAAGTATCGCATCCCACGACCCACTTTCTTGCATCATTATGTAATGTTGGTCACCACAGGCCTGCTAGGAGCACTTCCCTTGCTATTGTATCAGTACCCATGTGTCCTCCCTCTGGTCCATGGGCTTCCTTGAGCACTCCTGGTACTTCTGTCTAGCCCCATTTTGTATAGCAATCCATTGATCAATTGAAAAGTCCTGCTTCTTAGGGACCAACTTTCTTTGTTCTCTTGGAGGCATGTCCTGTTGAACCTAGGTTGTGAACAAATACTCCCCTACGCTTGTATACCTTGGAGGAAGTGCGGCAATCTGGAACAGATGTGATTCTAGGAAGTCATCATTTACTCCAAGGATGGCTCGCCAGACTTAATGTGGGACAGCTGATCGACAATCATGTGGCTACATCCTGACTACACAACGATTTTGAATGTAAACTCTTGGAGTAACAAAAGACATCGACTAACCCTCCCCTAAATAGTGGGCTTATTGACCAGTATATGAGGGCTTGGTTGTCCACGTAGAAAGTAAATGGTGTGGCTAGTAGGTATTGCCGAAATTTTTGAATAGAGTAGACCATTCTGAGGGCTTCTTGTTCTATGGTGCTATAATCTTCTTCGCATCAGACAACAACCTACTTGCAAAATATATCGGTTGATCTAGTCCATGCACCCCTTTCTAAGCCAAGGTAGCCCCGATGGCATAATATGACGTATCCTCGTGTACATGGAATTCCTTGTCCCAATAAGGGAATGCAAGAAGGGGTGCACCCAACAACCTTGATTTTAATTCCTCGAAGGCTTCCCCTTGTACCTTCTACCATAGATTTCAGAGAGGATTTTATTGTCATCTCACAACAACTTGAATTCAGTATGGAATTTCGGCTTTAACTCCTGCCATATTGTCAATTTGGTTCTATCCAGATTGGAGTACCAATCAATGACTCCCCTCCTTAGTGCAGCAAGAATGTCATAACCTTTCCTGAAATAAAATCCAACTATTATAAATGATATAACACACATCACTCTTAATATATAAATGATAATTATTAATACCAATTGAATAAATTAGAATCATTATATAATATTGAGTCAATAATCACATAAATTTATAATCTATGTAATAAATTAATAATTCATAATCCAATCTATTTATTAATGGTATATATTAATATCTTATTATTCTTTATTCAATAATAATACTATTGATAATCTACTTAACTAAATAATATCAACAATTAAAACTCATATCCATTTGTAATTACCCCAAACTAAATACCGATATCATTATATTAATTAAACTAATACACAATTGTAATTAAATTACCCCACCTTTGATCGGCTGGCCCACACAGGACAAGGTGGCAGTTCATAGGGACCATCTAGCATATATATAATATGTGGCCAAACCCATAAGAGGCATGGAAGAGGGAAGCGAATAAATTGGGGCAATTTGAGTGTAATGCTCACCCATGGTTTTCTTTTCAGTTATGTTTGCCAAACTCTCTTCGGCCTATTTCATGCATGTGTTAGTTTCAGAGATATTTGATTTACAATTACATGGCATTATTTCATGACTTGGATTACATATACACCAGAGATGATTACTTAATTATATTTGACGTGTTGATTGATGATTATGATTGCTAGTGCATTAATAATGCTTTAATGATTCTTAGTAAGTGTGATTTCTCTCATGATGATGTCATATGATAGGTCTCCAAATGATAATTATTTTAGTGATGCATTGTTATATCCAAGCATTCGATGATTTGACTTGTGACTTATTATGGTACTTACCCCATACTTGCATGTGTATGGTGTGTGTGTCTGTTTTACTTTTCTATTTGAGGTGTCTGATGGAGTTAAGGGAGGGAGTCATAGTCACTTGCTAGTCAAGATCTACACGATGTACCACTCCCTGCCATTGTTTGTTTAGCTTAGATATATATGCATACATACATTCTTATCTTTTATTGCAAGTTATAGGTTGCAGGTATCGGGCATTGACTTCCTTGAATTGCCAGGATGAGCGTGCCCTATCACAATAACTCAATGGTAAGAATGAGAAGATAATGATCATGTCCAATCCCAACCATAGCCTAAATATTTGTCCTACAAGGAGGACTTGTAACTAATTGTCTACCCTTTTAAACCCATGAGTCTTTTGTGCGTATATGGTTTAATTTTTTCTTTCGTTGATTTTCCTTATGCATTTCATGTGGTTTGACCTTGTGATTTGCTTGGTAGAATTCTTATTTGTGATTTTTGGATCAAACATTGATATTTGAATCATTAAATGTTATTTAAATTAGAAAGGGGAAAATATTAAACAAAATGATATTTAATTGTTGGAATTATTTGAATATTTGGCTGAATTAAGAGATTCAACTTAAAGTCCTAATCTAGAAAATTAAATTAAAAGGATTGAATATTAAATAATAAATAATTAATATTGTTTTAGTGGGAACATTTAATGAGTATTGATTAAAATTAGAGTTGCATTTAACAGAATGCACTTTAGTTGCTTTCATTGATTAAAATAATAAATAATTATTTTAACGAGATTAACATTAAATAATAAAGTGGAATATACAAATATATATATATATATATATATATATATATATATATATATATATATATATATATATATATATATATATATATATATATATTTCATTAAAAAGTGAGTTAAATATGCATGAAGAGATTAATTAAATAAAATAATTATATTGTAGGGCTTTAAGAAACAGAAACCCTAAAAGGGAGCTTGGGTTCTATATTATAGAGGTTTTCGGGTCATTATTGGCAATTGCGCACGCTGGTTTTTGGAGAGCAATTTTTGGATTTTGGGCAAGAGGAATTTGGGAAGCTTTGAAGGGGTTCGGATTAGCAAGGCTTTCACCAAATGGCAAGGTTGTTAGCATCAGGGTGAGGTAGGGTTTGAAACTCGTAAACAAAAATATAACAAAAAAAGGGGCAACACTTAAAACCCATGTACGATATTTGTGAGAACCATACCTTCTTTGGGGTGTACGTCAAAACTAATTAATGGGCTATACACTTTCATTCTGAGCGCCAAATAAATTAAGGGAATTAGTTCCTTTGTTACTAGTTTGGTTTTAAAATTCCATTTTCAAGAGACTCGCATCCCTCAAGAGCTTCTATTCACTTATGCCAAAAAGGTCTTATATGAATATATTATTATTATATTTTGTTTTAAGATATTTCAAAGTGAATTTTCTTCTTGTGAGTATTATGATTTATGTTTAAATACTAATTCTCTTGTTTTATTAATTTACTTAGATTATGTATATATATTTATCTGTTTAGATTACAGATATATTTATTTAGATTATAGATATATATGTTTGAAAAAGGAAAGTTTAAATCAACTTTATGATGTAATGTATAATTATAAATAAGTTTACTATAATTTTATAAGGATTTAAGTTTATATTATTATTAATTTGGTTATAATTAGATTCATGTGTTATTGTTTGGTTTATTGAGTAATAATTATTCTTTATTATTGGTGAATGAAATTTCTAAATTTGTGAGACAAATTATATTTTGGGTATTAAATATTATTTTATTTATATTTATCAATGATAATGATATCTATTTTTAAGAAATAATAATATTATTACTAAATATTTAATATACTACTATGCTAGTGATTTTTATATGAATACTTTATAGCAAAATCAAACCTTAGCGAGACATTTGATTTATTTTATATATCTTAGATTGATTTGTGTTTTGTTGTTTGGATATATTTATTGTTCTATTGGATATTGTTCATAAGGAAATTATGTTGGCTTTGGGTTTTGTTGTCTGTGATATGTGTGCTTTCAATTCTTTTGTGATCTTTTATTTTGTGATGGGTTTTGGGTTGTTTAGTTGGCCAAGTTAGGATGTGAACCAAAGGCTTTGAGTTTTCTTTTATGATATTTTTTTTCGACTAGAGGTTATGATGTGCCTTGAGATTCAATTGGGAAAATTGCATTTATGAGATTTACTTGGTTGAGCATTTATGTTTACTGGGGGTGTGAGAACCAACTTATTGTCAAGTTGCCTATTAAGGAATCGAGTTTGATCATTATGGGTGTTGTGGTATGGGCAGTGTAACCCGGGTGCGCGCACCCGGGTCAAAACCTGGGCGCACCCGGTGCGCGTAAGCACACGGTGCGGGTGCGTCATGCACCCAAGAACCCCGGCCAGTGGCTTTTTCGCCGCCGCATCGGTCGAGCACCCGGTGGGACGTGGTGCTTGAGTGCTTCTCAAGTGCGCGGGTGCGCCACGGGTGCTCGCGGGGTGCTTCCCGGGTGCTCGCGGGGTGCGCCGAGAAGAAACCCAAAAAAACTTTAAAAAACAATACTTTTTGCTCTTTTTTTTGTTTTTGTTTTTTAAGTATGCTAACCCTAATTGGTTGTGGGTCCCATGTGGTCTATTTGAAGGCTTAATAAGACCAATAGATCTCATTTTCATGTCATCATTTCATTTCACCATTTTGGAGCAGCAAGGAGCTAAGTGAGAAAGAGTGTTTGGAGGAGCTTGTGAGAGATTAGTGGGTGGTTTTGCAAGGGACTGCAAGATCAAGAGGAGCAAGAAAGTTTGATTTGGCAAGTGTCTCCTCAAGTTCAAGCCTTCAAGGTAGGGTTTTTTTTATTTTACTTAGTTTTTTTGGTTTTAAAAATCAATTTTTAAATAATAATTTTTAAATTTAGTATTTACTATTTACTATTTAGTTTTACTAAGTTACTTTCAAGTTTCAAGTTTCATTCTTGAATCTTGTTGATAGTTGAATCTTCTTAGTTCTATGATTTTTTATTTTATAATTTATCATCTATATTAATTTTTAGTTTTTTCATTGTTCTTAAAATAAAAATATGGCAATATGGCATATGCTGAAACGTATTTTACTAATTTCAGCCCTTTACAATCTTAACTTGAAGAGTTTTACCTTGCTGATTTTAATTTATGATTCATTGATTCAATAATTATTAATCATTGATTTACCATTTATCATTTGTTACAAATTGTATGAACATTTGTTTGTAACTTGTAAGTTGTAACTTTCAACTTTGTTATCTCAGGTGTCTAGCTCCTCAGCTGCAGAGAGGAATTGGTCCACCTATAGCTTCATTCACTCTGTTAAGAGGAACAGACTTACCTCTAAGAGAGCGGAGAAGCTGGTTGCTGTACATGGTCACTTGTGGCTCAAAGATTGCAAGACACGCGAGTACAAGGAGAGCCCTGCAGCACGATGGGATGTGGAGCCAGAGGATCTAGCTCAAATTGATGAGGATGCCGATGCAGAAGCCAATGTAGGGCTAATTGGTGTTCCTTTAGAGGATCAGGATCTTACCCAGGAGGAGTCTAGTAGTTCCAGTGATGAGGACTTTGGCATAGGGGATGATTAGAGAGCACTTGAGAATCATCCATTCTCATTATTGGCATTTTGTCATTTTGTTAATTATACTCACTTTGATATGGCCATTGATGTAAAAATCGCCTGAGGAGATTAATCGCCTAGGCCTGAAAAAGTTTAATCGGGAAAAATCGGGAAAAAATCGAGGAAAAAATCGGGAACTAAAAAACCACTAAATTTTAATAAAAAAATGTGATTTTTTTACAGAATTCAATGTTTTTTTGCATCTAATGACTTAATTACTAACAATACATAAGAAACAATCATGTTTAGATATATATCAATGCAAAAAGAGTTATTAATCGGTAAATTACTAACAAGTAAGTAGTGACAAGTTGTAAATTACTAACAACTAACAAGTTCACAACACATGAGAAGTATTCTCATAAATAAAGTGTCAAATGTAAAGAGTTCAAATAAGCACATCAACATGACTACAAATAAGTACAAATGTCAAATACAGGACTACATCTTCCTCTTCCCAGTCACTTTACTAGCGAGTGCGGGAGAGGGTAAAGCTCTAGAACTAGAACCCCGCAGGGTTTGTGCCCGTGTCTGTGTCTGTGCCAATGCAGGAGATGGTGTAGCTATAGAACTAGATGTCGGTATCTCCACATTCGTTGTGCGCAAGATGTCAAGGTCCTCTGCAGTAAGCTCAATGTCATCATCCTCATCATCGCCCTCCTCGATGTCATCTAAATCGATGTCATATCCAGTTCCACCCCCTTCCTCCTCCGCAGCCTCCTCCGCGGCCTCCCTCTCAAAATTGGAGATGTCCTCTTGTGTAAATAAGGGAGCCTGCTCCTGTGCCGTCCAATCATAATAAGGATCTATCTCATCCAAATCGATTGGCCCAAGAGGATCTTGTTGCGCCTTTTTCATGCGCAATTTAAGATTATATTGCACATAGACCATGTCATTCATCCTCTTTTGGGACAACCTGTTTCTCTTTTTTGTGTGGATGGCCTCAAACAAACTCCAGTTGCGCTCACAATGTGATGCGCTACAAGGCTGTGATAGGATTCTGAGAGCAAATTTTGCAAGATTTGGAGTGCTTGCACCCCAGGTGGTCCACCAAGCCACTGCATCACAAAAATTGTACAAGTTAGAAAATACTAATAGACAACAAAAAATGAAACATAAATATTAATTTAGCATTTGAGATTCAGAAGTTTGCAAATGTATTACCTGGGGTTTGTGTAAGCCTTGCTCTCTTGCAGAGAGAAGTGGAGAACACCTTGCCTCCTGCTGAAGTGAAGATCTCCTGCTCAGCAATGATTTTATCTCTTGTTTCCTCGCTGGTTACCATCTTTTCGATGCACTCACTTAGGCCTCTGATGACCTCTCCATCAGGATCTGCATATGTACCATCAGCCCTAAAACCAAAAACCAAAAACAAATAAGTCTTCCAATTTTAGTACACACCCAACACCCTACGAAAGCAAAATGAACTCAAGTCTTCGTTAACTTAAATTTGAGTAAGAATGAGCTTACAGTATACCTAAAACGTGGGTTGAGGAAATATCCTGCTGCATGAATGGGTTGGTGAAGCTGATTATTCCACCTTCTATCAATGATCTGCCAAATGGGTTCATATTTGATGCTTTCCCCCTTGTAGTAATTTTTGACAGATTCTTTGGCCTTGTCCATGGCCTCATATAGTTCACCCATTGGCGTTTGGTCTCCATCAACCAAACGCAAAACTCTGACTAAAGGCTCAGACACCTGCAATATAAATTTGAAATTAGTTGACAAGTTACAAAATTATTATTTACTTGAGTTACAAACTTAGTATGTTATAAATTTGTAAAGTGTAAACTAAAACTTAAAGTTTTGTAGTTACCTTTACTCTTTCATCAGCCTTATCTTCAAAATATTTATCAAACACAATCCGCACAACATTCTCTCCTTCACTCTTCTTTGAAAATGTGGAAGCAAGCCATTTTTTGGAAACAAACATTTGCTTCAAAGAAGCCAAATTATCAAGAATGCTTTGCAATGTCAAAAAAATCATTGCAAACCTTGTGACGGCAGGCCTGACAATTTCTTTGCCATCAGTGTGCTCTCTCATCAGGCTAAGGACCCATGGGTGATTGTATATGTATTTTGTCACCCGCCTTGCATCCTCCACAATTGGAGTGACCCACTCAAGTTTGCCCATGTCCTCCAAAAGAAGGTCAAGGACATGTGCTGCACACGGTGTCCAAGAGAGAGTGGGGTGCCTCTGCTGTAGGAGTTTTCCTGCCAATTTCTTGTTGTGAAATTCACAATGCACATGCAACATAAAATTACGGTTTACCTGTTGATACATATGCAGCAGCATTGTCTGTGATGATTTGCACCACATTTTCAATGCCAATCTCTAAGACCATGTTCTCCAACATCAATGCTAATGTCTGAGCATTTTTTACCTTGTTGGAGGCATCGATTGATTTCAGGAACACCACATTATCATTACAGCAGGCCAAAAAATTAATTATGGTCCTGCTCTTCCCATCCGTCCACCCGTCAGAAAGAATGGTGCAACCAAATTTTGTCCATTCTTGTTTCTGTTCCTCAACAAATGCTTTGGCCCTCTCAACAGCATTTCCAATAAGCCTACAAAAACAAAATTTAGTTATGTCTTAGATTCTTAGTAATTTAAAATTGATTTAGACTTTAGTAATCAACATTCTAATTTCTAGATAAATTAATTAAAATTTAGAACTAAGTAAAACGTTAAAAATTAAAAGGAAATCGAGTGTAATAAAATTATTCGCTTACCTGCCACCCAACACAAAACGAGAAGGGGACTTGTACCCCTTTCCTGCAACTGTCAACCCTGTGGCCAAAGCCTCCCAATAGGGACTGTCAACAACACTAATAGGAAGGTTGTTGAAAACCCAGAAATCTGCTAGTGCATTGTCCAACTGGTCATGGACCTCCTTATTCCATCTAGTGGCCTCTAATGAAGGTTGTGCACCAAGTGTGTGCCTCGGCACAAAATAACTCCCTATCCCAGAAGCACCTGCTGATCCTGATGGTGCGGAAGTGCTAGGAGGTGTAGGAGTGGGAGTGGGAGTGGAACTCGTGAAAGAAAAACCACCCTGTTTGCGGACACGCGGCCCACGATAAGAGCCAGCCATGCTCTCAATGGCTGCCTCCTCCTCCTGAACATCAACAAAACTGCCCTGGGTCTCTGCTATGGCTGCCCTGACATGCAATTTATTCCGCTCTCTTTGCAATTTTTTTTGCTCTCCAGCTGTGAGCAAGGCATTTGCAAACCTTTTTATTTCTTCTGTTGTATTCTCACAAGGATTCGTATCATGTTTTGAGATCCCTGCAATGTGATATTTGAACCGGTAAATGCCTCCGGATATTACTTTTTCACATCGAATGCAAATCACTTTGGTTGGTTCATCGGGTGCTTCATAGGCATATTTCCATGCTTGATCTCTCGCATTCTTTGGCCTGGTGCCAATGTAGCCTGAGGGGCATGGAGTCAATGGCCATTTGTCTGCCATTTAAAACTGCCGCGGGCTGCCTACACATACAAATTTAAAAAAAAAACTATAAATAAATTATAACAAGATCAAAGTTAACAGTTAAACAAAGAATTCAAGCAACATTCCAATAACAGCACCAATAAATTGAAATCCAAATAACATTCAAACAAACTAGCTGCTAGGGTTTCAAATTTTTTTAAAAAGGGCAAATTTTTAGCATAAATTCGATCTAGAATGGAAAAAAATGCAAATGAATGCATTTAATCTTGCTTACATTCATCAAATGCATTCCTAACTAATTAGAATGTATTTTTATCCATTTACATGCAAGAAAAAAAATACAATCTCTTGCAAAAACAAAAAACAAAGATTCAAATCACTTACCTAGTAACGAAGAAATCAAATCAAAAGGCCTCCAAATGCACTTGATTCTGCCTATTTCTTGCCAAGAACTCCTTCTCTATCCTCTCCTCTCCAAAACACCCTAAGCAATGTAAAAACATAATGAAAAAAACGTGTTTTTTCGTCACTTTATGTGACTGCCGGGCGCGGGCGATTTTTTTGCAAAAAATCGCGATTTTTAGGCGATTAATCTGCGATTTTTTGGAAAAAATCTGCAAAAAAAAATCGCGATTTTTGGGGCGACTAAATCGCCGGCCCCAAAAAATCGCGATTTTATCTCGTATCGCCGATTAATCGGCGATACTCACATCTATGGATATGGCTATGATACATTATTATTATTTCACTGTTTCATGCTATTCGGCTCATTGTCATCATGAGCATCTTTATGATATATGATATTCATAAAATCATATTTGAACAATGAATTTTGAATCTTGCATCTTGAACTAAGTTAATTTGTCAAATGGTCATTAGTAATAGTAATGGTTATGAAATTTCAAGTTTCAAGTTTGAACTTATGGTTTATGAATCACATTTTAATTTTCTCTATTCATTGTAGTCAACTATATTTGGTATGTTAATGTTACATTGTTATATAATATATTGAAGTATCATTTCATAATTAGTATTTTCAATCATATATATTAATAATATTATATATATACTATGCAACCCCCTCCCCCCACTCCCTCTCCCCCCCTGAAACCCCCACCCGCTCCCCCGCCGTCCCCCTGCCGTCCCCAAATTGAGGCTTTTTTTTTCTAGCACCCGAAACTCGTCCCAACGTCCCCCCGCACCCCTGCGCCAGGCTAACATTGGGTATGGGACACAAATGTGATTTTTTATGCTTACGAGAGGTCAATTAGGTGCATCTCTTTGGGAGTGGCTTGCAATAGGGGTCTAGGGCCCAAAGTGGTTAGTACCAGGGTAACCTATTGTAAGTCATGTAACAAGTGATAACATAGTAATTAATATATCTTGCCTAGCCCTTTCCTTGAGATACACTAAAAAGATGAGTTTGAGATGTTTGCCTTGCCCATGCCTTGAGTGCTTGTATAGGCTAAGGATGGGAATGGGATGATACCTAGTGAGAGGTATGATTGGTTTTCCTCATCTTCGTGAGAGGGTATTCTGGTACTGCATGTGTCACGTTGAGGGTCCGGAGTCTAGAGTGATAGATCCAGGGTAACTCAACGCTTGAGGGTCTGGGGTCTAATGAGAGACCAGTCTAGGGTAACTCAAGTAGTTTGACCATGTGATGGTACTCCCTAGTATGTAGCCTAAGTCTCCTTCGTAGATTTTTTATTTACCTTTGATGGTGTATTTATTGGTGATGTGCTTGTTGTTGGTGTACTTATTGTTGGATGTACTTATTTTTGGTGATTTACTTTTATTGATGACAGTTGTTATTTGATGGTTATTGTTCTTTGACATGTGGCTTGTGACTTGAGGTGGATATCTTTCATTGATTTTATCTCTTGATTTCTGATATTTGATTCATTCATGCTATTTGTATGTTGACTTGGTATGTGGTGTTGGTATTGGATTAAGTGTCATTTCAATTTTGTTATCTTTTCTTTATTAGTAGTTTGTATACTCTTGAGATAGAATTGGCTTCAAGATTCCTTGCCTAGGATCATTTTATGGTTTGATATCTATTTGTGGATCGTTCATTATCTTCCCTACATGATGGGAGTGGAAGTCTGACTAGGTAACCACGCGGTCGAGAGGTAGTGTCTTCTTACCATTTGGGTCCCCCTCAGTTTGACAGATATTGGATGTTTGTTGATGCAATTGTACCATTATCATTCTTATTCTAATCTCATAGACTTCTTTTCAATTGATGTATGTACGTTATCATGTATCTTGTTTTCTAATGTACTTGTACCTACTCTCGCATACCCTGCAACACGTGGAGTGGATGTTATTCATTGAATGTATTTTCATTGTATCAGTTATACTTATGCATTTTCTTATGAGATGATGTATTTGTTATTTCGTTATGATCACAAACATTGTACTTGAAACTTAAACTGATATAACTTCTTAAACGTGACTCAACGTGATGGAACCCTTGAGGAATAGAAACTGTATTTGTAATTTCTTATGTGTACTTGATATGTATGTGTATATTGTTTCCGCATTTTATCTTGTGTTGTTTAAACTTTAAAAATATAGATCAGTAAACATTGAATCATGTTAGGTTATTTCTCTTGGGTTCCTGAGCGAGGCATTATATTGAAAAAGGACAAGAAGGGCCAAAATAAGGTAAGAAAAGTTAGAGGAAGGGAGTTCCAAGGACACATGTCAGAGACTAACCCACTCAGCACTGTCCATCGATTAAGGTGGAAAGTGCAATGAGCCCCCACCTTGTTACATAGGTGATTTACTTAGGAGTTGTGCAGATTAAAATGGAGAATTAAATAATTAAAAGAGGTGATGAAAAGTGATAAGGGGTTAACATATCATCTAAGTCACAAGATTTGAGGAACACCAAGCTTGAAGTTCGGATATTGCCGATCTTAAAACTTCCCTGAAATATTCGATTAAAATTGCTACAAAATCATATGCAAAAAATGGAATAGATGTGTTTTGCACTAAAAATTTAGAAATTTCCTTATTGATGATTTGCAATCATTTGTAGGGTTTTTGGACAATTTCTTTTCTGTAAATCATCACTGTAGAGCCCCATAAACGCACAAAAATTGCCAGTCGCTCTGCAATTTGAGTGCTTGAGTAGACCTGGAGACTTGAAACTGCAATTTCATTGTGTTTTGACAAGTGATTCTGCAAGTTTGCAACTTCAGTTGCCCCTGCAACCTGCATCATGTGAGGTTGTGTCTGCAAGCTGCATCGTGAGGTACCTCGAGAGAGATAAAAAGTTTTAGGAAAAATTTAGGTTTCTTTTAAGATATAGGAAATATAATAGTGTTGAATATTTAGTTTTAGTTTTATTAAATCTATGATTTTAAATAACTATTTTAAAATATAAAGTTTAGAAAATTAATTAGAGAACTAATTTTGTAATGGTTATTTAATACTATTAGAAAATCAAATCTCTTATTAAGAGGTAATAATGGTTATTAAGTATAAAAACTGATAATTGTTTTAAATATTAATCACAATTTCTTTTTTATCATATAATAGTTTGTAATGGTTACCTAATATTTGTTTTAAAACATCTATAATTTAGAATATTGATATATTATTGATTTTTTTATATCATAGTTCTTTAAATTTTAAAGTGTTAGAATTTATAGTTAATTAGATATATCTTAATATTTTTATTAAAATTTAATAAATAAATAAAATTATATTTTATTATGTTTTATAAAAGTATATTCCAAACAATGTAATTATAAAAGTGTTAATTGTTAAACTCTCACATGTTTAGTTTTAATTTAATATTAATATGTAATATAGCATTGGTTTTAGGCAAGAGACTACAACACAACGGTAAATTGTGAGTCTCTTAATTGGGAGGTCTTGGGTTCAAATCACAACAAATAATAATAATTAACCTTGGCTTCGGCCTCTTACTGATCAAAAAGAAAATATAGCATTGGTTTATTTTACATTAACATATTTAAATTATGTTTTTATTTTGTTATAAAGTTTAAAATAATTTATATTTTTTCATTTAAACAATGTTTAGTTAATGTTTTAGATATATTATATTATCTTGTTTTTAATTCTATAGATTGTAATATGGCTCCCAACAAATCAACTTTGGAGGCATGGAAACATGTGACTCTTAATGGTGCTAATAAAGCTTAGTGTAACTTGTGTCCAAAAGTTATTACTGGAAGTTAACAAGGGTCGTGGATCACATGCTTGGTATTATGGCAGGTAAAGGTGGAGGTGTTACTGCATGTCCGGGTGTGACCCAAGAGCTCAAATCTATTTTAGAAAAATAGCATTCATTTTCTATTGCTGAAAAGATTAAGACACAAAAGAAACAAAGAATTGAAGATGATATCATTAGATTCACATCTACTATACCTTCATCTTCATGTCTACCTGAAGTAGTAAAGGCATCAAAAGGGAGTGGAACATTGAATAACTTTTGCAAACCATGTGAGAAACAAAAAGTGGATGATTAACTAGCTGATTTATTCTATACAAGTGCGATTGCATTCAATGTAGCTAGAAATCCACTTTTTCGTGCTACATTTCAAAAAACAGGAGAGTTTGGCAAAGGGTACATACCTCCCTCTTCTGAGGCTTTGAGTTCAAGAGGTCAAAAGATAGTGACTGGGAAATTAGTTGTGGTCAAAGCCTCTTGGAAGGCAACAGGTTGCACTATATTGAGTGATGGATGGTCAGATATGTGTCAAAGGCCATAAATCAATGTTTTAGTGGCTTGTCCTGAAGGGGGTGTCTTCTTGAAGGTTATTAACACCATGAATAAAAAAAAAACTTCTGAATATATATTTTAGATATTAGAGGAAGGAATTCTTGAAGTAGTGGTTGCAAATGTGGTTTAAGTGGTTACTGATAGCGTAGCAAATTGTGTGGGAGTTGGGAAGCTGATTGTAGAGAAGTACCCGCACATCTATTGGAGTCCATGTGCAGCTCATTGTTTGGATTTGTTGCTTCGTGACTTGGGAAAATATCCTTGGATACATGAAGCAATTCATAGAGGAAGAGCAATTGCAAATTTCATATGAAATCATTGTCTCACATTGAGTCTTTACATGCAACATGCATCTAGGGATTTGTTGAGGCCTTGTGATACAAGATTTTTTCTTTTTATATCACTTTGAAAAGAGTGGTTGAAGAGAAAGCAACTTTGAGATTTGTAATTTGTTCCAATGAGTGGGAAACTTCTACACTTTTAAAAGTGATAAGGGGAAGATCATAGAGAAAATTGTTTTAAATAGCAGCTTTTGGTAAAGCGGAGCAAAGGTCTTAAATATATGTGAGCCAATTGTTGATGTGCTCTGTATGATTGATGGGGACACTCCTTGCCTTGGAATGCTTTATGAAAGCATGGATCGTTGCAAGGAAGCTATTCAAAAAGCACTAAATAATGTGGAAGTAGAGTAAATAGATATATAGGAGACTGTTGATTCCAGATGGACAATGATGCACACTTCTTTACATGCAGCAGCTTGTTATTTGGAGCCTATACTATTTCACATTGATAGACAAGGTGATGTTGAAATTATGGCAGGATTTTATGAAGCCATTAGTAGGTTTGAACTAGATCCATCAATTGCATCTATAATTAGAGAACAGTGTTGGAAATACAGGAAAGTGGAAAGAATTTTTGGAAAAGGAGCAACCAAATATGATATGACACGAGATGAGTTGCCTGGTTATAGATGGTGGGTGAGCTATGGGGCAAAAACTCCTGAACTTTAGCGATTTTCCATTCGAATATTGAGTAAAGGAGCAAGTTCATTAGCTTGTGAGAGAAATTGGAGTTGCTTTGACCACATCCATTCCAAAAAGAGGAACAAGTTGTTGTCTGGAAAGTTGGTAGATCTTGTCTATGTTCGCAGCAATTAAAAAATGCTCATGAACAAATCAGCAAATGAGTCATCTTCACATAAACAAGTTTTAGAAGACATAGCAGCACCAAACGCAAATGCGCTCGACTTTTTTGATGAGGAATTGGGTAGTGATACTGATGATGATGCTACACCATCTGATCCAAGTGCTCTTGATGACTTAGAGCTTTTTTGAAGGTATAAAGTCTTGACTTTAGATTGTAACTTTGTAAATAAAAGTTATAAAACAGATCTTTGCTATTGTGATTTCACATGTTTCTTATGTTTTATACTTTATCAATGTGTCATCATGCTTATAAAGTTGTCAAATCTATCTAGCAATTTTAACTATTTTGATAATTTATGGGATATAATGCATATATTTAAAAATAATTAAAATTATATAAGGCAAATTTAATTCAATTTCATTTTTTCTCGATTTTTTACTCTTTCCGAGCTTAATTAGAATTTTATACTTGCTGAAATTGAATTCGAATTTGAACCTTGTGACTTAGCATATCATCAAGGGGGGATATAATATCAAGTAAATAACCCATAAGCACTAAAAGCCTGCCAAGAATTAAGGAGATCCACACGAATGAATATTAAATGTAGGAAGTAAATGTGACAACCCCTTTTTCTAGGTCCTTGCTAACAACTACCATATCATCCAAATACAGTTACAACTTCACATTCATGAGAAGGCAATTATAACAGTTTTTTTTCCATGTTTATATGAAAGGGATTATCAGTTAAAATCAATTAAATCTGAAATATCATAACTAACAATTGAAGGGAAAAATCAAATAAACTAGTTTGAGGATTTAAGTTTTCCATACTCTAAATTTTGAAAATGGAATCCACCTAGGGAAGCATCTGCGAAACCCAATTTAGTCCATATATACCACTTAGGGCACAAACAGTTATACCATGATATCATAATGACCAATACCATTTAGGGCATCAAATACCACTGTATCATAATGACTAATACCATTTAGGGCATCAAATACCATTGTATCATAATGACCAATACCGTTTAGAGCATCAAATACCACTGTATCATCCATTTTCTTTCCTATTGCTAATTCTGGTAATAACATATAGTTAAAAGATACATTCATTTTCATTATTCGCATCAAAGGACAGTTATAACATCCATGAAGTAGGCTTATCTCAAGCATACAGATATATTTCATGTTCAATTGGAAGGTCAACTAATCTAACAATTTACCAATTACATTGAAGAGGAAAAGCTGATTTCATCTAAGGGAATAACTGATTCAACAATATTAATCAATCTAATATATCTTCAACTTGTAATTTCAAATATCATAAAAGTAAAATACCCGTTACCAAAAGATATTGAATACAGAATCATATCTCTATCTTGTGCAAGCCTTGGCATCTGGTGGAGAGAAGAAGCATTGTTAGGCGCTTAACCTCCCAACCGCAAAACCTTAAATATCCCCACACAATCTCATCCAAGAAAGGCCCTCCCTACTAAGAAATAGACATGGGACACCCTATCCAGCCATTGAGCATCTTGGTATTTAGAGTATCAACCCACCGCTCGATTAGAGAACAAGATCTAAACCTTGGACCTCCAAGAGCTAACTTGGTTCGGTTTTCTTTATGCAGTTTTATAATTTAATCACTTTCATTTCTGACTTTCCTTTGTTCTTACAGGGATTTTTCTCGTCCCACCCATTATTTGCTTGACCCTTCCGGTCTTGGGTGCATCCTAGGAGATCCCAAGATCAAATAAAAAACAGTTTTCAGATTGAGTACCCTGTATTTAATATTTAAGTTATGGCATTATGAGCTGATCTCATCTCAGGGGTATATTGATTAATACCTTTGTATGATTCGGGCTGATTAATTTGCACAAGATATTTTGGTGCTCTCTTATAGGGCATTTCATGCACAATGATACCAATGGTTACATTTACACATTATTCTTCTGTTCTCAAAAAGAAAACTTATAAATGACAGTATTATCAGCAAAGTTTGCATGCATGGCATCAAGCATGATGTTCGCGCTGAGTAATAATTCCATCAATTAACAATTCATGGCTTCGTAGAAACTCATAGTTTGCATAGCAATATCAACAACAAACAAAGCATTCAAATGGCAATGAAATAAGACCATTGTTGCCTAACTGTTCCAGCAATGAGAAGTATAGATAAATGGCAGTGATGCAAGCAAAAAAAATAAAATTCATAACTTGCGCTAAGTGATGCACTACCCAAATCAGCCTTTTGAAACCATAGCCGAGACACTATGAGGTGCTAATCTAGAATTTTTGGGAATGTATTCAATAGAGCTTAAGTATCTTCCAAGCCCACTACTGTGCAGAACTATCCAACGTCTTCGATAGTAAGAGAGAACTCAGCTTATTGCCATGGGATGATATTTTTCGGAGTTAAAAACAACACTCGGATAATAATGAAAAGAAGAGAGAGCTTGCATGGTCTAGGCAAGATCATAAATAAGCAATTGAAGACACTCGCTCTCGGTTATAAGAAAGAGACTGAGGTGGCGGAATATGGGCAGCTATCAGTCAAAAGAAATGACTTTCAAATCAAGAAGAGTAACTCCATTGGTTGATAAATTTAAAAGAAATAAAAGCCCAATTAAAGATGGGCAATTGCTCAAAAATAATGAGCAAAATACTAAAGATAATTATAAAGGTTCTTCTTCCACATGATATAGAATATGTGGACATCATGGTATCTTTGCCACCTCTATTTTTATGTACACATATACGTACATGTGTGTAAATTTAATCATATATTTCTTTTGTATCATTATATTGATTTATGCACATGTATGTGCAAGTATAGATGTTATGATATCATAGCGTCAATATACGAAGTATAACAGGAGGCTTCATAATGATCTCCAATAGAAAAGGTAACATTTATATTATTATTTAAATGCTTAGTGTTTTTCGTGATAAGTGTTATGAACTGAGTAGTTAGATCATAGTCATCCAAAGTCCTCTTGTGGTTGCCTAGCCGTTTACCCTTAGCTTTGGTGGTTCAGGACTCGTACCTATCTGCCCAGTGATAAGTGGTGCCCTCATATCCAATTCCTCAATATAATTACTATAACAAGTTATTATTCATAAATGATCATAGCGGCTAACCACCATTTCACTTCCTATGAATTTATAATGAATAATCAACTTTCCAAGATTTCAAGATAACATTATAATAACATCATAATGATTAACTAACATGTTCATCTTCAAATAAAATTATAACAATTAACCACCTTACCATTTCACATTATCATAAAAAAGTTTTCCTATCAAATGACTTTACATGAAACCTCAACGACTATATGAACATTTTTAAATTGAGTCAAAAATTGGGATGTAACAATAAATAAAAAAGTACTAAGTGTACAAGGAGGACCGAACAACCAAATAGATATTAATAAAAGTTCATAAGCTTTGACTTGGTAATAGAGTAGTAGGGTGTGAATTTATCAATAAAAAAGAGTAGTGTCTAGGCAAATAGTGAGAGGTAAAGGGGGAAAGTAAGAGTGGGTAACATAATAAAAGTTGTCATATCAATAGGAGAGGATTTCTAATATTAAATATACTTATTCATTGTATATGAGATTATCATCTTTTAAGCATATACATAGATTATTCAAGAGTTTGCACAACTTTGAAGTAAACATATTTTCAAGTGTGGAATCTATTCAAAGTTATCCATAGAACTTAAAAACTTGGGAAATTGAAATGAATAGAAGCAAATCCAACAAGAGAACATTACAAGTGGTATTAGAGCATAATCCTACTATCCTGTAAAGGGCGTGCATGCCAAATCAAAAGAAGGGGAATGAAGGAAAAATGAATGCTCAATTAGCAAACGAAATGAGATCATTTATGGAACAAGCAAATCACACAAACAAAGTGCTACTGAAAACATTGCAAAACATGGGAAAATCAATTGAAAACCTTAAAAATAATTCTATTGGGAGAGACGTGAGTTCCAACCATTCAGAAAATGACAATAATAAAGACTACCCATCTTGTAGCATACTTGATCCACCTTTCCTACATAGAATAGAGACATCAAGAGAAGAGGAGGAAATAGAGAAGCCTACAAATAGTGTAGTAGAGAATGCTAGAGCGTATGCTAGCCTAGAACCTGAAATCAAAGAACTCGTAACGTTCAGTGAATTTTGTAAAGGCCAAAGACATGGACCACAAAAAAGAGCATTAGTGGATTCAAACAAGGACCTTAAGGACCAAGTAAACAAAGTTGACATTCCAAACTTTGATGGATCTGGGGAAATCATAGCATATGATTGGTTGCAAACTCTAAACACTTATCTCACCTTTAGCCCCATGATGGAGGAAGATGCAGTCCAGTTTTCTATCTTACACCTAAGGGGCATGGCGCATGAATGGTGGTACTTTGGGACTCACACCTGAGGCCACCAAAATATTACCACCTATGAGGAGTTTACGCAAAGATTGATCAAAAGATTCGATAGGAAGAATCTGTAAGAAGATTTTAAAAGAGTAGCACATATCAAGCAATGAGGATCATTCGAAAGTTATACTAATGAATTCCAAAGAATTTCAGTATGAGTAACAAGAATAGATGAAGATCAACTCACATATTTAGGCATAGATGGGTTAAAAGATCCACTTAGGGGATTAGTAAATGCTCTAAAACTAGGAAATCTTGAAGATGCTTTTGAAGCAGCTCTAAAATTGGAAACCTTGAACAACCACACAAAACAATTTCATGGTAGAGATGAACAACATACAAAGGAATTTCCAAAAAAATAAAAATTATTGTAACGAGAACTTTGAACGTGGACATATATGTCGAGATGAGAAAGCCCACAAACAACGAGAAGTTTTCAATGTAAAGAATCATGGGAACCAAGACATTAGTGCATAAAAAGAAGTCAAGTTCATACAATAGAAGAAGTACTTGACACAGAAAGGTAAGGAACATCATCAAAGAAAATGAAGTATGATCAAGGGAATCTCAACAACATCGAATCAAAAAACAAAGAAGAAAGCCAATGGAGTTTTGAGGAAGTTCATCCTAAGTTACAACAATAATTCAAACCATTTTTATTGGTAATGTACTAATATCTTATTAATGTAACCTAATTCTGATCATATTGTATTTAAGAAATAAATAAATTGAATTAAAAGAGAAGACAATTAAGGGAGAATCGCTAGGGCACCCTATTATAGAGGCAGTTAAGGGAGAACTGTTGTGAAGGCATCCTACTGCTATGCAATCAAGGGAGAATGACTAGGGCACACTATTGCAAATACCTTTCTTGTGGAGTCTAAAATTAAGGGAGAATCATGAGGGCACCCTATCACAATAATAGTTAAGGGAGAACTGCTAAGAAAGCACCTTACTACTTGTGATAAAGGAGAACAGGTTGGGCACCCTATTGTAGTACTAGTTAAGGGAAAGACAACTTAATATACCCTAATGCAAAAAGCTTTCCTCTAGAGTCTACAAAAGGGAGTACCACTAGGAGATTCTGTTGTAGTATTAGTTAAGGGAAAGATGCTAAGGGAGCCTTTTGGAGAAGATACGAGACAAAAATTGAAACAAGCATTCCACTAAGTAGACCACCTTGTGTGGATACCTAACACTTTCCATCGGGGCCAAGGGGGTCTAAGTTCTGCTCTTGGGCTTAGTATGGGATTGACTTGGACTACCTTATCATGAATCTTTTTTCTTTTTTTCTTTAACAATTATATATGTGCATGTATTGATATTCACCGTGTTGTTGCATGACTCATAATCAAAAGCATAACAAAGTTTTGTAAATAGGATAAGTATATAATGTATGTCTACCTTGTGTCCACTTCATGTTTTCATGCATCAATGTGTTTGCTTCGTGTCTTCATGCATTCATGTGTCTATTTTGTGTTTTCCTTGTGTCTTCATGCATTAGTAAACATCACGCATGTATTTTCTTGCATCACTATATACATTGACCCTACATGATTAGATATGTATAAATTGTCATTGCTTGAGAACTAGAAATTTCGGGAAGGATGGACTGTCATGACCCCTCCTGAAATAAAATCCAATTATTATAAATGATAATATTATAATACTGTAACACACATCACTCTTAAATGTTAATATATAAATGACAACTATTTATACCAGTCGAATATATTAGAAACATTAAATAATATTGAGTCAATAATCACATAAAATTATAATTCCAAAGAATTTCAGTATGAGTAACAAGAATAGATGAAGATCAACTCACACATTTAGTCATAGATGGGTTAAAAGATCCGCTTAGGGGATTAGTAAATGCTCTAAAGCTAGGAAATCTTGAAGAGGCTTTTGAATCAGCTCTAAATTTGGAAACCTTGAACAACGACACAAAACAATTTCATGGTAGAGATGAACGACATACAAAGGAATTTCCAAAAAAAATAAAAATTATTGTAACGAGAACTTTGAATGTCAACATATATGTCGAGATGAGAAAGCCCAAAAACAACGAGAAGTTTTCAATGTAAAGAATCATGGGAACCAAGACATTAGTGCATGAAAAGAAGTCAAGTTCATACAACAGAAGAAGTACTTGACACAGAAAGAGAAGGAACACCATCGAAGAAAATGAAGTATGATCAAGGGAATCTCAACAACATCGAATCAAAAAACAAAGAAGAAAGCCAATGGAGTTTTGAGGAAGTTCATCCTAAGTTACAACAGTAATTCAAACCATTTTTATTGGTAATGTACTAATATCTTATTAATGTAACCTAATTCTGATCATATTGTATTTAAGAAATAAATAAATTGAATTAAAAGAGATGCAATTAAGGGAGAATCGCTAGGGCACCCTATTATAGAGGCAGTTAAGGGAGAACAATTGTGAAGGCATCATACTGCTATGCAATCAAGGGAGAAAAACTAGGGCACACTATTGCAAATACCTTTCCTATGGAGTCTACAATTAAGGGAGAATCGTGAGGGCACCCTATCACAATAATAGTTAAGGGAGAACTACTAAGAAAGCACCTTACTACTTGTGGTAAAGGGAGAACAGGTTGGGCACCCTATTGTAGTACTAGTTAAGGGAAAGACAACTTAATATACCCTGATGCAAAAAGCTTTCCTCTAGAGTCTACAAAAGGGAGTACCACTAGGAGACTCTGTTGTAGTATTAGTTAAGGGAAAGATGCTAAGGGAGCCTTTTGGAGAAGATACGAGACAAAAATTGAAACAAGTATTCCGCTAAGTAGACCACCTCGTGTGGATACCTAACATTTTCCATCGGGGCCAAGGGGGTCTAAGTTCTGCTCTTGGGCTTAGTATGGGATTGACTTGGACTACCTTATCATGAATCTTTTTTCTTTAACAATTATATATGTGCATGTATTGATATTCACCGTGTTGTTGCATGACTCATAATCAAAAGCATAAAAAAGTTTTGTAAATAGGATAAGTATATAACGTATGTCTACCTTGTGTCCACTTCATGTTTTCATGCATCAATGTGTTTGCTTCGTGTCTTCATGCATTCATGTGTCTACTTTGTGTTTTCCTTATGTTTTCATGCATTAGTAAACATCATGCATGTATTTTCTTGCATCACTGTACACATTGACTCTACATGATTAGATATGTATAAATTGTCATTGCTTGAGGACTAGAAATTTCGGGAAGGATGGACTGTCATGACCCCTCCTGAAATAAAATCCAACTATTATAAATGATAATATTATAATACTATAACACACATCACTCTTAAACAAAGTAACGAGAATCGGAATCGGCACGGCCGAATCGAATCGTGAATCGGGGGTGAATCGCCGGTGAATCGGCAATGAATCGACAAATTTGAAAAAACCCTTTAAATGTAGAGATTTTAACAATTTAAGACTTATTTCATGCACCCTTTATTGAATATAACTTAAACACACTATAACATATCAAATAGAAGTTGAAACTTAACATATATAAACTTAACAATTAGAAGGCCCTTTAGGGTTATAACAAAGAGGAAAGGTAAAAAAGAAAGCAAAAAATATAAGTGATTTTTTTATTATTTCCAACTAAACATACTTGCTGCTACCAGCCGATTTTTGGCGATTTCTAATGGCGATTCTGGCGATTTTTTGAGTGAATCGCCGATTCATGCGATTCAGGCAATTCACCTGATGAAATCGCCGATCACGATTTCCGACACCAAAAAAATCGGTGTACATGAATCTGATCGCTGAATCGGCGATTCACGCGATTCTCGTTACTCTGCTCTTAAATGTTAATATATAAATGACAACTATTTATACCAGTCAAATATATTAGAATCATTAAATAATATTGAGTCAATAATCACATAAAATTATAATCCATTTAATATATTAATAAGTCATTATGCAATTCTATTATATTTAATATCTTATTATTCTTTATTCAATAATAATACTATTGATAATCTACTTAACTAAATAATATCAACAATTAAATCTCATATCCATTTTTTATTACCCCTAACTAAATACTAGTATGATTATAATAATTAAACTAATACGCAATTGGAATCAAATTACCCCACCTTTGATCAAAGGGCCCACACAAGACAAGGTGGCGGTTTGTAGGGACTGTCTGCCATGTATATAATATGTGGCCAAACCCATAAGTGGCATGGAAGAGGTAGGCGAATAAACATGGGTGATTTGAGAAAGGACGGAAATGGAAAAAACAAAGAAAGATAGTTCAGAGGGAGGGAGTTCCAAGGACATGTGTCAGAGACTAACCCACTGAGCATTGTCCATCAATTAAGGTGGAAAGTACAACAGGCCCCACCTTGTTATGTAGGTGATTTACTTAGGAGTCGTGCAAACTGAAAGGGAGAATTAAGTAATAAAAAGAGGCAATGAAAAGTGATAAGGGGTTAGCATATCATCAAGGGGGGATATAATATAAAGTAAATAACCCATAAGCACTAAAAGCCCGCCAAGAATTAAGGAGACCTACAAGAATGAATATTAAATGTGGGAAGTATATAACAAAGTACTAGGTGTATAAGGAGGACTAAACAACCAAATAGATATTAATAAAAGTTCATAAGCTTTGATTTGACAATAGAGTAGTAGGGGGTGAATTTATCAATAGTAAGAGAGGAGTGCCTAGGCAAATATTTGGAGGTAAAGGGGGAAAGTAAGAGTGGGTAACATAATACAAGTTGTCATATTATTAGGAGAGGATTTCTAATATTAAATATACTTCTTCCTTGTATATGAGATTATTATTTGTTAAGCAGATACATATATTATTCAAGAGTTTGCACACCTTTGAAGTAAACACATTTTTAAGAATATATTTGAAGTTATCCATAGAACCTAAAAAATAGGGAAATTAAAGTCAATGAAAGTAAATCCAACAAGGGAAAATGACAAGGAAATTGGATGATCCACTCATCCTGATCAGTAACTCCATTAATCATCCAAATAGTCTCTCAATTTTGGCAATGGCAGACAGGATCCTCCTTTGCCTGACCCATGAACTTGGGCAGTTTCTGCTTGTTTGAGGCCATAACTTCCACTTCTGTGGTCTATGTCTACACACCCATGTTGCTTATATTGCACTAAGGTGTGTTGGGTTTGGATACAAAGTTTAAGCTACCAGATTGTATTCCCTTGTTCGACGTGCGAGGATCAAATAATGTCTTGGTTACCTCGCACTCATGCCACTTGGACGCTTACAGCCGCGTTGGTTCTCTCTTCACTCCCGCTTCAAGTTTCCTCCACCTATGGTGTGCAAGATAGGTCTATAAACTATTCTCGTGTTTCCCCAGTCAAATTTAGCCTTTGTCGTGTTTCCTTAACTAATTTTCGCTATTTCTTAACTACTGGTGCTCTGGCGAATAATAGCATTCCCCTTCGATTGCTGCAACTCTCGTAACACCCCTGTGGTCATCTACTGTGACACCTCTACGGTCTCCTTTAGGAAACCCTTTGGCTGGTTGTCCCTCAATGAGTTGCCTTAACCTTTGTCAGTGTTCTACTTGTGCAAGGATTAGAGCTTCATGTGTGGCTTCCAAGTCATCTGATTTTTCCTTCTTATTCCTATTTTTATTCAATAAATTTGGCATTGATTCTCTAACAAACAAAACATCATGTTTAAATAAAAAAATTATTCATGTTTCTATACATGGCTCAACTGTGTGACCTTGTCATTACAAGTTTACAGTGTCCTTTTTATTCTCCCTTCTCAAAGGTTTAAAGTTTATGGATTGGTCATTCACCAATTTCCATCTCTTTCTTCTTCCTCCTGATGGTTATTTTCGGCAAATGTTTGCAAGATTTCCTGTCAGCATTGTTCTCGTAGAATTTCCTCTCTTCAGTTCCTTTGAGTGAGGGATGCTTGTGCTAACAATTGGGGTAGCTGGTGCAATAGCCTATGCAGTGGGCCTTACATTCAACATGCCCCACACGGTATCCCTTACAACTTCTTCCCGTGCAACCTCCCTTCATACAAGTCTCAACGGCAGCCCGAAACAAAATGTGGAAGTCTATGATTAAGGCATGTTCTCCTTCGAAAAGCTCTGTAACTCCATTTTGTTGGTTTTGATATTCTCGTTAATAGGTTGCCCCATTTATCCTCCGTATTCTATTACCTGTCAGTTTCTAGATTCGGTGGGCAATGGCGCCATGTGTTTACACTTGTGGGGTAACATGAACTTATTGCATACAGACAGAAAAGAAAGGTACTCAACATAGGATATAGAGAGAACTCAACAATATTTTATCCATTGATCACCATGTACAATAGTGTCTCCACTTTTTCCATATCCATTCTATGAATAGAGTTCATACATATAATGCCCGATGAGATACAAGGCGAACTATTGCACCTATGAAACTCCCCGAACTATTGCACCTGTGAAACTCCCTTGGTTATACCAACTATTTAACTACCTGAATTTCCCGACAACATACTGCTGAGCAATATTCTACCTTTCACAATCTTGTGTACAAAATAGAGTCACCATGATCAAGAAAAATGTATCAATCGCTTGACATAGCAATATAGTACCAAATTGCGTCAATCATTATGCACAATCTTTGACACTTGCTAAACACAACCTGATGCTCTACTAAGAGTCAACGGCAGTTACACTTGTTGTTTCATATTCAACCAAACATGAAGGCCACAGGATTACTATGTAACTAATGATGCTTGAATTCCTACCATGAATGGCATGGATGGTGGCGAAAACGAAGGAGAGTCGCTACATCTTCAAAAAAATCAGAATCATTTATGTCAAGGACTATACACTAAAGAGAGTGGACATGATAACATGTTAGTTGGCAATGGTTGCACAACTAATCCATCGACAAAGCAACAAAGGCAACAATTATACAACGATAAAACCACAAATGCATCATAAATAATTGCAAATACGAGTTAAGAGCTCGAATCAAGCATGTTGTCCTGCCAAGAAGAAGCATAAAACAAAACTGAATGCTGAGCAAAGAAGACCCAATCAAGAACATTGTCGTTATATATACTGATAAACTTGTCCAAAACAATTTTTGCAAGTATCAGGGAAAGAATGAACAGACCAGCAAAAAAGTTCTGCAACCACAAACTTATGAGCAAGACAACTACAACACAAGAGAGATAACAAAGAATGATAGACACAACTATTGGAGGTACAAATGATAGCTCTTGTCGCGACCAGAACATTTGTAGTGAGGAGCAGGATGGTAAAGTTGGTACATCAACAGAGGCACCTATTGAGGATGCTGCAGCTACTTCAATACCACCCTCCCAGACAGTCTTTCTTAAGGTTTAGTCGTAGACAAAATTTATGATTTTGTTTTTCATTGATACCAAAAAATGAACTTAATATTTACTCAGAGGTTGTAGTTTATTTGTGGTCTACAATATTAATTGAAGTCAAATTTATTCAGATGTTGCAATTGTTTTCTAGTCTATAGTATGTATTTAACTCAAACTTTGATTTTATATATGATGGAAATCAGTATATACTCTACAAATTTAGTTCATATGTACCTTTTATGAATATTTTACAAAATTATATATTTTTAATTCTTCGATAAATTTGTCCTGTTATTGCCGATTTTTTCCTAGAGTTTTGAATTTTTTTGGGCAAGCCGAGTCATTGCTGTCTGATTTTTTAAACTATGCTTTTACTCTTGTATCTGGTATGTAATATTAATTCCTTTCACTATTTCAAGTATTTATTTTATCAGATAGGAGAGTAACATTTTTTTTTTGGGTGGGTAGGCATCATTTAAGCCAATTTGATCTATGATTCATTAGACTTGTCAATTTTATGGCAAGTTCAGTAACACTACTTCATCTATTAGGTAAGATTCATGGCCAACTGAGACTATGAATGAGATTGGCAGGGGTTCAATACTAGTGCTCCTGGTGGGCTCGAGGGATGAGTCCTGCTGCAATTGGAATATAGGGCTGAGACAAATAGCAGAATCTCCACCACTAAAACCCAAATAAAGGCTTTTGAGACCACACAGACCTTTGTATCAACTGTAAAATCCCTCCAATTCACTAAAAAATGCCGTGTGCTTCTTCACCTTGGGTGCATAGGGTTTATAAAACCAAAAACCTGTGTTTTTCTTGCATCCACCTCATATTCCTGCAGCTCACATTCCTGCAGATGGTGAGTTTTACAAAGACTTGTTGAATACTCACCAGAAGCTTGCAACATTCTTTCTTGAAACTTGCTTGGAATCCACCACAGCATTTTGGCAAGCTTTTCCTGCAAAAACTCCGCCAAAAATACTTGTGGGTACTCAATGACTCAGCAAATTGTTAACTTGTGGTTGAAATCTGATGTCTTTAACTAGTAGTTGATTTCATTGCACTCTATTTTGTATAGGAAAACTTTTTGAGTAGAGAAGTCATCCACATTGTAAGCTTGTGATGGCTGTGTCTTGGTCAATGGATGGAGAATATTAGCTATTATAACTGAAAAGTCTTTAGAAGAATAGCTGTTGCTTAATGAATTGGTATTCTGGCTTTGATTGGATTAGTTGGCCACATTCCTTGTATGATCTATTGTACCTTGATGAAATCGTAAAATTTAATTGGTATAGAAGGATAAAGCTCTGATTAAGTATAAAATGCTGAGATGATTTGGTTACTATCTACATCAGCAGAGTAGTTTGTCAGCATTCAATTAGTGATTGATTTTTATAATATTTAATATGTATGTATTTGAAAAAAAAATTGCATGTGTATACGTAGTTATTTTTTCCTTTTCTTTTTGTAATTTGGATTCCTAAACATAACAGGTATTTAAGATTGCATGGTGTAATCATCCAGTTTTCTTGACTATTCTTTACATAATTCCACATCTTTTTCTTCAGAACAGGTATTATGACCTAGTTATCTCAACCAAATTGGCAGGACTGGGGCATTCAATCTTTATGTTTCTGTCATCTGCCCGTACCAAAATGAGCTATGTTTATCCAAATGTAAATGCAGTAGGTGCAAGACTGTTTCTGACTGAAGCATTTGAAGCACCTCGATTGGATTTAGCTGAAGGTGGATATAACATGTAAGAAGATTTCTGTTTAATTTCAATTTCACAGTCTGCAAGCGAAAGTTGGTTATACTTTTACTTAATAATGTCAATTTATCCAATCTAGTTCTTTAACTCACTCACCACATCCTCTTTTATAGGTTTGTATAATATATATGCAATATATTTTTACTCATTGAGTCGACATGCACATGGTTTAAATTTTGCATATAACTTTAATTTACTTTTCGTGCTTTAATTATGTTTCAATGATTAAAAGCATACATGAACAAAATCTCTCAATTTATGAACCGGAATACAAAGGATGCTAACAGATCAAACTATAGATATTGATTTGAAAATATGCAGAGGATCACTTCATTAAAGGGATCTATTATACATCTGAAAATACAGTAGAAAATGCTGTGGCCAAATAAAAGGGTTTTATGTTATGTCTAACCGAAAGTGATGATCTTGTGGAGTTGTTGAGAATGGCAGTTGGTTGCAGGTAGTGCAAGGTGAATTGGATTTTGTGATCCCATGATGAGATAGATTGTCAAAATAAAAATTTAACATTCACACCTTGGCACCCACTTAAGAATAATCTTTTCGTAGGAATTTCATTATCAATTCAATTGCGACCATTTAATTGTTTCATATTCTGTTAGGGGTTATTATAAACTTGATCTCTTGAATTGGAAGCATCGAATCTGTGATGTCCCCACTGAAATAAGATTTAATAAAAAATGTTATTTAATAAATAAATAATAATGATGGAAAATAATATTTAAATATAGAAATAGATAATGAATAATATAATTGTATTACAAAAAAAAAAAAAATTTAATGTATCAATATAAATATTGAATAATTCTTCAAATATAAAAGAAATAATAATAAAGTTATTATTATTAACATAGTATAAAATATGATATAATAACAAGTCATTGAACTCGTCGACATGAAGAAAACTCACTGGCAACGACTTAGCTCAGCACCATTGTAGCAAAGGGAGTCCTCGAGATGCTGACATGGCAGTCGTAACAATACAAAAATTATTTTTTGATCAAACAGAATAAATGACACCAAGATGGATCAATAATGTATTCTCCAGCAGGGAAAGTAAACTAAAGATTCCTATCTGTAATCTCTAAGTTTGCAGGTCAACCGGAGCATATTAATGAGTCATCCAGTAAGGACAAGTAAAAACCAGTCATACGATTAAGATCCAGGGATCTCTTCCGCAGGCAAAGACAATCCTTAGGCTATCACTTAGTATCAGAAATCATATCAATGCAAGGTATTATAATCAGGAAAACAAGCAACTACATGGATTAAGCGACTACCAATATTAATATAAAAAATATTAATAATAATAAAACTATTACGCTTAAGAATCAGTTACCTTTGAACTGATGATGAGATTAGAGGCAAACAAGTGAAGTTAATAATCAATGTTCGTAAAGAAGGATGCTACATTACAAAAGCATCTGCTATTAGCGATTTGCAGACATCAATAATCTCCAAGGCTAATATTGAAGGAGTACAATTAGTTACCATTGTTAAAAGAGGTGAGTATAGAGAGGTGATGTGTCTCATCCTTCGTAGGATATATGAAGGGAATTGAATCACATCAGGGAGCCAATTCAGATGAGGACTTTAGCAGTAATATAAGAAAATATCAGCACATATTGTGAACATGATACCATTAGATGTGCACCAATAATCAGTAAACCATAGAAGTCTTAGACAAAGAGTTTGAGACTCCAAATCAGAAGATGGTAAATGTCCTAGAAATTTATATCGTTCATTTAATAGCAACAACCTCCAACCCTTTCTATATTGATGATTATGAGGAGCGTTCACATATCTTAGTCTCTAAGCAATATAAAAGGACATGGAAAATGTGGGCTAAGGAAATTATATATTCTTCATTTATTATCTTTATCAATTAGCAGACTCATATGATGAAATAACAAGAGAAGCAATCAGTTCATCCTTCCAAATCAATAAGGAAAGAATGATTATAAGAGGAAAATATTATTTATCAAGCATCAATGACAAAAACATTGTTTCTCAAGGAAAACATCTTAAGTAGTAATCAATATACCATATTGTTATTTGTTTCAAAGGATTGATCACCAATAATAATAACAAAGACTGATGTTTAAGGGTTCAGTAATTTCTTCCTATAATTATGTAGCAATTGTACTTAACCAATGTACATATGAAGACACCTTGTTATACTATATGTTAATAGCTACATCCCACAACAAAAAGTGATAATATAGAAGGTGTAGTGACCATATAAGTCAATAAATGTATATTCCAATAATGGTTAAATCAACATATTATTCGAGTATCGATGAAGACTCTTGGGATTGAGTTGGAACTGGGTTAATAATCTTGTTGATACCGACATCAATGCT
Organism: Cupressus sempervirens; assembly: GCA_028749045.1. NCBI lineage: Eukaryota > Viridiplantae > Streptophyta > Pinopsida > Cupressales > Cupressaceae > Cupressus > Cupressus sempervirens. Next base: position 193,846,658 of record CM053792.1, read on the forward strand.
GAAAGACTACAAAATCCAATTAATAAGCCACTTTGAGTATCAAAAGTGATTAATATACTCTATTGAAAGATATGATATTGGGAATTACTATTAGATATCAAATATTAAGATGATTAAGAAACCAATTAAAGTCTAACCAATAAATTGCTAATGAGAGGCACATCAATCCAAGAACAAAGAGAGAACCATTGATTGTAAGGAATAACTAAATACATCAGAAAAATCAGGCTAGTCCCAAGATCATAATTTAGTTGGCCAAAATGTTCAGCGCTCCCCTCGAGATTCGTGACAAGGGCATAATTGCCTCCTGTGTACTATAAGTTGAGTAATTGTGTCAAACACTAATAGATTGGTCTTTTGGTGCAACAACAACCCCACTCTAACAAGTGGTGTCATAGCTTGGTCACAGGTTTGAATCCTTTGACCTGCGGGTAACACTGAGGGGGATATTGTTGGCAAAATGTTCAGTGCTCCCCTCAGAATTTGTGACAAGGGTTTAATTGTCTTCCATGTACTATAACTTGAGTGATTGTATCGAGCACTAACAGATCGGTCTTTTGGTGCAACAGCAACCCCACTCTAACAAATATACTCTTAAATAATTCCAAATTACAAATCCAAACACTATTGGGGAGTTTTAGAGAAAATTGAGGACGTTTCCAACAAGGGACTTTACACAATCATAAGCTTATTAAAGAATAGATTAAAAAAATAAAATTATATATATATATAAAATATTAGTCGACAATAAATTCTATTCTGTAATGTCCCCTCTTTGCCTAGATGTTCGGAATAGGGACAATTAGCTTGCAAGGTTAGTTGCAAGAGATTTAAGTCATTCCAGCTTTGATTATTATTATGAATTAGGTTCTCTCTATTTGATAAAACAGTTATATTTTAGATATGAATATACTCTTGTAATTCACGTTGGTTTCTGGTTGACACAATATTACTTATATGTGTTCCCTTGTCTGACTACCCATTCATTCTCCTCTATGATGCTAATGTAATCATTACCAGTTTGTTCCTATGCGCTAAGACTTCTTGTTCAATGTCCTCCCTTTATATTTGTTGAGGCTGCTTAAACCTACATGTAATGTCTCAAAGTATTCTTTATCTCCTTCCTCGATGCCTTGTCTACTATTTTCAAAGTCATTGCATTCCTTGTTCATTGTTCGGATATCAAACCTTCATTCTATGTTTTTTGTATGTTGGAGTGACGGCTAGGAGTCTTCAAAGTTGGGTTGCTTCCCCACGTCAATAGATTGTTGTTGCCCATGTCACTAGATGGATGATGTAATATATCCGAATTATCGAACTGTGCCTCTGTTCGTTGGAATTGTCTGTATTGCTCAGAAGAATATGTGTTCCTCATGCTCAGTGATGGTTTGTGACTGATTACTCTACCTTCTGTTGTCATTTTTACTATTAGTCCAGTTTGGTTGAAGCTTCTGGTTAATGCTGGGAATTAAGATTGCAAGCATATTATTTGATTCAAACCACAGTGTGCAGGATTTTTCTTTGGTGGTCTCTACGTTGGAGATAAAGTAGTTTATTTTTGTTACCTCTTCCCTCTCAATCCTCCTCTTAAATAAGGTAGTCGATTTTTGTCTATAGTCAAATGTTTTATGATCTCTTCTGCAATATATAGCCCTTGTGACAATGCATCTACAATGTCACTATTGGAGTCTGTCTCCTTCATGAGGGCAAATCGATGCTATCTCACGGGCCTCTTTCCTCATAAACCCACACCTGATAATTTGTCCCTTGTTCCATATAATTGGATACTTAGCAAATATTGTAATGTATCAATGATGCCAATGTTCTAATGGTGTTTTCTCGGGTAAGCAATATGAGTGCGTGTTCTTCGAATACCTTGCTTTCTGCAACTAGGGTTTGCCACTGAAACCTAAGGATCTTTGTTGATGGTGACTGTGTCTATGTTCCCTCCTGGAGACGACTTCCAATTGTTACCTTCCTTGCTATGTTTTGTATATGAAATATGTAAGTCCTCCCTATCCATTCCATATTCACCCCCTTACCTTATCTATCTTCGATGGCCATTTATATGTGTGTGTAATAGGTAATTGTCACGACTATCCATTGAGTCGTTTTAGTTTGGTTTTTAGTATAATTTAATGTAGTTTATTTTATTTATTTGTTTCTTTCACTTACTTTAATAACATATTTTTAACTATCTTCGTATTAATAAATATATTAATATAATATATTCTAAGATGATTTTATGAATATGATATTATAATAATAATATGTTTATAAGTATATTTATTAATTATTACTATTTATTAAATACTTGTTTTGCATCCTTATTTATAATTATCATAATAAATTTATTATATTGATTGTATTGATCAATATATGTATTATCAGTTTCTTATTATATTAATATTATTATTTATTATTTATTCTATTATTAATTTATTTATTATAAAATCTTATAAATATGGGGACATGACAGTCTGCCCTTCCCAAAATTGCTTGTCCTCAAGCAATGTAATATTTTCTCCTCGTGATTTTTTTATGGTTGATGCACCTCACTATAGTCCTGCAAAAACAATTCCAACTTGGGATTAGATTGTTATAAATATAATTTTAATATTACAAGATTAGATTTAAATTATTAAGAATAAATTTAAAGAAGGAACTTATCTAGATGTAGTAGAACACTTGTGATTCTCCTCTTGCTAAGTGTTACTTTCTTTCTGGGTGAGTAAACCTTCAAAGATGTAGAGTCTTGTCTTAATTCATTTCTGAAAATCACAATATTCATTAGAATGTCCTCTTAACTTCAATACACCTAGTGATCTAATCTTAAAAGAATGTCCTTTAAGAGTTGCTAAGAATGTTCATGATGCTTGATACTCCTTAAGAATGTCCTTACTTTTGACATCCATTGAGAATGTCCCTAATTCGTGGTACTCGGTAAGTAACAAATACTAGGATATATGAAAACATACATGCACAAAATATATATAATCAATGTATGAAGACACAATGTAGACACAAAATATACACATTGATGCATGAAGACATGATGCATACACATGTTAAAAATCTTTGGTAGATTCCTTCCTCTAATTATCATTTTCATGCTACCGGAGTTGGTGGTGGCTAACTCCTTGACAAATAAACCTACATCATATCTTAGTACTCCAAAATCATGACAAGAACATTATTTAATCTTGTAAGTCATTTACTTTATAAAATCCTAATTCCCAATTTAAGCCCTTCTCAAGGAGAAGTTGTGATCAAATGCTTAGCTCTTGGGGGAGTGCTTCTTGGGGCTCTAATTAATAGAACAGCTCTCCACTAAGCACCATCTTCTCACAATGCTTCTCTTTAAGATCTTATGGATAATCAATCTTGATATATCCATGATTCCTAGGAAGGATTTCTTCCTCGTCCTAGGCCTTATGGATACCCACTCTGGTTGAATCCATCCTTACATATGCATATGATTTTCCTTAACAGTATGTACTATCCTTTAGAGATACTCAATTCCTTGCCTCACTTCGTTAAGAGTATTCAATTATAGAATATCTTGTGAAGTCATTCAGAAAGGTTAGTTCTCTGCCTTAATTCCTTCTAGGAATTATTATGCTTTATTTTCCTCTTATTGGTGGCTACTTGGAGTAGTCTATTTCTTCTTCCTCTCGATCTTAACAAATTCAATATTCTGCAAGAATTTATCATTAATTGTAAGAGATCACTAAATCTATGATTGGTCTTATATATATTTGATTGATATTCTTGTTGTGTCCTTTTGAGTTCCATCAGAACATTGTTGAATTAACTATTCCTCTTATTTGAATCCTTCACCATACCACTCATTTCTATTGATTTTCTTCCTTTCCTGCATGATGACAAGAACATGTCATGTCTGTTTTGATCTGAGATGAGTGTTATTTGTTTAGATGACGATCAATCCTGAATGAGTAATGTGTTGATGGTCCTCATATTATTATTTGCCAAAGGGCTAGTGTTCACCACTTCTTCCACAAGTTTGTTAAAAAGTTATCCATAATTCTGCCATAATGTTTTGTATAATTCAATCATATATCTATCACCAAGTATCCACAATCTTTTCACATACTTCACCTTTACTGATGATTCTTTGTTCTCATATGTTGATTTTAAGATTCACCCTACAGGATGGCAAGATCAAGCTCTGATACCACTGTAATGTCCCCTCTTCACCTAGATGTTTGGAATAGGGACAATTAGCTTGCAAGATTAGTTGCAAGAGATTTAAGTCATTCCAGCTTTGATTATAATTATGAATTAGGTTCTCTCTATTTGATAAAATAGTTTTATTTTATATATGAATATACTTTTGTAATTCACGTTGGTTTCTAGTTGACACAATATTACCTGTATGTGTTCCCTTGTCTGACTGTCCATTCATTCTCCTCTGTGATGTTGATGTAATCATTACCAACTTGTTCCAGTGCACTAAGACTTCTTGTTCAATGTCCTCCCTTTATATTTGTTGAGGCTGCTTAAACCTACATGTAATGTCTCAAAGTATTCCTTGTCTCCTTCCTCGATGCCTTGTCTACTATTTTCAAAGTCATTGCATTCCTTGTTCGTTGTTCAGATATCAAACCTTCATTCTATGCTTTTTGTATGTTGGAGTGATGGCTACAAGTCTTCAAAGTTGGGGTGCTTCCCCACGTCAATAGATTGTTGTTGCCCATGTCACTAGATGGATGATGTTATATATCTAAATTATCGAACTGTGCCTCTGTTCGTTGGAATTGTTTGTATTGCTCAGAAGAATATTTGTTCCTCATGCTCAATGATGGTTTGTGAATGATTACTCTACCTTCTATTGTCATTTTTACTATTAGTCCAGTTTGGTTGAAACTTCCGATTAATGCTAGGAATTAAGACTGCAAGCATATTATTTAATTCAAACCACGGTTTGTGCAGGATTTTCCTTTGGTGGTCTCTACGTTGGAGATATAGTAGTCTATTTATTAGTACCTCTTCCCTCTCAATCCTCCTCCCAAATAATGTAGTCGATTTTTGTCTATAGTCAAGTGTTTTATGATCTCTTCTGCAATATACAGCCCTTTTGACAATGCATCTACAGTGTCACTGCTGGAGTCTGTGTCTCCTTCATGAGTTCAGATCGATGCTATCTCATGGGCCTCTTTCCTCATAAACCCACGCCTGATAATTTGTCCCTTGTTCTGTATAATTGGATACTCAGCAAATACTGTAATGTATCAATGATGCCAATGTTCTAATGGTGTTTGCCCGAGTAAGCAATATGAGTGCGTGTTCTTCGAATACCTTACTTTCTGCAACTAGGGTTTGCTGCTGAAACTTGAGGATGTCGAATCTTTGCTAATGGTGACTCTATGTCTGTGTTCCCTCCTGGAGACGACTTCCAATTGTTACCTTCCTTGCTATGTTTAGTGTATGAAATCTATAAGTCCTCCCTGTCCATTCCATATTCCCCCCCTTACCTTATCCGTCTTCGATGGGCATTTATATGTGCGTGTAATAGGTAATGATCACAACTACCCATTGAGTCGTTTTAGTTTTGGTTTTAGTATAATTTAATGTAGTTTATTTTATTCATTTATTTGTTTCACTTACTTTAATAACATATTTTTAACTATCTTCGTCTTAATAAATATATTAATATAATATATTCTAAGATAATCTTATGAATATGATATTATAATAATAATACGTTTATAATTATATTTATTAATTATTACTATTTATTAAATACTTGTTTCATATCCTTATTTATAATTATCATAATAAATTTATCATATTGATTATATTGATCAATATATGTATTGTTAGTTTCTTATTATATTAATAATAAATCGTATTAATATTAATATTATTTATTATTTATTCTATTATTAATTTATTTATTATAAAATCTTATAAATATGGGGGCATGACATATGCATTAAATCATATATAAAATAAGACAAAAATAAATAAATAATAAAATATATGTGTATTTACAAAAGCATTATAAACATAGTGAAGATGTATAAGAAATAAAGAGGCAAATTATTTCATGAAACAAAAGAAAAGCCAATAAATAAACAAAACAATGTGAACAGACAGGAAGGAGTAGGAGCTTGCTGAAAAATTCATTTACTCTGCATCTGCCCTTCTTGTGGCTGGGAGACAAGCTGCAGTTAATGGAAATGGTGCTAAGCATAGTGGGAGAGGGAAACCATTCTTTGAGAGGCATGGCTACTGGGCGGAGGGCTCATTTTTTGTTGCAGATTTAATCAAAAGGAAACCCCAGCTTTCCTGGACCCTTGACCCTCTTTATAAAGAAGTGAAAACTTCAATCAGTGGGCTGGGGGTGGGGCGAGAGATAAGAGGTAGGCTTTGGAGGAAGCTAGTGCCAGATTAAGAAGGGAGATAGTGCTGCCACCAGGTTGAGCTTGGACAGATATTGAGGTTCCATCTCCTTCTTTTAATCGGGCATCTTTGCTTAAGGTTGGGTAAATCATTTTTAACATTTGGTTTAAAAACACTATGATATACTTGCTGCTATATATCATGTTTTGTGGGAAGCAAAGACTTTGAAATCACTTGAAATTTGTTACTAATTAGCTGAGAAATTTGTTTTGATTCACCATGGTCACCATACAAGGAATATATAAATAGTACTCTAAGCATAAGACAACCCACAAATAGTGTTATATGCTGTACAGAAAGTACCCAGTTGTTGTTAGCTTGCAGGTAAGATTAGGATGGGTAGCACAACTTGGATAGATCAATATTGTAATCATGGCTTCTTCTTTGTAATGCCAACCTTGGCAAGGGTAGCAAGTGGATAGTAATTAAGTCTTATGCTATGCTAGTTATTTTTAACAGCCATGCTGAAGGATCTTATAGTCGAATTGCCATAAATACCCTTACTCATTGGTTAAGGGACAACTGGTTTATTTCTCTTGGAATCCATTTTGTCTTCTTTTAAGCACCTTCAAGATCTATTTCTGTGATGATGCTATGCATTGCGTAAATAGACAACCTAGCGGCAGCATATAAACCTTTCAGTAGACCTTTGCCCTACCTGTATTGTAGTTTCTTACTGACAAACTCAAATACACGAACTGGGTCATGTTATCCTTGAAAGAATTGTAACCATTAGATTAGTTATAATTGAGTTATCATCAAATCATTCATTTAATATATATGTTTTACTCCATCATTCTCCAATTTGCTCTACGTGGATGGTGGAAGTAACTTAGAAGTAAATAATTATAGTTAGGTATGCTTTAGTACAATATAAGCTATGATCTTATCCCATAGATAGATGTCAAAACCTATACACGTCACAAACATAAAACCCCCAGCAGCACTGCCAAGTCTTGTGGCAATCCAACTTCGGGATAAAGACCACATATAAGAAGCATTGTTGTTCTCACTTTTACAATCATCTCAAAAAGATAAAATTCAACCACTTGACTATTGGATATATTACATTAAATAAAGGTAGATTAAATGACAAAGACTAATTTAAAATCATTTCAGCCTTGTTTAGTCATGAAAGAAAGGGGCACTAGTAAAAGTAAAGGAACTCGTAGAATAGAATCAAGTCGTGTGAAAATCACATACTTTGAGGTCAACCCTTGCTGCAACTAACATAAATCAGCTACAATTTCTTCTGTGTCACATGATTAATAGCCACAAATTAGCATATGAGTAGGGGTGGCCAAGGTGAGCCTATAGTTTCCTTCTTCCTGGGCATGCTTGATATCTTTTATCATTTGATTAATATATGGAATAATTTAACAAAGAAATAGATGAATAAAATTCTTTAAATTTTTACCATTTGGCAATAGACTAAGGATTTGTCTCAAGTTCTTGGTTAAGGCTCTACACTACTAGCCTTTGTTAGGTAGGCTAAAACTATCTACTTCCCAATCAGGATTCTCTTTCCTGTTATAGTGTTAAGCCAAGTTTAGGCACTAGCTTTTACAAAAACAAATAGAGTTAGGACCCTACGAGGGCATAGGTGAGAATGGTGTACCTCTAACATGTGGCCTAGTCCTCACTATCTGAGGTGATCACCAAAGATTGAATCCTATGACCTGCTTAAGATAAGCTTGTCTGCTTGAGATTGGATGTAGTCAACGAGTGTAATATGCAGACAGACTACCAACCGTACCACATAGATAGAAGATAGATACCATTGGTTGCATGTAGGCTAGGGAATCCACATTGATATAGGGAATTGGACAAATTCCCAAAGGAGCATGTGGGCCTAGGGGCCATCAATATGCTATTGATGGATGTCCTTATTGCTTAGTCATCTAATGGACTATAGGGAAAGACAAATTACTAGTGAGAATGGATATATAGCAACCAAAACAATTTGGGATTTTCCCTTTTTCCTCCAAAAGTTTCCGTCCAAAGCTACTCACCTAAAATGATCTAAAAAGATATTACATAATAAGACTTATTATGTCCCATTTAGATTCCCAATTTATTAAATTAATAATACTTAAATTTTCCTTTTACAATGTTTAAAAATAAGATTGCCAGATCTAAAATATTATTAAATTATTTTTCCAACTTTTCCCCTTATCCTATGGGAATAAAGAAATAGGTATGGATATACCAATTGCCTTATTTCTTAAAAAAGGACATAATAGTTGAGACAACTAAGGATAGAGGATCCTCAAAGGAGATGTCCAACCTTGCAGAAAGAATATGCAACAACATAAATGTTACATCCCAATTTTTGACCTAATTAAAAATATATAGTCGTTGAGGTTCACATGAAGTCAGTTGATAGTTAAATTTTTTATAATCCAGTGAAATGGTAAGATGGTTAGTCATTATAATTATTTATCACAAATTCATGGAATTGAAGAGGCAGTTAGCCGTTATGATTATTTATGATTAAATAACTTGTTATAGTAATATGATTTAACTGCGGAGAATTTCCTTGAAGAAGCACGTCGAAGGGGTGGAAGCATTGTCAAAAAAAAATTAGGCACAAGAGCATCACCATCACTGGGCAAATGGGTTGAAGACCTAGTGACTTGAACATCAGGATACAATCAATGAAACCGCATGAGCTATTTAAATAAATAATTTGAGAAACATAAAAGAATTGAATTAAAACATAAAACGTAACTCAAAGGATTTAATATGATCTTGAAAGATCCCTAATGGATCTCTTCTGCTGATCTGCTGTAATTTTATTATTTTTAAATTTGTTTTCCCTGTTTAATAATATTTTCTTGCAAAGCTAGACAGAAGTTGCAGAAGGGTTTGAGTATTTTATGCTTTTGATGATTTTGCAATGAGTAATAACAGAAGTACAATAACCTGAACCAGTTCTGAAAATATATTTCAAATATAGCCAAAGTAATTCCGCTTCAAGTAGATTTTTAAATATAAAACCTAGTTTGTAACCGGATGAAGATTTACAATAATATCCAGATGATTACAACCAAGGATAAACCCAACCTGAAGGCGTGAAGAAGAAATATGAACCCAGAAAGAAGATACGGCCAGATTCCAGCTCTCCAATGTTGCACATGGGAAAGAATATGGCTGCCAGGTGTTGCCGTACAGCTGCAAAGTGCCCACACATGGATAGAATGCCCAAATCCCAGCTGAAACACTAATTTAATATTTCATTCCCAAGAAGAAACAATGCACAATCTCCAAGATGCCTCTGATTGCAACAAATCCAAACCACTATTTTGGGGGGCTACGTCCCAAACAGGCAAAGCAAGTGGGGTTGGCGTCCCAAGTGTTGAAAGCTCAATCAAAGCCCAAATTGCAAATCCAAGATGTAATATGTCAATAATGAATTAGAACTTTCTCTTTACCTCCTTATAACCCACCATACTTAGCTTGAACCCTAAAAATGTCTCCATGTGGCGTTGGGTTATAAAATAACATATTTCTCATTTTTAAAGTGATCAAGTATCCAAAAACTGACCTTTTTCCCAATAGAAAGAAATTTGTTCACCAAAATGCTCTGAGTCAAAAGAGAAATATTTAGAAAAGTTCAAGACCTTTCCAACGAGCTATTACACCAAGGGATACTCATCCAGATGAGGCCAAAAAACCCCTTATTACTCCAAAATGGCTATAACTTAGCCTTATTTAAATTATTAAAATGCTAACTTAGGAGAATATATAAATATATTAAAATATTTCCCAAATAGCGAACTGATAGCCCAAAACACCTCTACAAGGTGAAATTGATCTCGTCACCTCCTGTGACTGATGCCGGATACTCTGAAATAACTAACAGTCTCATCCCTCAAAAATAGGGATACTCCTAAAAAATAGGAATGTCTCTGAATCTCCTGAAACTGAAACCATAGAATGATCTTGTAGAGACTCAAGAATGTAACCCATCTCCACCTCCTTAAATGTAGGAAACTCCTCTTTCAATTAAGAAACTGCTCTCAATTGCTCTCCTACTGTCTGAAACTCCAGATCCGAACACTGTGTACCCTGACTAAGTCCCTAAACACCATTGCCAGCCTATGAGACTTTAATGATAGGCCAACTCTATCATCTCTGATGTCGACTCTAGAAAGGGGACATGACCGATCTTTATATATATATATATATATATATATATATATATATATATATAAATGAAAGGGCACCATTATATTATAATAATTTAATAAACTAATGTCACCTCATTAATATATTCACATGTACATTTATATATATAAATTATAATAATATTCAAGATAAAATAATATATTTGACTTATAATCTTCCAGCTCTATTCTTTCCATTTTTATATTCTTTACTTTTAACCGATTAACACTTGGCATGATAAATCGATTTATTACTTGGAAATTCAAATGGCATGTAATCTTTCTTTTAACCGATGGGAGCCATGAAGTCAAGGCTCGTTCCTTTTTATGTGAACCGAGAAAGGAGTCGGATTCATTCATTCCACACTCGGCCATGATTCTCACTATCCCTACCACCTTTAGCACCCAGTTACACACCATTCCGTAAGCTGTGAGTCCCCTCTATTTACTAGATTTAAACTTTCATTGCAAGCAGCAGCTTTTCCATTTATATCAACCATCGAGGAATAAGCCATTTGCATTTGATACATCTGTTGTAACTGCAATTGGATTATACTCAGCAAGTAACATCTCAACATAACTGGAGAGGACAAATCTGAGTTCGGGTTCATCAGAACAATAACAATTACTCATCAGGTCATGCTATTTCAATATCATTTTATAATAGCCAGTTAGGCTCACAAGATTCTTTCTTGTCCAGATTTATTTCAAAGCTACACTATGAGTTTGTTGCATACTCCAAGTCCTTTGTTAACAGTCTTCTTCTTTTAACTTTCATAATAAATTAGATACAACCCTTATGGAAGCAATTTTCCAAATGCATTAAAGTCTGGATTGAAAATACTATCCAATGATATTTTTCAAATAGTCTCAAGAACATAATCTTCTGGTCACAGTTGTGATAAGCATACTAAGCAAAAAATCTATGCATAAAGCGGATTGCAGCAAGTTTCAGTATTTATCATGGTGATATCTTGTTTGATATCTTGTTTGAATTTACAGATTGAACTTTTTTAATTTAGCCTTGTTCATGGCAGGTGATAACCAAGTAACCATAGTATGGATCCTTATGCCAATGGATATTAAAATTAAACAATCAATTCTGAAGTCTTTAAAGAATATAATCTCTCAAATCACAGATTGTGATAAATTGGAATAAATGTTAATTATGAAACAGTTGAAAATCAATAAAAAGAACCGGTTGTTCTGAGAAATCAAACACTTAAGACTCACCCGGCTGTATAGCCAAGGAAAGGGTGAAGAAGTGAGAGAAAGAGATCTACAATAACAAGAAAACATAATCATATGTGATATAACAATGTTTATTATTTTCAAGGAAAAAATTTAATAGCTCATGTGTGGTCATGTTTATTGTATTTCCCTGCTGTCAAGTTGAGTGGTGTAATTAGATACCAGGATGCTTAGTGGATGACAAGATGTTCCCCATCTATTCCATGTAGGGAGGGTCTTTCTCATTAGAGATTGTGTGGGGATGACTTTTGGTCCGAGGTTGGGTGGTTAAGCCCCTAACAATGTTTCACCTCTCCCCAAGTTGTCGGACGTACAATAGACAAAGATAAGCTATACATTCAATTGTTTGTCGGAAACAGGTATTTTTACTTTTATGATGTATATGCAAGACTAAGGTAAGATTAATCGAGTTATATCATCGTCATAGATATTTTACATTTGGTTGCGAGAGATAGATTTAACTAAAGGATTGTTATAACAATCTTTCATTTATATGAATAATAAATATGAGCATATCTTCTAATCTTATGTTATTGCCACAATCAAGCAATCGGAAGGAAAGGAATGATACAGTGGTATCTGAAGCCCTAATTGATTCTGTGGTATCTAGAGCCCTAAAATGATACAGTGGTATCTGAAGCCCTAATTGATTCAGTGGTATTTGAAGCCCTAATTGATAGGATGGTATCTGATGCTCTAAATGATCCAGTGGTAATTGAAGCCCTAAGTGATACAGTGGTATTTGAAGCCCTAAATGATGCAATGGTAATCGATGCCCTAATTGATACAGTGGTATGTGATGCCCTAATTTTATATAATGGTATTTAATGGTAATCGTTATTTAATTTTGATATAGTAGTATTGGATGGTAGTAGTTGTATGATATTGTTATAGTGGTATTTCTGGACTAATCTGGATGATTGCAGAAGCATTTTTACAATGATTTATCGGTTCCAAATTCCATCATATGTAGATTTTACTATCTATAGTAAATTCATTGATGGTGTTTTCAATTCTTAGTTAAGAAATTTTGTTTAACTGATTTTAACTGTACATCTCATTCATATGAATGTAACTGACATAACTGTCTTCCTATGAAAATGAAGTAATAACTGTAATTCTTGGATATGTTAGTTGTAAATTTAGACCCGGGAAAACTAGTTGTTACAAGGAATGCCCAAACAAATTAATGAACACAGTTGGAAGAAACATCACTTGATTATCATCAAGTTGGCCTACAAATGCAGATATTACATTGTCGTTGTCAATATACAATTGCTACATAATTGCAGGTGATCGATCCTCGAAATAATGGAACTACAAACAAAGTAGAGTTATTCCAGTTGCTTCCCAAATCTATTCTACCTCCTAATCATGTAACACACTTGCCACTTCTTGCACTATCTTCCCTATCTAAAACTAGAATTACTACCCTACTTATAAACAAGATCTGAGCCACAAGTCAGCTTATCCGATCATTAATTTCCAAAACAAAGGAAACGCATTACAAACAGATTGGTTAGGACCCAAATCATATGAACAACCCCAAATGAATACATCGTGTTGTGTGAACATTCAAGAGGGTCAATGAAATGTATTAAAACATTGAAAAATGCACCTATCCACATCGCATGCCATGAATCTCCATTGCAATTCGTAACCACCCTAACCATTAGAACAAAAAAGTTCGTAAAGGGCCAAACCAATCTTAAGATAATTTCATCTAGAAACATTAGAATTGGATGCGAAGCTAGGCATAGGATCTCCATGATGTCTAGGCCACACCTTAAGGATTGCATAAGGGTACTTGCCGACTAGATTGATCACAAGCTAAAACAATAGGAACTATTCAAATGAACAATAAATAGATAAATAGAAAGGGAATGCTTTTGGGTGATGCAAGATTGCCAACGACCTAAGGATGTTACTGCATAAGACACCCTAGGTGAAAAAAGTTGTTCCGTAAAAGGCATTTATGAACATCTGATAGGATTTGGAATGTAAATTTCATACTTTTTCTTCACTGACTTGTCTTCTCCATCAGAAGAACAAATATTGCTTTGATTCTGCACATGGCCACTCTTACTATTGTTGATGCAAGTGTTCAAATAATCTCCTGTAGAATAACATCCACCATTAGGTATTTCACTACTACAACTACCACAACCATTGTTCAGATTTGTTAAAACATATAGCTTCGATCAAACAAATCAACAATATTTGAATGTAGATCAATCTGACTAATTGTGCAATGATCATATGTCATAATACCGATGTTCATACACTTCCATCTGAGATCATATCTCAGTAATGATCGAATAGTATTATGATCCTTAATTGTTTAAGATCAATATCAATCTATATAATTGGGTTGTGAATGAAACGACTTCATTATGGTCTTTAGCATTAGTTTAGACTTTGTGATGTCTAACTAATGCCGAACAAGTATGATAATCATACACCGAACAAATGTGACGATGAATGGTCATGTCTCTATTCAGAGACCTGACCATTCACCATCACACCCCTCATTAATATATATACTCAAACTGCCTAATATTGCTAAGCATTGAAATCGATAAATGCAAGGCATATCTAAAGGAAAGCAAACAGAACTTAAAGAAATTTAATACATCATATAAAATTTGAATAACATTAAAATCTGATAAAACTTTACATGGTGGAGACCTGACCATTCACCGTCACACCCTTCATTAATATATATACTCAAACTGCCTAATATTGCTAAGCATTGAAATCGATAAATGTAAGGCATATCTAAAGGAAAGAAAACAGAACTTAAAGAAATTTAATACATCATATAAAATTTGAATAACATTAAAATCTAATAAAACTTTACATGGTATCAGAGCAAGGTTAAAGAAAGATCTTATTAAGTTTGAGAGATCAAATTTTCACCTTGAGTTGCAATCTCTTATTATTCTTCTAAAATGACAAACATGTTAAGATTCGAACACCATCTTGCAAGTGCTGACAACTTCGAATCTTGGAAAATTTGAATAATGATGCTACTAAAAGAGAACAAATTAGAATCCTTCATAAAAGAAGAAAAGGAAGAACCAAAAGATGATCCAGAGAAAACTCTATGGATTGAGAATAATGAGAAAACCATGAAAATAATAGTGGATGTTGTTCAAGATAATATAGTACCTATTGTGGCAAAACACGTAACAACATATCGCATGTTTAAAGCAAAGTAACGAGACTCGGACCTGGCTCGGACTTGCCAAGGGTAACTCGACTCGTGACCCAGCTCGGACTTGCCTATGACTCGGCAGTGACTCGGCAAAGTGATAAAACCCTTGAAATTTAGAGATTTTTTGGATTTAAATTAATTCCATGCACCCATTATTGAATAAAGATTAAAGACATAATTACATCATAAAATAGAAGGTAATTTGATCACATAGATAACATACATCGATTATGTAACTACAACGGAAAAAAAATTAAAAATCAACCGACTCAGATGAGTCAGCCGAGTCACCCTGCCGAGTCAGGCGTGTCAGCTCAATTGACCCGCCGAGCCAAGGTCACGGGTCATTTTGACCCAGCTGAGGTAACTTGACTCGGTGACTTGGACGACTCACAACAAGTCTCGTTACTACAGTTTAAATCCCTTGAAAACGCATTTATAGTAAATAACACTGGCAGAAAACTTGCCCTTAAGAGACAAATGAATAATATTAGCATGAATAAAGGAGAATCAGTAAAAAAAATTCATGAGAATCACTGAATTGAGAGATCAATTATCTTCAGTTGGTTACGAGATTGACAATCAAGAATTATCCCTAATAGCATTAGGAGGACTACCAAATTCATGGGAGCCATTTGTACAGGGTATAAGTGCAAGATCTGAACTTCCAAAATTAGATCGATTAAGATCTGATTGTCTTCAAGAAGAGTCGAAACTAATGACAAAAGGAAATCAAAAGACAATAGATGAAGACATTCATGTTCTTAATACCAACTCTTATAAGAAGGGCAAGAAGAAGAAATCCAAAAGGAAAAGAAATTTTCATGGAAAAGGATCTTAAAAATAGAAGATAGACCTGTCTAAAATTCAATGTTTCTGATGTGATCAATATGGACATTATGCTCTAAATTGCCCTGATTGATCAAAACTTAAGCATCATTTGCCAAAACTGATAAATCAAACGAAGATCAAGATCCTAAGAAGTATGCCTTCTACTCAGCCTCATCTAGTTAAATATTAACAAAGTCCAACACTTGGATAGTTGATAGTGGATCTTCAAGACACATCACCGGATATCAAGACAATCTAGAAAGCATGCAAATAGAAACAAATGAAGCTACAAATGGGGATGATTCTGCACATTCCGTAAAAGGAATTGGAACTTGCACCATCAAACTAAAATCACGAAAATCTAGTCAGCTCTCTGGAGTACTACTATATGTACCAGGTATTAAAAGGAACTTAATATATATATCAGCACTTGAAGATGATGGCTATAGAGTTACATTCATGGAAGTTAAAGTGCTAGCATGGGCAAAGAATTCATCTATAAAGAAGGCTCAAGCTATAGGAGTAAGACAAGGATTGATATATGAACTTTTCTCTAAGACAAGTCATGCACTTGTTCATGAGACCTCAGATTCAAATGAAATCTGGCATCGAAGAGTAGGTCATATCAGCTTTCGTGCCTTAACATCTATGGTAAAGTTGGTAACTGGAATGCCCAAATTAAGTCAAATTCAAAATGAATCTTGTAAAGGTTGTGCCTTGGGGAAAAACACAAAAAAATCATTTCCTAATAGTTTGAGAAAAACTAAAGATGTGTTAGAACTAGTCCACTCTGACCTATGTGGACCCATGTCAACACCATCCTTAGGAGGATATTTGTACTATGTGATATTTGTTGATGACTTTTCGAGGAAGACATGCATGTACTTCCTTAATTGCAAAGAAACTAAAGAGATTCTTAGAAAATTTAAAGAGTTCAAAACTACCACTGAAAACTCCTCAGGAAAGAAAATTAAAGTTCTAAGAACAGATAGTGGAAAAATAATACACTCCAAAAATTTAAAGAATTATGCAAACTTGTTGGGATTAAGAGGAAGTTTACAATTCCCTACAATCCACAATAGAATGGAGTTGTTGAAAGAAAAAATAGAACTATTGTAGAAGCTGCTAGGGCTATGATATATGATCAAAATTGAGCATGTCATTTTGTGCTAAAGCATCTAATACAGCAGTCTATATTCAAAACAGATGTCCTCACTCACGTCTGGACAAAAAAAACTCCCAAAGAAGCTTTTTCTTTTATGAAACCTGACATTATCCATTTCAGGATATTTGGATGTCCTGTGTATGTTCATGTACCTAAGGAGAAAAGGACAAAATTAGAACCTACTGAAAGAAAAGGAATTCTTATTGATTTTAGCGAAACAATAAAGGGTTATAGAATCTACATACTTGGACAAAAACAAATAGAACTCAGTAGAGATGTCATCTTTGAAGAAGACATCTTTTTCAAAATTGCCAGAAGTTCAGATGAACTAGATATGTATGATTCATCCTATTCCATAGAAGAGGTTCCCACTCCTGAGATTCAGAGGGAGTACCTTGAAGAGACTTCAAATGAAAATGAGATCCTTCCAGAGACTCAAGAAGAGAGTCTTGACAATAATTCTAAGAGGCCAATTTGGGCAAGAAAAATAATAAAGGAAGGAAATGAATTTGCAGCACCTACAAGAATATTCAAAGAAAGCAAAAGACCTCGCAAATTAACATACAATTCCTTCATGTGTGAGGTTCCAAACTTTGAACCTTCGAATGCTTCTAAAGCTCTCATGCATCAAGTTTGGAAAGATGCGATGATAGAAGAATATCAGTCAATACTAAAGAATGATGTTTGGGACATAGTTCCTAGACCTAAAGGAAAATTTGTTGTTTCATGCAAATGGCTCCTGAAAGTTAAATAGTGCTACAGATGGTAGCATTGAAAAACATAAAGCCTGTTTTGTAGCTAGAGGATTCTCTCAAAAGGAAGGAATAGACTTTGAAGAAACTTTTGCACCAATTGCTAGGTATACCTTCGTTAGAGTTGTCATAGCCATTGCAGCTGCTGAAGGTTGGAAAATTCATCAAATGGATGTGAAAATTGCCTTTCTAAATGGAACTATTGAGGATGAAGTATATTTATAGAAACCTGAAGGGTTTGTGACTCATGATGCTACTTCTTATATGTGTAAATTAAAAAAGGCTCTATATGGACTCAAATAGGCTACCCAAGCTTGGTATGAAAGAATTGACAAATATCTGCTAAGTCTTGGATTCTCCAAGAATGATGCTGATCCAAATCTTTATTTTAGAGTAACTAAAGGTGATATGTTGATTTTAATCCTTTATGTTGATGACCTTCTGATTACAGGAGAAGGCCACCTCATTAATCAGTATAAGAGCCACCTCATTAATCAGTATAAGAAAGAATTGACTTTTGAATTCGACATGAAGGACTTAGGGATTCTTCATTACTTCCTTGGATTGGAAGTTCGACAAAAGTCAGGAAACATCTTCCTAAATCAAAAGAAGTATACAGTCGATATTCTAAAACAATTTGGAATGTGGAATTGTCGACCTATGTCAACACCTATGGAAACAAATTTGCACAAACTAAAGGAAGTAACTGCTGAATCCAAACTTATCAATCCCACTTCATACAGAAAAATAATTGGGTCCTTGATGTACCATGTGAATACTCGACCGGATATTTGCTATGCTATGAATCAAAGTAACAAGAATCGGAATCGGATCGAAATCAGCAAGGCCGAATCAAATCGTGAATCGGCCATGAATCGGAATCGAATCGGCCATGAATCGGAAAATTAAAAAAACCCTTGAAATTTAGTGAGTAACTTATTTCATAAACCCTTTATCGCTGATTCGATTCACCGATTCACAAAAAATCGTTTGGCTTGAATCGAATCGCCGAATCGCGTGAATCGCATGAATCGCCGTGATTCTTGGAACTATGCTATGAATGCATTGAGTCATTTCATGTGTGAACCTCGAGAAGTACATCTTGTTGCTTTGAAACATATATTAAGATATCTGCAGGGCACTATTGGATATGAACTTAAATATGAGAATACCAGCTTAGAGTTGCATGGATATACTGATTCTGATTGGTCCGGAAGTGTAAAAGACTAGAAAAGCACATCAAGATGTTGTTTCAATTTAGGATCAGCTATGATCTCATGGATTTGCAAGAAGCAATCTTCAGTCCCTCAGAGTTCAACCAAGGCAGAATACATTGCAGCAGCAATGGGAACAAGAGAAGCAGTGTGGCTTCGAAAATTGCTTGTGAGTTTATTCGGTGAGCCTCTGAAACCTACCATGATTCACTGTGATAACCAAAGTTGCATCAAGTTATCCGTGAATCCGGTATTTCATGATAAATCAAAGCATATAGAAATTCCTTACCACTACATAAGAGACATGGTGGGAAAAAGAGTTATCCAGTTGGAATATATTAATACGAGTGATCAAACAGCTAACATTCTCACCAAGCCTCTTCCAAAGGTGAAAGTTGATAATTTCAAAAAGAAACTTGGTATGGTTGGAATGTAAATCTATGAGATTGAGTCTCAAAATTGTAAATTTGTATTAATATAAATAAAGATGTTTAAAGTGTACACTCTTTTGTCATATCTATGACTCTATGACTTATGGGCCTATCCTATATACATTATTAAAATGCGACGATCGTTTATAAATGTCGACTAACATTATAAGGTGACGACTTTATAATGATTAGATTACTATCATGATGAATATCATGTGACTTGATATTTATGGACTAGTCATGATAGTTAAAAGGACATATTGATTGATGTCATGAGACATGATATCAGTAGAAGATCATTATGTTCTCTTATCATAGCGGATATTATGAGACGTAGTATCTATGGATATACCATGTTCTCTTATGGTAGACATCATTTGATGTCTAAGCATACACCATATCTGAGAAGAATATGATGAGACTTGACGTTCTTAAGCATATCCTCCGATATCTCAAGTTAGTACATATGTGTTTGTCTTCCCTAGCTAAGAGGGAGTGTTAAAACATATAGCTTTGGTCAAACAAATCAATAATATCTGAATGTAGATCAATTTCACTAATCGTGCAATGATCATATGTCATAATACCGATGTTCATACACTTCCATCTGAGATTGTATCTCAGTAATGATCGAACAGTATTCTGATCCTTAATTGTTTAAGATCAATATCAATCTATATAATTGGTTTGTGAATGAAACGACTTCATTATGGTTATTTGTATTAGTTTAGACTTTGTGATGTCTAACTAATGCTGAACAAGTATGATAATCATAGACTGAACACATGTGATGGTGAATGGTCATGTCTCTGAATTTCACTAATCGTGCAATGATCATATGTCATAATACCGATGTTCATACACTTCCATCTGAGATTGTATCTCAATAATGATCGAACAGTATTCTGATCCTTAATTGTTTAAGATCAATATCAATCTATATAATCGGTTTGTGAATGAAACGACTTCATTATGGTCATTTGTATTAGTTTAGACTTTGTGATGTCTAACTAATGCTGAACAAGTATGATAATCATAGACCGAACACATGTGATGGTGAATGGTCATGTCTCTGAATGGAGACATGACCATTCACCATCACACCCTTCATTAATATATATACTCAAACTGCCCGATATTGCTAAGCATTGAAATCAATAAATGCAAGGCATATCTAAAGCAAAGCAAACAAAACTTAAAGAAATCTAATACATCATATAAAATATGAATAACATTAAAATCTGATAAAACTTTACAGGATTAAAGTTACCAATCCATTATCTCTTCCACCATCATCACTGCAATTTCCAACCAATATCTTCTTCATCTCTCGTTGTTTGATTCCACCTCTAACATCTAACATATCAGCCTTCAGTCCATTCTTATGATTTGTCTGCTCATCTGATATCACCATTCCTCTGGTAACCTGCTATAACATCAACATTTGATTGTCATCAATCTTCAAGTTCAGTGGTGCACATCCTTTAGCAATTGTACAATCTCATAAACCTTTTCAGCCACTTGCTATAGGTCCATCACCTTCTGATCCAAAACAATCTAATCTCCTAAGGTGTTGTTGAGTGTCGGTTTTGTACCACTACATAACATATAGCAATTGAACACTTGATATAGAATATCAAATCCTCAATTCCTCTCTTGAAAAGCTAATACTCGTGAAGACATGAGAATAACTCCAATGTTCCTTACACCTGTGGATACTAACTCAGTTATCGATGTGATTTTCTGGTAATCACATAGGCAGGCTTACGTTATTCATTCGAAGATAACTTGGTGGTACTTCGCTTGCTTGACTTGTTCTTTTCTCTTTGATCACTTTCACTTTCAACTACTCCTACCACTAAATGCTTATTACTCTACTACTCCTCCTATGGATGGAGAAATTTTAGAAATGGATGGGGATCTAACCAAATGAAAACTTTCCAAGCAGCGCTACCTTCATTGGTGTGATGATTCTAAGGGATACTCTTAGGATTTTCACACTAACACCTATCTTCCAACCCAACTTGAAGTACAAGCGAAAAGATGATATGCAAGTAGAACTTAGGAGCAATTGGACTAGATTACCACACAAGGCTTCCTGACAAGCCACTAGGATGCTAGTGGCCTAGTATATAGGTCCCTATCAAACATTCACTAACATCACCATACAATTAGCCATCTACTTCTACTCTAACAACATGAAATGAAATCCTACTTTTAATTTTAGAGATGAGAAGAACCATGCAATACACCAAAATGATCATGTATATCCAGCATGCAAGCCACAATAATGAATAGAGAACAATTTTGATAGTATTTTGGCAACAATTCTCCAACATAACTTTCTCACAAATGAGAGCAAAATGGCCTTATATAGAGGCTCCAAATTACAATGAATGGCCGAGACTAAGAGGCAAAATCAAGGCCCAAGATTATATCTTACAAACCCTAATTAGGGTTACCATTATTCAACCAATTACATGAGGGCACCAACTTTGCGATCCAATGAGAAAATTACAATAATTTGTCAACCAATGAGAACATAGGACACTTGACATGATTTAATTGCATGCACATGAAAGTGCCACCTCATCAACCTTATCTTATAAATTTATTCAATCCTTGAGATAAGGTGAAGCCTTGGATGCTTGAGCTTGTCCTTAGAAACTTTCTCATCACCGCTCGAACTTGCTTGTACTTGATGTCCTGACCCTGAAAGGATGAGGTCTTCATGCACTTGGGGTAATCTTGCCTTGGCCTCGATGGCTTCCTTGGATATGAACTTCTTTGCAACTTGAGAGCTTTGCTCTTGGCCACTACCTTGAAATCGAACTTAACCTCCCCCATTATCTTTGCCTTCCTTAACCTTCCTAGTCTTCCATCCTTCTCATTCAAATCCAACCAAGCTAGCTTGCACGAATAGTGAGGCCTTGCCTAGCCTCAAATATTTTCAAATCTCTTCTACTAATCCGCTCTTTCTTGAAATTGCGGGGCTTCTTGAATCTCAATCTTCAATCAAATTCGCCCTCACCCGATTTCATTCTCCACCAAAGCTCGCACTTCAACCTTTGTCGGCTTGCAATCAAATAGAAGGGCTAGGACCCCATGTGGAATTGCTTCTAATTTTGCACTGCCCTAAGTTGTAATTCTATATTTTCACTTATAATTCTAGCCCAATCAAATTTGCCCTTTCCATGTACAATTTCATCAATAAAGTATTACATCCAATTCTCGAATTGCATACCTTGTGAGATGCCCATGACTCAATTGAGCAACACAATGAGGTCACCATGCTCTGATTTGAAGTCTGATCGGGTGAACCTTGATGCCTTGGTGACTCACTTCTTGCCTTCATGTACCCAATTCTGTTTTAGGAGAGTGAAGTAAGCATCCTGATTATCCTGGTGGAACTTGGCAACCCCATCCATCATTTGTCTCTCAACCGTATCATGTTTTACTGTACCGATATTGGTATCGGTAATTCGCCTCATTTTTGAGAAGAAGGTGGTTTTGGGCATCATTATCCTCTTTGTTTTTCTTAGTATTTGTTCCCTTAGGGTTCTTTCTTGCACTAACATCTACCATCCTAAACACTTATTTATGCCCTTTCATTCTAAGTGATATGGACTACCCTTATCAATCTCCAACCTTCTTTCTATCAATGATTCTAACTTATTTATGCCTCGCCAAGTCCTATCACTACACTTATCAATCTCCAATCTTCAACCTAGGGGTGCGACTACCACTTATTTATGCCCTTTCGTTACCTTAGGATGGACTAGACTTATATCTCCCAACTTCATTCCTAGGGTGGTCTAGCTTATTTCTGCCTCGCCAAATGTCCTATCATAGATTCTACACTTATTTCTCCAATCTTCAACCTATAGATGGGATGATGAAGTGGTGGATGATGAATGCAAGAAGAACCAAAAGAAACAAAACTGGACAAGAACAAGGAGCGAAATCCGCTTAAGGACCACCTTTCAGCTGTAGAATGAATTGAATTCACCTTTACCAATAGTCGGGTCCTCTTTGAAGTTCAGATCAGACTTAAGAATTTCAAGCCCTTTGCAAATAATGATGCCCTAGCTAGAAAAATCAGAATTATGTCCTCTTGAAATTGCCCATGCATGTGCCAAAAATCAGACTTCAATCATATGTTTCCTTTACCTAATAATACTGTCCAAATCTGATGCAAAATCACAGCTCCTCAAGAAAATCAGTCCTCCACAAATTTCGGCCAGGGCAAAAATCGCAGCTCTGTATGGAAGAAAAAAAATCAGACCTCAAACATGAAAATCTGCCCTAGAAACAATTCGCTAAGGCCTTGAAATATGCTCCAAGCACCCAAATCTGCTCTTTCAAAAATCACTAAGTCTAATAATATTCTCACAGAAGGCTGCCTCAAAATCACCAAAGAAAGGAAGAGACCTGTTTGTGGAATGAGAAATGAAGGAAGGGTGGAAACCTTCTTATACCCAACTCTACACACTCCTCCTAGCTGGCCAACTAGCCCTAGGAGAGAAAGAAAATTTAATTAGTGCACAATTCTGGCCCAGATTAAATGCCAAGCTAAAAATTAATTTTGCCTTAATGAAATTTTGCATTTTTTTAATTGCCGGTTAAGACCAAATTTGCAAAAATAAAATTAATAAAGCCTTGGAGATGCTAAACATTTTCATTTAATGATGTTCTAGTGATTAAAATATCATTTAAAATCGGATTTGGCAAGCCAAAATCGATTTCTTTCAATTTTAATTTACTAATTTCTTAAAAGATTTTAAAATCTTCAAGATGAATTTAACCTTTTTAATGCCGCTTTTTGCAGTTTAATCCAAAATCGATTTTGCAATGCCATTTTAATTTTTAACAAAAATAAATCATTTCTCTAGAATCTAAAATCAATTTTCCTAATTCAATTTCACCATTACAAAATCAATTTTTTCACCAAAAAATTAAAATTTTCCAAAAGAAATAAATCTAAAAAAAAAAAAAATTTAAAATGCTAAATATTACATAATTACATCCAGTTTTCAAAATAAAACCGTCTAAGTCCAAAATTTTGAAATTTTATCTTGCAAAGTATGGTCCAAATTATCGAGAAAATATTGTCTTTGAAATTTGTTCAGCCTAAGAATAAAATTACCAGTTCCAGAAAATCAGGGTAAAACTAGGTGAAAAACAAATCTAACCTCCTCCCTCCTAGCCTGAAGGTGTCCAAGGCGAAAAATTTTCTAAAATCGAAAATTTTTGGACAACTTCAAAAAATTATTGCCTAGGCAATCAAAAATAAATAAAAGGTCCCCAAAAATTTTTTGGCCGATGATGTGAAAACTTCACAACAGGTGTAAGTCCTCATACTTAGGTTCTTAGCTTTCATTTTTTCATCCTTCAAAGGAAGTAAATTAAATCTTCTCTCATGTTTTATGATAGAAAAAACATTCCCTTGAAAATCATGAATAACATCAACATCATATTGCAATATTCTACCCAACAAAACATGGCAAGCACTCATGTTAACCACATCACCTATTATTTCATCTCGGTAAGGTCCAATGTTGAAATTAACCCAACATTTTTCTTTCACTTCCACTAGGTGATCATCATGAAACTAACTTATCCCATAAGGACAAGATTGCTTGAGTCTTCTCAATCCTAACTTTTGTACCATTTCCTCAGATACAAGGTTATTTGTACTTTCACTATCCATTATCACTTTGTAACATTTGCCACCAAACTTGCAAATAGTTTGGAACAACTACCTTCTCTACATAGGCTCAAATTCCTTCTTACTCAACATGTCTCTTCTAGACATTAGTGTCAACTGACTTGGTTGTCGTCAGAGATTTTGTACTTTGTCGTTGACGTCGTTGGTAAATAGTTTGTAGCGGACATATTGTATGTAGCCGACGAACTCCTTCAAGAAGGTTCTTCGGATAGTATTTATACCCCCTCCGAGAGATAATTGTAAATCATCTTATGCTCGATATGTAATCTCTTGGCATATGCGAATAAAGGAGTATTGTTGTTGATGTTCATTACCTGTGTGCATTACTTAATTAATCTATGCGACTATGGAGTTCCTCTTTCCACAGCTTCGTCTTATTTCTTCCGTGAGCGCTAGTCTTAGTCTCCACGCAGATTATAGGGTTGTTTCTCGCGGCTGCAACTTCTTCCCCGACTTTATTTCATCTTTCCATCTGGCAACTGTTGCATCCGTGACTTGCTTGGCCCATGGAGACTTTCTTTTAACTTGCAAGTGTTTAACCCGTGGGCTATATTGTCCATGCGCATTCTCTCTGAGCCTTGGCGTGCTTGCACTCAGCACTTTGCGTATTCTCATGACTGTTGCTCTGCTTCTGAGGCGGCATTCTGTGAAGGAGGAGACTTGTGCAAGACACGTAATTGGAATTTTGTTGATGGCCATGGTTCCATTCTTCTCTGCAATTCCAGTTTTGGTAACATTATATGATTGGGCGGAGGTATTGTGAGCTCGGCGGTTGGTGGTGTTAGATCCTATAGAGTTCTAAGATTCTCATGGCTTAGGCAATGGAAAGGCGGACATTTAACGCATATTCCTTGCAGGGAAGCGTAAGTGACTGGAACCCTATATTATATAAGGAGGAAAGAAGCCATTATGGAATCGGCAGGGAAACGGAAGTGGAAGAACCAGCTGAAGACAAGTATGGAGAAAAATGCCAAAGTTCTAGCCTCTGGAATCCGAGTTGCAGGGCCATTCGCTTCAAGCAATAAGAAACAGAAAGTCAGGGCAGAACTCACTCATCTCACTGTCCAGTTTGAGGGACTCAATGGAAGTGAATGTCGGAAATGGTGGCAAGAAACTCCGGACGTCGACCTGGTTAAGAAAATTTTGATACGGGCACATGTGCATTGGGCCATCCAGCTTTCAGTTTTTTTTATCCAATTATTTGAATCAGTTTTGTGGACCATGATAGAAGCATATAATTGGCACAACAGAACAAGCACATTTTTGTACAAAAAGCATAGGATGACAGTTTCTTTTAAGCCTAGGGATTTCACGAGGGTTTTTGGCATTCCTGGTCCTAGAGGTAAGAAGGTGGAAATCAAGAATCACAAGCTCTCTCAAGAACGGAAGGAACACTGGATTCAATTAGTGGGTTGCGATCTTACACTAGAGGAGATGGAGTTAGTGATCAAGGATCTAAATGCAGAGGACTTCAGCGGGATCTTATTCGGGAAGGCCACTGGAGGTGCATTATGGACGTTATCAAGAGCAAGCTAACAGGAGCAACTCGGGCTTCAGATATAGCGTTGTCGTAGATAGTATTCATGAATGGCATCATGAACGATATGGTATATGATTGGGCTACAGTTCTTGCTGACAGTATGGAGGAGTTCATGACACTCCAACACCGCACATTCTTTATGCCGCATCATGCAATTGGCTTATTTCTGGAGGCAGCGGTTAATTAGATACCAATGGACGATTTTGAGGCACCACCTCCAGAAAAGTTGGCACAAGGAGAGTCTTCGATATTTTATTGGAGACATCTGGACACGGGTGGGACAGCAGTGGGATAGAAGAAGGTACTTTGGGGATTGCAAGCGGCTCACAGGGACACTGACAACGGACGCGAGGAGACTTTGGAGACCAGCGAGGCGGAGTACGAGGAAGAGAGTACTTCTGTGGAAGTTGGCAACGAACTAGCAAATAGTGAGCCCACATTTTTCACCCCGCTGCAGTTGTCAACTTCGGCGCACTTGTCCGCTCCCATGTCACACATTCCTTCTTTTGGTTAGCATGATGCACCGGTAGTGATGACCCCACCGGCGGTAGCAGATGTCCCATGGGCAATGGTTGAGGGTACCGATGACAGATGTTGCACCGACAACCACTCCAAGTGTTACTTTCTCCACAGTAGTGGCGGATGTTGTTCCAGTTGCACCAGCGCAACCAGTCCTGCAAAGGGTAGAGTTGCTAGTGTCGGAGCATGAGCCCCAAGTTCGCTTGGATGTGATTGACTGTGATGCGAGATAGCAGTTCCGACTCATCCCTGCCGAGGTTGGTCCGTCCATCCAGTCCCCCAGGCACCTAGGAGTATCAACTACAGTACTAGAGCCTCAGGAAGTGGGGGTGCCACAGGCTGAGGTTGTGCCGAGAGCAAAGGAGGCTACACCAGATGTGGGCATGGTTCCTACAGATGAGGAAGAGAATAGTGATGCGGAATGGACGATGGAGGGTTTTGCAAAGGAGGATTATGGGTTGGATGAGGATAGGTGTAGGGACTATCTGAGGACTATGAAGCTTGTGATTCAGAAGGGACACAATGTGGCATTGCAGGCTATGATTCGATGGAGAGAGTGGCATTTAGTTCTAGCTTACATCAAGGGGATTTGTCCGCAACGGTTCCGTTCATGTTTTGAGGAGAGGGGTTGGCCAGCGGTTGAGACATTGGAGATGTTGGCAGATTGGGCCACCGAACCAGAGTTGGGGCCCCGTAACACTCTGCTAGAGAAGATGGGGCATGAGATTGTGGGACTGTATAAGGAGGTTTATTATGCTCGCAAGCGCACAGAGGCGGACAAGATTGCAGCCGAAAGATCTTTGGCGGTTGAGAGGGAGGCTAGAGAGAAGTTAGCGGCAGATTTGGCCAGTCAGCAAGCAGCATGGGCAACTAAGCGGGCAGCTTTGTTGAGGGATAAGGAAGCGGCTATTTGGGATAAGGATGCAGCAGAATAGGAGTTGCAATTAGCCAGGACGTAGGCTATGGATGCGGCGCTTCTTTTGAAGGAGATTGTTGAGGTTAATTCACGGATACAAAAGGATTTGAGCATCCGGACAGAGCAGGTCTATGAGTTGCGTCAACAGCAGCATTCTTCAGGGGCACCACCTTCTCTCTAGTATTTTTTGTTTTGTTGTGTGTGGGTTGTCTCCTCTTTTGTTAGTCGTCAGGAGACAACTTTTCTTTTCAGCCGACTTGGTTGTCGTCATAGATTTTGTACTTTGTAGCTGACGTCGTCGGTAAATAGTTTGTAGCCGCAATATTGTATGTAGCGGACGAACTCCTTCAGGAAGGTTCTTCGGATAGCATTTATACCCCCTCCGGGAGATCATTATAAATCATCTTATGCTCAGTATGTAATCCCTTGGCATATGCGAATAAAGGAGTATTGTTGTTGTTCATTACCTGTGTGCATTACTTAATTAATTTATGCGGTAAGCAATTAGAGATTCTCCCATCTTAGGTGCAACTTCTCTTTCAACAAGTTTATCCTTCTCTGATTGCTCCTCATGTGCCACTAGGTTCTGTTTACCCTTGCTAGAAACAACCAAACATTGGAAAGCTCTATGTCCAACATTCCCACATTTGAAACAAGTACCTTTGAATTCTCCATTATTTTGGCTCCTTCCCTAAATCTTCTAATCAAGTCCTTCAATCACAATTTTATCCTTGCCTTTATCAACAATCGGTATATCCCTAACCATAGGGGTAACTTGTCTTCTCCTCAATTTATCTTCTTCCTTTAGGGTATACTAATAAGCATCGTCAATGGTGCTAATCTGCAACATACTTAACTCATTGAATGTTAAGTCTCATACCATTTACATACATAACCACCTTTACCTTGGATGACTCTTGTTGCTTGGACCTAATTGTAATCGCATAAAACTCCTTGGTATATTGGCTAACTGTCAGATCTTTCTACTCTAGATTCTTTAACCTCTTAAACAATTCAAGCTCGTAATATTCTAGTATGAACTTAGCCTCAAGTCTAGAAACCATAACCCTCCATTTAGTTATCTTAAGTTCGCCATTATCTTCCCCATCTTTCTATAATTCTTTCAACTATAAGGCAACATGACTCTTCAACTTAGTATGTGCCAATCTAACCCTTTGTGGTTCCTTAACATTTTCAAGATCAAAGTAATCTTTTAGTTCATTATTCCATTCTATCGATTCCTCTAGATGTAAATAACTAGAAAGAATGTAACATCAATTCTATGACTCATCCATTTGTGCTTTAGCTCCCAACAATCTTTCCTTCTTGGCAAGAATCTCAACTTCAGCTGTCTCAAGATATTCAACAGCTTCCTCAAATTCATCTTCAGTCTCAGGGTTTATCTTAGCCCCAATTAAGCATTCCAAATCTTAGTCTCAAGGTTTCTCCTAGCACCAATTAAAGTAAATTTGAGATCCTCCATCATCTGCTCTACTCTTTTAGGATTCATTCTTCTAGAGGATATGTTTACCAAGATGCAAATCTTTAATCCCTCAAGTTCGGTGATCTGATTATTGATGCAAGAGGATCCTAGGGCAGTTGGCAATCTTGTATGCTAGAGTGGTTTTGACATTGGAGCTGGAGAACTCAGTTGAAGAAGGTGATGCTCAGTCACTATTGGGGTAGATCTTGGTTGCAATTTTTCCCGAGGAACTTGGTGAATGAAAGGAGCTCAGTGATGCTTATGGTGCTCAGTTGATATTCCGCTCGGTGGAACTAGCACTCGACGATGCGTATGGGAGCTTGGTGGACATGCTTGCTAGGTATACTTGATGATACTTGGCATGCTCGGTGGTTGTTGTTGATGCTTGGTGGTCTGGTTTATTGATTGGGTGTTCTTGGAGTTTGATCAGTTGACTTGGTGCATTTAATATGTGTTGCACATGATCGTGATGTGGATTGATCATGGGATATGTGAGGTCCTATTTGTGATCTTGTTTCTTTCTCCTATGTGTATTTAGTGATTGTTGTAAGCCAAAAAAGGCATATTATGTTTATTTGGGTTCTAGATGATTCTATTTGCAACAGGCCAACTTGTGGTCGTACAAGTATAAAAGGAGGGTATAGGTAGTGTTTTAGGCAGTGGAGTCAATGATTGGGTATTAGAGATTCAGGAAGGAATTCGGAGTTGTGAATTGTGAGCATAGCTAGTAGCTAAGTGTAGGCTTAAGAAACAAGAAGATTGCTTGGTGGCTTGTGAGCATAAGTTTAGATCTTTGACTTTCTTGAGGCTTCTACCATATTGTTGTGTTGTTATAATCTGTGATAGCTAGGGTTGGGAGTATCTGGAACTTGTGAAGTCTTGCAAAACTGTTATTGTAATTGTTTTTCTTTTGTAGTTGGCCATAACTGGGAAGGCCTTACAACCCGTCACATTGTATGTAATTAGTTTTTAATGAATAATGAGTTGGATTTCCTATTAGATCTTGTAGCTTGTGTTGTGTTTCCTTTGTGTGGTTATTTTTTGGTGGCTTGGTCACCTCCATTGGAGGTTCACTAGGCCTTGCACTTCATCATTACAATTCCTAATTTCCCAAATTCGATTTGACATTCTACTGACACCTACAATCTACCTCAAGCAACTAGGTATGTTTGGAAACCTAGAAAAAAACCAACTTTTCCAACTGACCAATCCTTGTGCAACCACACAATTGCAGGCCTGATCTAATCTTTTGCCATCCTACAACCAGGTTCAGAAGTGTGATCTCCAAACTTTGAACAACAAATCCTTCTCTTGCTACCTTGCGCTGAGATTCGATTGATGTAGATCAGAACCTCAGCTTCTACCACTCCACAACAACAAGAGATGCAAGTCAAGACATGGAATTCCAAGTTCTTGTTTTTCTTTGATGAACAACCAACAACCAACTTTATAACCTGCTATGATACCACTAGACACAATCAAGGATAGAGGATTCCTAGAGGAGATGTCCAACCTTGCAGCAAGAATATGCAACAACGGAATTGCCCAAACTAACTAACAAGCAATGAACACAATTGGAAGAAACATCATTGGAATATTATCAAATTGGCCTGCAAATGTAAATATTACATCACTATTGCCAATATACAACCACTATAGGTTCGCAGTTGATCATTCCTCAAAATTATGAAACTACAAACAAACCAGAGTTATCTCAATTGCTTCTTGAATCTATTCTACCTCCTAATCATGTAGAACACTTGTCACTTTGTGCACTACCTTCCTTGCCTAAACCAGAACTACTACCCTACTTATATACAAGATCTCTAGCCACAAGTCAAGCTATTCAATTATTAATTTCCAAGACAAAGAAAACATATTAGAAATAGATAGGTCAAGACCCAAATCATGAGAACAACCCCAAATGAATACATCGTGTCGTGCAAACATTTAAGAGGGTCGATAAAAGGTATTACAACATAGAACAATGCACCAATCTGCATTGCATGTCGTGAATCTCCATCACAAGCCACAACTCACTACCCTGACTATTAGAACAGGAAAGCCAATATAGGGTCAGGCCAACCTTATGATAACTTCATTTGGAAACATCAGAATAAGATGCAAAGCGAGACATAGGATCTCCATGATACCTAGGCCATGCCATAAGGATTGCATAAGAGAACGTGCCAACTAGATCAATCGCAAGCTAAAACAACAAGAAAACTATCCAAATGAATAGAAAAGAAATAAATTGACAAGAAATATTTTTGGGTGATGCAAGGTTGCTAACGACCCAAGAATCCTCCTACATCAATAGCTAGCATGTTTTTGCATTTTGTTTTTGGCTGATTGAAGGATACTCTCAGATCATTTGCAAACATAATATATGAGGGTTTGTAACTGGTATTGCATACATTATTGCTAGTTATGCTGCCTACCCTAAATAAAAAGTAGAATTACAGTTTCTATGATTGTAATTCATGCGGTGCTATTGTCATATTTTTGGTGTAATATATATCTTCCATTTGCCAATTTAACAAGTTTATTTAGCATTCTAATATCTATTAGTAATTAGTAATTCGGTATTCAGTCTATAAAATATAAACTTCAATGTTCAAGTATACTGTAGTTTGTATTTAGTATTTGGCATTTACAATTTTACTTCTTATACTATTATACATCTTTTCATAACTAACATTTGAAGTACTATATGTATAGTATATCCGATATCATATAGACAACATCACCCCACATCACCCCCCATTTGCCATCTCGCTAGCATCCCCAAATTGAAGCCCTTTTTTCCTCCATCCCGAAAACTCATCCCATGGTCCCCCAAGACCCATGTTACATTGCTTTTTAGAGTTGTGAACAAGCATTGTGCCTTTAATTTTTGGTTACATCTTTCAAAATCTATATAAAGAGATGAGCCCCTTTGTAATTATTATTCCAATATTTTCATCGCGATATTTTCTAATCTAATGTTATGTTGAGTTAATCAAATGTGATTTAGCTCTTTTCTTTATTTTTTTCCTTAATTATTCTAACCTCATTATTAAGGATTTTTATATTTTAAATATTAAGGTTTTACAAAACTTATATGTCTCAAGGTTTTACAAAACTTATATTTCTCAACCCTAATGTGATATTTTAAGATATTTTTTAGCTGATGGATCCATTTAACGATTTTTTATCATTGCCAAATTTGAGCTGAACGTTGGCCAAACAATATTTCTTGGATTGTGAGTTTTTAGTAAGCATCTGATAGCTAGTTATGGTATGGTCCATCTTGATTACTGTATTTGATATTATATGTTTTCTATTTAGTCAGCATGCATTTTGAAAGGG
Organism: Cupressus sempervirens; assembly: GCA_028749045.1. NCBI lineage: Eukaryota > Viridiplantae > Streptophyta > Pinopsida > Cupressales > Cupressaceae > Cupressus > Cupressus sempervirens. The sequence continues at coordinate 193,879,651 of CM053792.1, forward strand.
CCCAAAGTCAAACCATGGTAAAGAAAAAAGAAAGATTAAGCAACAACCACTGCAGAATGAAAGAGGACAACGAAGAAAAACGCCTAAAGTTCAACAGAAGTCGCTGATCCTTAAAAATTACCATCCCATTGGGGCCTTTTAAAACCAAATTCTCCAAAGAATTATGCTTCATACTGCACGAGTTTTCCAGCAGTAGGCTTCTTTTATTGATACAAGATGTAAGAATACTAGCTGAGTCAACATTCAGCCCTGAATTCTTGGAAGAGGTGCTCATCTCATTATAGTCTAAGGGGCTTTCCCTCTACTTTCAACCTTTTGTGTGTCCTCATCAATACCACATTCTTCAACAGATTGATTTTTTTTTTCCTCCAAATAGAATGACTTTTCTGGTTACTGGGGCAACTGGCACTAATGTGAGCCACTTTACAACTGTGATGTGCCCTTTCCAAAAGCAGAACCAGCTAAATTGATAAATGATTAAATAAGTTCAAATTAAATTTTAAGCTTATTGACAGCTAATCTTGCTCTTATATGTGTCCTCTCTCTCTCTCTCTCTCTCTCTCTCTCTCTCTCTCTCTCTCTCTATATATATATATATATATATATATAAAAGGTTATCCATATCAATATCATCACTAGAATGATGAAATGTGAAGGTAATGTCACAGCGCAACGATCATGTATTGAATTCATTGTTTAGTCACAAATAGAATAATGTATGCACAGTGAATGGCATAACAGACAACAAATAATAAATTGTATGGCAGTGGAAAATAGATTAAAAGGACATCAATTTGAATTGGTGAAGGAAAATTATACTATAAAACAATCAATATTGAAGTGACAGCAATAAGTTTAAGAGCAATCAATATTAATTAAGTATAGTGAATATAATAAAGAGTAAAGCAGCTATATAAAGAGCAATTAAAACATCTATTTGTATGAATGGGAATGTAAATAAATGCACAGCTAGTATGGGGTTTATGTTTACCCAAAACAACAATCTGAAGGGGTTGATATCTGCTAATATGGACATCAGTTAAGCATGACCATAAAATAGATAGTGCACAATGATAACCATTAAAAATTACATTAAACAAAGGGGAATTTCTATACACCACGATAAGGAGAAAGTGATTAGTTTCTGTTTACAGATTGCTGAATAAATAAATAAATAAGTTGATCAACTCCTTAGAATGAAACACTCCCATAATAAATTTAGAATATTATATAATTAATCTATATTTTTGAATGGCATAATAAACAGTGGCCACTACCAAGACAGGTTGAAAAAGATAATGGATATGATTGAGCTGAGTGAAGTGATCAATCATAGAGGGCAGTGGTAATAGACTAATCGATTGCTATGCCCTAACATAATGAATGATTGACATCAGTCATCGAATCTACATATTCTAAAGGGATGTGATTAAGGAAACAAGGCATGTCTTTGAACGGATGTGTCTCTAGGATGAAGGTATAAAAGGAGATTGAAACATTAAAATCATCAAACTCTTATTAAAATTTGTGAATCATTTCCATACCGCGGGCTTCAAAACATCTCTGAATTTCGCACAATACTATCTTAAACATACAACATATTGATCTTCCCAGAATTACATTAATGCTGGGTTTTCAGCATCAATGAAATTCGTCTTCCTTTTGTTTATATAGAGTCACTTGTCCGATATATGCCAGGTTGATATCTGAAGTTTTAATCGGCATAGGAGTATATATATTGTATATAAACATGAGAGTAGTAAGAAGACAAGAGATTGTAATATTATAATAAGTATGTTTTACAAGTACACGCGTGCACGTGCTCGCACACACACATACACTTATATGTAGATATATATACACACACACTAATGTATATATATCAAATAGTACATTTATGATATATATTGCTAATGATAAAGAATTTAACTTATTAGAGTGATGAAGAGTGCTCCCCTTAATACCACAAACACATAATAGAAATATAGAAATAACAACAATTTGCAAGAACAAAATATGGGCTTTTTATTATCGTCGCAAATGTGGAATTATAGAATTTTGAAATGCAATACGCAAACCCACATGGGCACCTTCCTTACAATAATTTGCAATACAGAGTTGCGAACTATCACCCAACCCAGTTCTAGACAATGTTTGGGCATTCCTTATATAGGCATTTTTACACTGTCTAGGAAGTTTTTGGACATCAAACCCTAACCCTTGAGACCGACTAACCTTAAAATAACATATAGAGTTAGTCTGACACAACTTTGACATTTATTTTGGAATTTTCGATTGGCCCAACTTCGGAAGGCCATAACTTTTGAACCGTTGCTCCAATTGACTATTATAACCCCATTCCAGAATCCTCAGCTTTTAATGTACAAGGGCTGCCTTGTTCAAGTTCAAGTTGACCCTATTTTGGAGCCCATCAAGGGCCTCTAAGGCCTTCAAAACTGATCCGGAATTTTTTATACCAAATTACACATCAAAAAACCGAAATAACTCTACGAATACTTATGATATGACACTGAGCCTCAACTGATAGGTTGACAGATCTAAGATGAACATCCACCTCTGAAATTTGGACATTCTGAGCTCATATAACTAACTTACTAAGTAGCAAGCCCTCACAAACAACTCTAAAATGAGACAACCCTTATTCAAGAAACAAAAAGGAAATATTTTTGGGTGATACAAGATTTCTCTTACACACAAGATGTTCCTGCATCAGACACCCAGAGTAATTTGAGAAGTGACCCTGTCACGTCTCAGGTGTTCAAAGGAAAATCAAGAAGGTTAACCTCCTCCCTTGCTAGCCATGATGAATCTTCTACTGGTCTTCCCTTTCATTTGACCAAGTACTCTTGATAAGTTTTGTTCCTTCTACTTTTGTCAACATGACTATCCAGTATCTCCTCAATCTCCATTGTAGCTAAACTAACTGCTGGAATACTCCACTGCGCTCCTGCAACTTCATCTCCATCACCTTCTTCATGATACTCTATCAGATCTGAAATGTTAAATACTAGTGAAATATGCAATTCAATAGGCAACTCTACTTCATAGACGTTTCTAGAATCATGTTTTTTCACTATCTTGCATGGTCCAAACTTCTTCATTTTCAGCTTATTATATGTACCCACTAGAAAACACCCATTTTTCAAATGAAGCACAACTTCATCTCCAATTTGGAATTCCTTATACCTCCTTTTCACATCTGCCTTAGCCTTGTACTGTGTATTCGGCTTTATAATGTGCTTCCTCACATCCTCATGGATGCGCTTCAAACGTTCAACAAAATCTTTTGCTTCTGCACTACTTATTACTCATTTATCCAACTGCCTCAATTCAGGAGCATTTTTAGGACTGCTTTCATATACAATCTAGAATGGTGATTTCCTAGTACTCCTATTGAAAAAATTATTGTATGCAAATTCTACCTGTGGTAAGATCGGATCCTAGCGTTTTGCCTTGTCTCCAACCAAACATCTCAACAAGTTTCCCAAACTCCTACTCACCACCTCTTTTAGTCCATCAATTTGTGGATGATGTGATGAATTGAACTTCAAATTTGTCTTCAATTTCTTCCACAATGTACGCCAGAAACACCCAACAAACTTGGTATCCCTATTAGAAACTATACTCTTTGGAAGACCATGTAGTCTCACCACTTTATGAAAAACAACTCTACCACATGAACAACATCACTAGTCTTCTTGCAGGGAATGAAATGTGTCATCTTTGAAAATTTGTCTACCACCACAAATATTGAATCATGCCCTCGTTGGGTACTTGGTAAACCAAGAACAAAATCCATGCTAACATCCTCACATGGCTTCTTTAGTATAGGTAATGTCTAATAAAACCTCGTATTCTACATCACTCTTTTTGCCATCTGACATACTCTGCAACTCTGCACAAACTTTATCATATCTTGTTGCAACCATGGCCAGTAATAGTTCTTAGCAACCAAAGTTTTGGTTTTATCTCTACCAAAGTGCCCAGCCAATCCTCCACTATGCTTCTCCTTGATGAGAGACTCTCTCATAGAACTTCTGGGAATGCACAACTAACTTCCGTTGAACAACATACCATCTTGGATTATGAAATCCAACCACTTTGTCCAGTCAAGTGTAACAAGTTCTATACAAGCTTTGCAAGCTTCCCGAAAATCAGGATCCTTCGGATACAAATTCTTGAGTTCCTTGAACCCAACCACTTCAATCTACATCACTGTTAGCAAAAATTGTCTTCTACTAAGAGCATCTGCAACTCTGTTAGACTTTCCACTCTTGTGTTTTAAAACAAATGTATAACTCTATAAAAACTCAACCCCTTTCAGATGCCTTTGGTTCAAATTTCCTTGACTATTCAAATATTGCAAAGCTTGATGATCATTATACAAAAAAAGCTTGTCAGGAAGGAAATAGTGTCTCCACTTCTTTAATTTTTGAACTTTAGCTTAAAATTCCTGATCATAAACAAAATATTTTCTTTTGGCATCATTCAACTTCTCACTGAAATAAGCAATAGGTCTACCTTCTTGGCTCAAAACAACTCTTATTGCAGTGCCACTTGCATCACAATCTACTTGAAACACTTTATTAAAATCTAGAAGTGATAAAACGGGCTGCTTTGTAACTTTCTGTTTCAACAAATTAAAACTCTTATCTGCTCCTACTATCCACTTAAATTCTTTCCTATCCCTTCTCATTGTTTTAGTCAAGGGTTCACAAATACTGCTAAAACCTCTGATAAATTTCTATAAAAACTAGCCAGGGCATGAAACGGTCTTACATCAATCACACTCCTTAGAATAGGCCATTCAAGGATAGCCTTCACTTTCTCAGAGTCCATATTTAGACCTTTTGCGGAAACTACAAATCCCAGGTATACCAACTCTTTCACAAAACTACACTTCGTTAGATTTATCAACAACTTTTCTTCCCTCAACTTCTCAAACCCCTTACGAATATGCATCAAATGCTCCTCTAATGTCTTGCTAAAGATCAAAATATCATCTAGGTAAATGATGACAAACCTACCCATAAATTCCTTTAATACCTCATCCAGGAGTCGCATGAAGGTGCTTGGTGCATTGGTTAGCCCAATAGACATGACTAACCACTTGTACAATCCTTCCCTTGTCTTGAAGGCAGTCTTCCACTCATCTCCTCTGATGTGAATCCGATGGTACCCACTCTCCAAATCTATCTTTGTGAAATACACTACTTCACTCAAACAATACATAATATCATCCATCTATGGCAATGAAAATCTGTACTTGATTGCAATCTTGTTCATAGCCCATGAATCTATACACATCCTCCACTCTCCATTTTTCGTAGGTGTTAATATGGTTGGTACATCACATGGACTCTGACTCTCTCGAATCAACCCCTTCTATAGCAACTCATTCACTTATCTGTTCAACTCCTCACTTTTTACTAGTGTCATTCTGTGCACTGCCTTGTTTGGAAAACTAGCTCTTGGAATCAAGTCCATCCGGTGACTGATCTTCCTTACTGATGGTAATCGATCAGGGACATTATCTGAGATAATACCTAGAAATTCTTCCAACAAATCTCCAACTTTTGCAAGTACCTCTTCTACTTCTTTACCATCTTTTTGGAATTAGAGAAAAACACGTGTTCACACCTCATATCCTCTAGGAACTTCTTTCCATCAACAAAACATACTCTGGCAGCACTACATACCTTTTCATTTGTATCCTTCAATGGCTTCAGCTTATGTTTCACTTCATTGTTTGTCAAATTGTAGGTATTTGCATGCCCATCATGTACAACATGCCTATCAAACTGCCATGGCCTACCCAAAAACACATGACATTGTCCATAGGTATGATATCACACAACGCCTTATCCTGGTAGCTTCCAATCTTGAACTTCACTAAGCATTTCTCATTGACCATGATCTTATGGTCATCCTACACCCAGACAATACAGTATTATGGATGCAGGTGTTTTTGTCTCTTCAGTTTTAACTTTGTGACCATCTTTTCTGACATTAGATTGTCAGTACTTCAACCATCAATGATCACATCACAACACTTATCTTCACATTTGCACCTTGTGTGAAACAAGCTCCTTTGATCAAGTTCATTCTCACCACTCAGCAAGACTCTTTTGTTAACTAGGATTTCTCTTTTAGCATCTTCAGAATGTGATGATTTGACATCTTCATCAACATGCACAACTCTAGCCTAGCCTTCCATTCTACTATTAACCCTTGGCATTGGGAGCATTCAAATGCTCTATGCCCTTCTTCTCCACAATGAAAACACTTTCCACAAAAACCTCCTCTTCCAGATCTTTGCCCTGTGTCTCTTCCTCTCTGATCTCTATTGTTCTGGTCATGGAAACAATTGGGATTGTTTCCCCTCTAGTTTTGACTACTATTACTTGCCACATCCTTGTTTTTCTGATCGTCATTCCGGCCTTATAAGACCATCCACCAGATCTTCCCCCACGACCTCTTCCACTATTCTTGTTATCAAATTTCTTGTTTAGCTTTTCCTCAACTCTTAGGGAAAACTTGTATGCCTCTTCCATACTATTCATTCGGACCAGACTCAATTCCTCTTGAATGTTCAGCCTCAACCCATTAAGATAATGGGCAATTTTCTCCTTGTCATCTTTTGCATGGCTTGTTCTGATTAGAACTTAGTAGAACTATTCGGTATACTCTTGAACAAATCTTCTCGCTTGCTTCAACCCTTGCATTTCCTTTAGCAAATCAAGCTCATAATCCATGAGAATGGATTGTCCCTTCAATTTAACTATCATCTGGTCCCATCTGGTGATTTTATCCCTTCCTATTCTATTTCGCTCCAATTGAATCTCTTGCCCAAATCTTCATGTGACCCTTCAGTTTGGCCTTTGCAAATTTAACTCTATCAGGATCCTCAATATCTTCATACTCAAAGTACTCCTCCAATTCATTGATCCAATCGATCAACTCCTTTGGGTTAAGATTTCTTGAAAATGTGGGAACCTCAAACTTCGGTCTTTTTCTGATTTTGGAAATGGCCCTAAAAAGCCTTGCTTCTTCTAGGTTCAGAATTGTCTCTTCTTCATTATTTTCTTCTTCTTCTACTTCATCCTCACTTTCATCTCTTACAACACGATTTATTCCTTTGCACATTTGTTCTTCCAATGCTTGTATCTATCTTTGGAAGGCTCTAAAACCCTTAGCTGTAACACCTACGACTCTTTCACCACGCTCTCTTCATGGACGCATTTTTGAATTTCCATTGAAACCCTAGTGCAAACTGTCTCACAATCAACGATCTATCTACATGCTCAGCCCAAATCACGGTCCTGGTGCAACTGCCTCACAGTCGGCAATTCGTTTACACACTCGAGAATTCTTGCTCTAATACCACTCGATGAAGGGTGCTCTCCTTAATACCAGAAACACATAACAGAAACAAAGAAATAACAGCAATTTGCAAGAACACAATATGGGCTTCTTGTTATCACTACAAATGTAGAATTATAGAATTTTGAAATACAATATGCAAACCCACATGGGTGTCTTCCTTACAATAATTTGCAATCCAGAGCTGCAAACTATCACCCAAAGCTGTCCTAGACAATGTTTAGGCATTCCTTATATGGGCATTTTTACACCACTCGGAAAGTTTCTAGTCATCAAACCCTAACCCTAAAATAACATATAGAGTTGGCCCAATACAACTTCGACATTTGTTTTGAAATTTTCGGTCAGCCCAACTTTGGAAGGCCATAAATTTCAAACTATTGCTCTGATTGACTATTATAACCCTTTTTCAGAATCCTTAGCTTTTGAATCTCCAGGGCTTGACACATGCAATCTCTAGTTGACCCCATTTTGGAGCCCATCCAACGCCTCTAAGGCCTTCAAAACTGAGCCTGAAGTCTTAATGCTAAAATTACACACCAAAAATTCGCAATAACTCCACGAATACTCATGATATGACATTGAGCCTCCACATCCACCTCTGAAATTAGGACATTCCGAGCTCATATGATTGACTAACTAAGTAGCAAGGCTTCACAGACAACAACTCTGCATTGAGACAACCCTTATTCAAGAAACAAAAAGGAAATATTTTTTAGTTATACAAGATTGCTCTTACACCCAGGATGCTCCTGCATCATAGAGATAATCAATTGACCACATGTTAATATATGTTCATATCAACACAAAAAAACCTATGTTGGCCTAATCTTAAATCTTTCATTAATACCTCTGGAAGGATAGGTCGGTTTGTATGTGGAGAGGTGAGTAATTCCATCACAAATTAGGTGACTTCCAAGGGGTGGTATTTGCAGATCTTCATGAAACCCTTGGACTTAATTATGAAGGCAGTTTCAAGCACCATATGACAGTAATTTCCCTCCTCCATTAGAGCCAAGAAAGAAATCCGGATTAGGTTTAAATGTAAACATTGTGGATTGTATTATGAATGAATTAGCTATCTCTTAATTTAACGAAGACGAATATTGCATAATAATGTATAATAATGTGTTTTAAATAGTAAGTCCTAATAGGGGACATTACAAATTTACAACAATGATGAATCACCAAAAGGATCTTCAGAAACTATCTACTGCACCCAAGCTCCATACTTGGAAGAAAAGGTAACCCAATATGGGAGCACCTTATTTTTCTCCACACGCACACAAAAATGAGCAAAGATCAAACACTTTTTAAATTTTGTGACTGAATCTGTGTTAAAATACTGTCTAAAAGTGTTTGCAATGAGCATAAAGACTTGCCCCAAAATTCCAAAAGTGTTTGATTTTATATGTTACTTGTGTGATTGGTTGTTCAATTTTTCGAAAGTTTGGGAGTTTTTTAAAATACCTACTGAGATTAAGAGAATTTATGTATCCATATGATCTTATGTGGGAAGTAATAAGGTTTCACAAAACTGATAGAGAATTAGAGTAATAGTCAAAGTGTATATGATTTCTAGGATGTCTCAAAAGTACATATGATTTAACATCAAGAATAAAAATTAGTGCATTGTATTAGAAATTAATTTTCCTGTCTACCAGATTCATCTAGCCAAATTAAGGATATCATATGGAATGGTAACATTGTAGGTTGCTCCAATTGAACATTTGATTTATTTTTTTCTTTAAATGTGTCTGGGTTTGCCAACAGGTACGAAGAACTAATTGAGCAATTGGCACAGCCAGGACGAAATGTACCAAGACAAGCCATCCCGCCATTGAGAATCTCAATCTCAAGAAAGCTGAGGGAGGTTGTAGAAACCAAATACAAAGATGCAGGTTTGGTTAAAGGGGAATTTCTTGTCATCCATGGCATTGAGTCTGACTCTGCAGCAACAATGCAGTCGAGGGGAGATTATGACAGCCTGCTTCCTGTAAAGTACTGGACTGACCTTTCAAGATCCGTAAGGTATGTATATCATCTTGCATATCATCAATTAGTACAACCATCATATGGTACTTATCAATAGATCAACTGACAATCTTTACTATTATAAGTATCCCAGTTTTACTGTTGAACTATTACATTCAATTTTGCTACTCCAAATTTATCCCTTTTGTTCTTCTAAATGTGAATGGATTTCCATTTTGTATCACTTCCATTTATTTATAAAAACTATAAATGTAAGGGAAAAGGTCTAGATAAATTTGTCAAAAGTGAAAAGAATTCGATCATAGGTGGTTCGTTAAGTATGTGTTTCCTGTTTATGATTATTCCTTCGAACTTTTGAAAGAGGTCTGAATATTATTGAACTTCCCTTTTTAAAGGTTATAGGCTCATGATGATTTCCTCTTGGTTGCACCTAATCATTTTTCTTAAAACCTTGTAAACTTGTGACTTTCTCGAGCATTTTAGTGTTTACCATCTTTAATGTGTTGGAACTTCATGTGTGTTTAGTGTTTTTGATTCCTAAAGTCTTCTCTTTTTCCTCCACCTATTCCCTTGAAGATAGCTTTTCATGGTTTCTCTTTTGTCGAAAACTATTTCTGGAAAGTTATTACCTGATCATGATCTAGTGCAGCGCATTGACTGTGACACATAATGGAAATTAAAAAAATTCTCTTAGTTGTAATTACATACAATTTTTCATTAGGTGCATCTGTCAGATATAAGTCATCCCTAGAAAAGCACAAAAAGGGTTCAATGCAAAAGCACACCTGGGACAAGTAACCTTGAAATCTTAAGACGTTTCTCTAATGTTCTTTGGGTTTTCTTGTTTAGTTACTATATCACATTCTTTATTTGTAGAATATATTCCACCTGCTTTCCCTATCTTCTTTTGAGAGTTGGAATATCCTAAAAGTAGTCTTGTAACAATTTATTGCTCTGCCATTGAAGGGGTTTCTTAATCCTTTTAAAGTATTCAGGGAGAAACAACTTGCATGGATTTATGCTTGCAGGTCTCGTGTCATCACCACTTAGCATAGAAAGCCAGAATTATTAAGACATGGCTACAAAGCTTCCATGGTTGGAGATGATGAACAAATCAAATAGGAAAAGCAACACCTTACTAAGTTTTTCGGGAGGAATGATACAAGAGGAAACACATAGCAAGGGTTTTGAGAATACAAGAAGTGTATTGGAAACTCTAAAAGCTTGAATGTTAAAGCATGTAGCTTCGGTCTAACAATGACTATGATCAAAGATCTATATACGTATGTAAATATATACCAGTATGATTTACATACTGATATATATACATACATATATATATCTATATAATCTTAGTATATGTAATTTTGCATATGATCGATACAGTTGAACCAATGAACATATATATTATTTGAGATCGCATCTCAACCATGATCAAAATCAATTAATGCAAGCATATCAAAGGATCGTTAGCATCTCAAGTTCAAGAACATCTTTGTTATCTCTGTTATTTATGTACTAGCATATACAGATTCTGGAGCAAATCAAATTCATTGACATTAGTGTTCAAACCTGCAATCAAAGTTGTGCATCAATTAGCCTCACATTGAAATCTGGTTAGAAAATTTACATGATATGAGAGCCTTGTTAAGGAGAGATCTCATTAAGTTTAAGAGATCAGATTTCACATTAAGTTGCAGTCACTCATTATTCTTCAAGATGACAAACATGTTAAGATTCGAACACCACCTTACAAGTGCTGACAATTTTGAATCCTGGAAACTTCGTATAATGATGTTATTAAAAGAGAACAAAGTAGATTACTTTGTAAAAGAAGAAAAGGAAGAACCTAAAGATGATCCAGAGAAAACTCTATGGATTGAGAATAATGAGAAGGCCATGAAAATAATAGTGGATGTTATTCAAGATCACATAGTGCCTATTGTGGCAAAACATGCAACAATGTATCGCATGTTTAAAACTCTTGAAAATGCATTCATAATAAATAACACTAGTAGAAAACTTGCTCTTAAAAGAAAAATGAATAACATTAGCATGAATAAAGGAGAAATAGTAAATGCCTTCTTCATGAGAATAACAGAATTGAAAAATAAATTATCTTTTGTCAGTTATGAGAATGACGAACAAGAATTATCCCTAATAGCATTAGGAGGACTACCAAATTCTTGGGAGTCATTTGTACAAGATATAAGTGCAAGATCTAAAATTCCAAAACTAGACCGACTAAGATTTGATTGTCTTCAAGAAGCATCGAGATTAATGACTAAAGGAAAACATTATACCTTAGATGAAGACATTCATGTTCTTAACACCAACTCTCATATGAAGGGTAAGAAGAAGAACACAAAGAGGAAAAGAAACTTTCATGGAAAGGGATAGTCAAAATAGAAGAAAGACTTGTCTAAAATTCAATGTTTCAGATGTGATCAATTTGGACATTACGCACTAAATTGTCCTGGTCAATGAAAACTTCAAGCATCATTTTCCAAAACTGATAAATCAATCGAAGGTCAAGATTCTAAGAAGTATGCCTTCTACTCAGCCTTGTCTAGTCAAATATCAACCAAGTCCAACACTTGGATAATTGACAGTGGATCTTTAAGACACGTCACTAGATATCAAGATAACTTAGAAGGCATGCAAATAGAAACAAATGAAGAAGTTACAATTAGCGATGATTTTGCACATTCCGTAAAAGGAATTAGGACCTGCACCATCAAATTAAAATCCGGAAAATCTATTCAACTTTTTGGAGTTCTATATGTACCAAGTATTAAAAGGAATTTAATATCTTTATCAGCACTTGAAGATGATGGTTATAGAATTACTTTCATGGAAGGCAAAGTACTAGCATAGGCAAAGAATTCAACTATAAAGATGGCTCAAACAATAGGAGTACAACAAGGACTGTTATATGAGCTTTGCACTAAGACAAATCTTGCACTTGTTCATGAGACTTCAGCTTCAAATGAAATCTAGCATAAAAGATTAGGTCATATCAAATTTCGTGCTCTAACATCTATGGAGAAGTTGGTAACTGGAATCCCAAATTAAGTCAAATTTACAATGAATCCTGCAAAGGTTGTGGCTTGGGGAAAAACACTAAAAATTCATTTCCTCATAGTTTGAGAAAAACTAAAAATGTGTTAGAACCAATGCACTCAGACCTATGTGGACCCATGTCTACACCATCCATAGGAGGGTTCTTGTACTATGTGATATTTGTTGATGATTTTTCAAGGAAGACATGGATATACTTCCTTAAGTGTAAAGAATCTGAAGAAATTCCTTCTAAATTTAAAGAATTCAAAATTATTACTAAAATCTCCTTAGAAAAGAAAATTAAAATTCTAAGAAGAGATACTGAGAAAGAATACACTTTTGAAATATTTAAAGAATTCTACAAACTTGTTGGGATTAAGAGGGAGATTATAGTTTCCTACAACCCTCAACAAAATGGAGTTGCTAGAAGAAAAAAAATAGAACCATTGTAGAAGTTGCTAGGGCTATGATATTTGATCAAAACTTGAGCATGTCATTTTGGGCTGAAGCATCTAATACAACAGTCTACATTCAAAATAGATGTCCTCACTCACATCTAGACAACAAAACTCTTAAAGAAGCATTTTCAGGTATGAAATCCGACATTAGCCATTTAAGGATATTTGGATGTCCTGTGTATGTTCATGTACCTAAGGAGAAAAGGGCTAAGTTAGAACCTATTGGAAGGAAAGGAATTCTTATTGGTTTTAGTGAAACAGTAAAGGGTTACAAAATCTACATACCTGGATAGAAACAAATAGAACTCAGTAGAGATGTCATCTTTGAAGAAGACTACTTTCAAAAGAGCCAAAATTCCAAATGAACTAGATACCGATGACTTATCTTGTTCCTTGGAAGAGGCTCCTACTCCTGAGGTTTAGAGGGAGTACCCTAAAGAAACTTCAAATGAAAATGAGATGCTTCTTGAGACTCAAGAAGAGAGTCTTGACAATAATTCTAAAAGGCCACTTTGGGCAAGGAAAATTATAGAGGAAGGAGATGAATTTGCAGCACCTTCAAGGATATGCAGAGAAAGCAAAAGACCTCAAAAATTAACATACAATGCATTCATGTGTTGAACCTTCTAATGCTTTTGAAGCTCTTAAACATAAAGTTTGGAAAGATGCAATGGTGGAACAGTATCAGTCTATACTAAAAAATGATGTTTGGGATATAGTTCCTCGACCTAAAAGAAAATCTGTTGTTTCATTCAAATGGCTCTTCAAAGTTAAGTATGCTGCAGATGGTAGCATTGAAAAACATAAAGCTCGTTTTGTGGCTAGAGGATTCTCTCAAAAGGAAGGAATTGACTTTGAAGAAACTTTTGCAACAGTTGCCAGGTATACCTCAATTAGAACTGTAATAGCCATTGCAGCAGCTAAAGGTTGGAAAATTCCTCTAATGGATTTAAAAACTACTTTTCTAAATGGAATAATTGAGGAAGAAGTATACTTGGAACAACCAAAAGGATTTGTGACTCATGATGTTGCCTTCTATGTATGTAAACTAAAAAGGGCTCTATATGGACTCAAACAGGCTCCCCGAGCCTAGTATAAAAGGATTGATAAATATCTTCTATAAGTCTTGGATTCACCAAGAATGATGTTGACCCAAATCTTTACTTTAAAGTAACTAAAGGTGATATGTTGATTCTAATTCTTTATGTTGATGACCTTCTGATTACAGGAGAAGACCATCTCATTAATCAGTGTAAAAAAGAATTAACTTCTAAATTTCACATGAAAGACTTAGCGATTCTTCATTACTTCCTTGGATTGGATGTTCGTCAAAAGTCTAGGAATATCTTCCTACATCAAAAGAAGTATACTGTCGATATTTTGAAAAGATTTGGAATGTGGAATTGTCAGCCTATGGAAATCAACTTACACAAGCTGAAGGAAGCAAGTGCTGAATCTAGGCTAGTTGATCCCACTTTATACAGATAGATAATTGGGTCTCTAATGTATCTTGTGAATACTCGACCTGATATCTGCAATGTTGTGAATGCATTAAGTCAGTTCATGTGTGAACCTCGTGAAATACATCTTGTTGCTTTGAAGCATATATTAAGGTACCTTTAAGGCACTATTAGGTATGAACTGAAATATGAGAATACCGGCTTGAAGTTACATGGATATACTGATTCTGATTAGGCCGGAAGTGTAAAAGACCGAAAGAGTACATCAAGATGTTGTTTCAGTTTAGGATCAGCTATGATCTCATGGATCTGCAGGAAACAAGCTTCAGTTGCTCAGAGTTCTACTGAGGCAGAGTATATTGCAGTAGCAATGGGAGCAAGAGAAGCAGTGTGGCTTCAAAAATTGCTTTGTAGTTTATTTGTGAACCTCTAAAACCTACCACTATTCATTGTGATAACTAAAGTTGTATCAAATTGTCCATTAATCCAGTATTTCATGATAGATCCAAGCATATAAAAATCCCTTACCACTACGTAAGAGACATGGTTGAAAGAAGAGCTATTCAGTTGGAATATATTAATACAAGTGATCAAACAACTGACATTCTCACCAAGCCTCTTCCTAAAGTGAAGGTTGATCATTACTTGGTATGGTTGAAATGTAAGTTTATGAGATTGAGTCTCAACTTTGTAAATTTGTATTTGTTGATTCGAGTTTTGTATCACTACATAACATATTAGTAATTGAATACTTGATACGGAGTATCAAACATACGATTCCTCTCTTGAAAACTTAATACTCATGGGACATGAGAATAACTCCAATGTTCCTTACACTTGTGGATACTCACTCAGTTTTATCGATGTGATTTGTTGGTAATCACGTAGGCAGCCTTATACAAATTGTTGAGGATGACTTGGACTTTGGTGAGATGATGGAGATGGTGGTTCGGTGCGAATGCTAGATGATTTTGGTGGAAAAGTGATGGTGGTGGAGGGTGAATGGTTCTTACGACTAGTGTCTATCTAACTCTCTTCTTCCAAATTCTAAGTCCTAAACTTCTTGCTACCCTACTCCAACTCCTATGGATGGAAGATTAGTAAATGGACTGGGATCGAATCTAATGAAAGTTAACCAATGGCTCCACCTTCACAGATGCAATGATTCAAAGGAAAAATAAACTAGTTTGCCACACAAGGCTTCCCAACAAGCCGCTAGGATGCTAGTGGCTTAGTATTGATCCCTATCAAACATCTCCTAATGCTACCATACAACTATTCATCTACTTTACTCTTACTTAGCAACTTGAAATGAAATTTGCTTCAACAACTTGAAAAAAAATTTATTCTAACTATTTGGAAGTCGAAACCATGCAATAATACCAAAGGCTCTTAATCACCATGCAAGTCACAACAATGAGAAAGAAATAGCGAATTTTGGCATTATCTTATGCAACAATTTTCTCCAACCCTTACAAATGAGAGCAAATGGCCTTATATAGAGGCCAAAATGTACAACCGACGGTAGAGATAAAGAGGCAAAATCGAGGATCCAGATTGAATCCTAGAAACCCTAATTAGGGTTGCCACCCCATTGGCCAATGAGAAGACGCCACCTCGTCAATGGACCAATGAAAAAAGTGTAAAACTGGCAACTAATGAGAAGGCACCAAAATGGTGGCCAATCACAATTAGGCACTTGTCCTATCCTAGAAGAAAGGGAAATTGCCACTTGGGCTTACATCAAATGATCTTCTAATATGACTCTCCCTTTTTCTTTCATTCTTTTAGCCAAGGCAATGAACCTAGCTAGCCTTTCGTTGATTTCTTCCATGGGAGGACAAGGTGTGTACTTTATCTTGAGCTCCACCGATTTCATCATGCTATTTGTTACTTGTAGTGTCTTCTCATGATCCTTCTCATACTCTTTTGCAAATCCAATGAAAGCATTTAGGGAGGAAAGGGTGTTCAAATGTTTCTTCTTGGTAGCAACCTTTCCTAGCTCATCCAATCTCGATCCAAGTCTTGTCTCATTGATATTCTCTTCTCTGATGTCTTCAAAATCAAGCGCCACTCCGATGTCACTCATCATGGTTGTAATGGAAGTGTCGACGCCTGGGCTATGATGTGCAACCGCCTTCTATATATCTTCTTTGCCAAGGGGGATTGTCCTTTTTTTAGTCTGTCCTTTACCTATATCATGTTTACTATACCGACATTCGTATCAGTTATTCACCTCATTTTCGAGAAGAAAGTTGTTTTAGGCATCATATCCTCTTTATCTTTCTTAGTGTTTGTTCCCTTAGGGTTCTTTCTTGCACTAACATCTACCATCTTGTCAACCTATGATAGGATGGTGAAGTGGTGGATAATGAATGCAAAAAGAACCAAGGGAGACAATATCAAGACAAGAACGAAAGAAGGAACTCAGCTTAAGGACCCCTTTCAACTCTAAATGATTTGAAGTTACCTTACTAATAGTTGGGTCTTCTTTTGGATTTTAGGATCAAACTTCGTATCAGGTTTACTATACTGACATTGGTATCGGTTATTCGCCTCGTTTTCAAGAAGAAAGTTGTTTTGGGCATCATATCCTCTTTGTCTTTCTTAGTATTTTTTCCCTTAGGATTTTTGCTTGCACTACCATCCTCCATCTCGTCGCCCTATTATGGGATGGTAAAGTGGTGGAAAATGAATGCAAGAAGAACCAAGGGAGACAATATCTAGACAAGAACGAAAGAAGGAAGTTAGTTTAAGGACCCTTTCAACTCTAAATGATTAAAAGTCACCTCCACCAATAGCCAAATCTTTGTTTTGGAATCTAGGATCAGACTTTGAGAATTTCAAATCCCTTGAAAATCAGAATTTTAATTCTTGAGAATTGTCCACCTTTCGCCCAAAAAATCGGACCTTTGATCGCAATAGCCTCCTGTAAACAAAATCGCTCAAATTAGGGCAGAAATCGCAGCTCCTTTAGAAAATATGAAATCAGACTTGGACCATAACAAATCTGCCCCCTCAACTTTGCAATTCTCAAAATGTCTTCTTTTGCGACAACAAATCGCCAAGGAAGGAAAGTGCAGATCCAAATCACCCAAGAGGAAAAAAAAAATCGCCAAACACCATGAAAATCTGCCCTTTTAAAAAAATCACCCAAAAGAAAGAGCCAATCTGCCCTTGCAAAATCGCCTAAGGAAGAGGAAAATCTGCCTTGCAAAATCGCCTAAGCAAGAAGAAAATCTGCCTTGCAAAATCGCCTAAGCAAGAAGAAAATCTGCTCTTGCAAAATCACTAACACCATGAAGAGGAAAAGATAAGTGAGGAGAAAAGAGGAAAGGGTTTCCTCTTATACCCAACTTGCCACTCCCTCCTAGCTGGCCGACTGGGACCTTGGGAGCAAGAAAATATTAATTAAACCACTAAAGCTGGCCTCCAATTAAATGCTTAGCACGAAATTAACTTTGCCATGATGAAATTTACTTTTTTAAATTGCCAATTAGACTAAAATTGCAAAAAGAAAGTAAATAATGCCTTAGAGATGCTAAATGTTTCCATTTAATGACAATTTAGCAATTAATATGTCATTAAAATTGGATTTTGGCTAGCCAAAAGCCATTTTTCCATATTAAATTACCAATTTCATTAAGATTTAAAAAAATTCAAGGCAAATTTAGTCCATTTGAAGCCAATTTTTTTGCAATTCCATTCAAAACGCTTTTGCCAAGCAAATTAAATTTTAGACAAAAATGAAATAATATCTATAGTCTAAAATCTATTTTGCAATTTGATTTCATCTTCACAAAATTAATTTTTTCACCAAAAAAATTCAAGATTTTCCAAACAACTTAAATCTAACAAAATTTCACCTTTTGAAAATTATCCAAATTTATACAATTATATCCAAACTTTCAAAAGAGAATGTCTAAGTACAAATTTTGCAATTTTATCCTGCCAAGTGTTGCTTTGAAATTTTGTCCAGCCTAAGGATGAAATTGGTTGTTATGGAAAATCATGTCAAAATCGGGTGAAAATAAACTTAGTCCTTCTCCCTTCTGGCCTAAAGGCATCCAAGACTTAAAAATTCTCAAAAATTAAATCAAAATCGTTGGACCATCCAAAAAATTTGCCAAGGCAATTAAAAAAGGGGGGTCCCCAAAATTTTGGGGCGATGGTGTGAGAACCTCACAATAGTATTATTTTTAATAAAGATGTTTAAAGTGTAAACTCGTTTGTCATATGTGTGACTCTATGACTTATGGGCCTACCCTATGTACATTATTATAAGGCGACGACTTTATAATGATTAAATTACTATCATGATGAATATCATGTGACTTGATATTCATGGACAAGTTATGATAGTTAAAATGACATTGATAGATATCATTGTGACGTGATATCTGTAGAAGATCAATATGTTCATCTTATCATGGTGGGTATTATGTGACATAATATCTATGGATATACCATGATCTCTTATGGTAGATATCATGAGACTTGATATATGTGTACACACCATAACTGGAAAGAATATCATGAGACTTGATTTTCGTATGTATATCACTAACTAGGAGATATCATTTTCAAGTAAGGAGAACTTATATATATGTATATGCACTTTGTCTTCCCTAGCTAAGAGGGAGTGTTAAAGCATGTAGCTTCGGTCTAATAATGACTGTGATCAAAGATCTATATACGTATGTATATATATACCAGTATGATTTACATACTAACGTGTATATATATATATATATAATCTCAATATATGTAATTCTGCATATGATCAATATAGTTGAACTAATGAACATATATAGATATTATCTAAGATCATATCTCAACCATGATCGAAATCAATTAATGCAAGCATATCAAAGGATCGCTAGCATCTCAAGTTCAAGAACATCTTTGTTATCTCTGTTATTTTTGTACTAACATAGACAGATTCTAGAGCAAATCAAATTCATTGACATCAGTGTTCAAACCTGCAATCAAAGTTATGCATCAGTCAGCCTCACATTGCAATCTGGTAAGAAACTTTACATTGAATGATTCCACTAACCAACTAGAAACCTCTTAACCATACATTGACAGAATTAAATTCACAAAATACGAAAGAGGGGAAATCTTAGGTTGACTTTTGATTACCTTGGAACACAGTATAGTTTTTTGGTTAAACCAAGTAATCATATTTACCTCATTTCTTTCTATGTGGTTCTTCATGTATTAGTAAAACAGGGAGAACCAGTGAGAAGAAGATTTGGAAAGCATTGTATGCCTCTTGAATCTTAACGAAATTGAGTTGTAAAAGTGGCTCTGATGAAACATTCACATTCAACCTTAGAAGCAAAATTCACCCTAAAGGAGGATCATTTCATGATAGGTGAAAAAGGGAAGAAAAGGGTTGTTTGATAAACTGACAAACTGAATAAGCACAGTGATTTAGACTTAAAATCTGGCCTGGAGAACTGTCATCCATAAACTTTGGATAGGGCCAAGGCTCGTGCTAGTAAAATAATTAATCTATTATAACATTTTTATAGTCGGGCCACGCTGATCTCATGTACCAAAGCTATCTATGATTACATATCATGAGTTCTATATTGAAATCCAAATTCAACTTTAATCCTAAGGATTGGTCAAGAGAAGTAGTAATCGAAAACTTAAATGTTCATACACAATTATGTCTTTTACTGTCCACAACTATTTCTATGTGAAATCTGATATATCATTCCCCCTTGCCTACATTAGGAGGGGTCGATTATGGTTTTAAGTTGCAATTTAGTGCATTTCTCATGTATTTTATTATAGTATAATTTACACTATAATGTGATATGCACACTTTGAAAGGTGCCATGATAATTCTTAATTTTTACATTTATTCAGCTGTTCAATTTAACCAAGTATAATATCTTAATTTTCATCTCTTCTTTTATTCTAGGGCTGTCTTTTAGTAAAATGTCCGTGTTTCATATAACTGGCATATGCACCAGACCACTTTTCCTTTGGTAATCTGCAACTTGTTAAGCTTTAACTTTGTCAACTAATTTTTCTCAGTTAGCATTCAAAAATAGCAGCCAGTTGCTTATTTATTTTGAAGATATCTCTTTCTTTCTAACAAAAAATCCTAGCAAATAACCCTTGGTTCAATCCCAAATGGCTTTAAGGGTGATTATTTCACAAGGGAAGTCTAAGCCAATATAATAACATGTTCACTAGAAGTCAATCTTGTTCTCTCTCCAGGATCAGGAAAACTATGACGACTGATTTATCTGAAATCTAAATGGTCACGTCCAACGCAATCCTCTTAAGGCTTCCTAGGTTGGAAGTTTTAACTTCAGTAGACAACCATAAGAATGATGAGACTTAATAGCCAAGCATCTCAGCATCGTGTCCCATAAATCAAGCTTGTTACAAAGCCCTGTTTGGTGGAATAGGTCACTGTCTTATTGTTCGATGTGGAAGTTCCCTTTTCCTTTCCCCCTCAGATGAAGTTTATCATCTGTTTTTTTAATTCAATGTGATATAGGTTATTACAAAGCAGAAGCTAATTAACATAACTCTCATTTCTTATGGTAGATTAATGCTTTCCTGGAAAAAAATGTCATTTATTTTGGCAATTTCTAATTAGTTGTCAGTTGAATTTTCTCTCTTAGTTTCAATCTATCATTTGCACACTGTAATTTTCTGATTGTCTTTTCTATGATATTTGTAGAAGTGTAAAGGTTCTTTTTGTTATCCCTCATGAAAGGGAAAGGGAAAACATTATGGAGGCAGTTGGTGAGGATTCTAATATTGTGTTCATCACCACACCTGGCCAGGTTTAGTCATTTCACTCCACAAGACTTACAAATCAACCTTTGCATTATATTGTAATGATTAGTATCAGGACAGCTTCTCTCATGCAAGCAAATTTTGGCATTTGACTACAGAGTTTAATTTGTCATATTCCTGTGAGTCAATGCTCTTTTCTTTTTCACAAGGGATCCAATTTCAGTAGGCATAACTTAACGCCCAAAATGCAAAGTTTGAAATGTCTATTCTATTTATATGGTTCTTAAATGTGGCAGTTAGCAGCACTCATAAATGACTCTGTGGGTGTGGTGGCGACTAATACAGCTGCAATACAGCTTGCACATGCATTGGATAAGCCCAGGTATTGGATGATCATATCCTGCTACAAGATTGATAGTTGAGAAGATTGAAAACATTGAATAATTTGAACTGTGTTTATAGTAATCTGTAATGTTTTTTATGTGTTTTAGAAATTAAAATATGATATTCAAATTATGGGTACTTACATAACTTTCTTGCAGTGTAGCTTTGTTTTCCTCAATAAAGAAAGCAAACCTATTTATTCCCAATGCCACAGAGAAAAGGTGTGCCATCGTTGCATCTGAGACTGGAAAACTGGCAGACATAAATATGGAGGATGCAAAGGTTGCCATAAAAGATGTATTTGAGAAATCAATGGTTGCTGCTTAGCAGGAGAGGTTTAAATACCCATGTGCAATTGAAATATGTGTTTTCTCTATATAAACCACCTTAGATAATCCAGCTGAGTCTTCCTCGAAAGGTTATTAATTTATTTGAGGATATATTATGTTTCTGTTTGATTAATTTAATCATGAATTTCAAAGGAAATTAGTCATGAAGAAAATGGCACCGGTTATGAATCTCGGTAAGGGGAAAAATTGTTGGTCTCTATATTTCAAAGAAAATTTGACAATGCATTTCACCATTTGAATGCATCTAGCACGCTGATACTAACACTATATATATATATATATATATATATATATATATATATAGATAGATAGATATTTCTGCTTCTTCAGAAACTCTTTCTTGTGAGGCTACTTTCTGCAGGCTGAAATGGGAATGTATATGGTTTTTAGTTGTAAAGCATGTCAATTTCAAAGCCTTTGGAGGCTACCATAATTAGAAGTTAAAGCAAATGCTTCCAAAAGTGTTTTCTGAGACTGCCCACTCTATGCATTCTGCTTGCATTGTGCCAAGTGTGTATTCATGGAACTAACAGAAGCATACAGGAATAATTGAATTTTCTTGTACAAATATTATATTTCAATGAAATAAAATGGTTACTAGAAATCGTATGTGACATTCTTGGTGCATTATGGTATATATTGAAGTGGTATTAAATCATGTACACATTCTTCTTCAATCATTTGTAAATATTTCAAAGACCATCCCATCCAACAAGATGAAATTGAATTGTATTGTAATACAAGCTAATTATTTAAATCTGTCCAAAGGGAATCATAGGAAGAAAGGAAAAATGTTTCACCCCTATAATCATCACCTAGATGCAATGAGTGCTAAGTGTTTTTATTCTCGTGAGAGATGGGTTCTTGTGAATTATTGTTCATAAAACATGGGTCAATGAGTTTTACTTGAAAACTACATAGTTGAATCCTAATAGCAATATCACAATTTGACTTGCTATTGAAAATACCTCTTACTTATCAATTGATGAGCTAAAGGGGCTCTATAATGAATGGTTCATAAGGCACAACATTTGTTGAAGTTCTTGCAAAAGGGATAGAAAGTTAAGCGGGCTTAACCTTGGAGGAAACTCTGTGGTTAATTGTTCTCGAGTTGAAGCAATACTAGGATGGGTGACCTCCCAAGAAGGGTCGATGCTTCGCCCCTATGAGCTGTTGGTATGTTTGTCATTGTGCCAAAAACTCGAGCTATAAACAAACATCACAAACACCAAACTTACCCAAATCTATGAGAGGCGATTAAGCCATGTTGCGAACCCCAAAGGAGGTGCTAACCACCAAGTCAACAATCTCCCCCTCAGCACCCACTGATGGTTCTGCACTGATGGAATGAAGGAGACCTCCCGAGATTCGAATGCATGACCTAAGGCTCTGATACCAATTGTCAGTATGTTTGTCGTTGTGCCAAAAACTCGAGCTATCAGCAAATGTCACAAACACCAGACTTACCCAAATCTACGAGAGGCAGTTAAGCCATGTTGCGAACCCCAAAGGAGGTGCTGACCACCAAGTCAACATGAGCATCACCTAGATTGGATGTGTGTCAAGTGTTTCATTCATTCGTATGAGAGATGGGATCTTGTGAATCACTACTCATTGAACATAGGTCAATGAGCTTGACTCAAAAACTACATAGTTTAATCTCGATAACAATGTCACAATAAGAAAAATATGAATAACTTTGAAGGAGTATGGTAGTTTTAGTTCATAGATGTTCATTGTCATTGTACTTTGCATTGCCTTCTTGCAATTTCTATAGCTTCTGACTCATATAGTTGTTGACAGGTGATATTATGATGGGTATTGTACAAGCATCATTTTCAAAAGTTTAGTCACATAAAGTTTGAAGACTAATCATGATCAATGAAACTTGCAAGTATGAGTAAAATTCCTCTTGTAACTAAGTTAAATTTCATTCTTGATTGAACTTAAAAAGTAGCTAAATTATTATAATCTACTGAATATAATTAATTTCTTTTGAATTTCAATGTACAAAACAAATTATATATATATATATATAAACCCTATAAGTTTGAATTAAATTGTACCATTGAGTGGACTTAAAAGACCAGCAAGGGGTTCACAGCTTAGTGTGTTGGTTATGTTGTGGTGGTATTATCGTGCCCACCAAGGTTTAGACTCCCATTGAGTCTCATCTTTGTTATAAATGTTATAAAGGGGATGAGGTCCCCTTGTTTGTGACCTCATTGGTCTAATTCCAGGTCAATGGTGTTTCACATAGGGAACAACACTAGTGATTTTAAGAAGTTCACAAAACACTTTATTTTTAAAAAAATTATTTAATAAGCGTAGGCTACTAGTAGTTGTACACCCTACATTTATCAATTTGCAGTGCCATGTATGCATTATGCACCTTAAAATTCCATTAATAGGTAGCTTACAATCTTGCACTTCTGACATTGTGAGGTCCATTGTTCGCAATACATTTCTCTATGATGTCATGTATAAATATAATTTTAAAGTGGTCTACATCTTGTGTATTAATCATTTAGTTGTTATTCAAAATTATAATTTATTTACCATCTCTATTAATCACCTAAGTCGTCTATTGATGGATCTGTATCCTCTTTTGTGGATAAGACTCTGTGGTTTTAAGGGTAGGCAAGTTCTTTAAGACCTTTTATTGGCACATTGTAATTAAGATTGTGAGATAACTTTGGAATTTGTAATTTTAATAGTTTTAATGGTTCATTGAATTCAGCATGTAAGTTTATCTCTCTAAACCATTATAGATAGGTTCTTGAAGAAACTCAGTCTTGCATGATGTACAATGAAAAAGGTGTTAGGGGGAGACTCGTCTCCTCTCCTAGGAGACGCATCTCAAAGACTTTTTGTGTCACCAACGACCTCAAAATAGGTTGGGGACTTCATGATGAAGTCTTCTGGAGTCTCTGAGTCTCTAAATCCAAAAGGTGAAGTCTCCCCGAAGTTTCCTCATAGAAAAATAAATGGAAAATATAATATTAAATTATTTATGTATTTTGGCCCTCATTTTAATGTTTTTAAATGCAAAAATTAAAACCAATGACAATTTAAATGATTTAATCATTTTAATATTTTATTTTATAATTAAAAAATATTATAAATACTTTTTAATTTTGTTTGTTTTTATTTGAGAATCCAACCCGACCAACAATAATTAGAATTCTAAAAAAACATATTAGATAACATGGATTCCAACATGGAGTGATGATTTTTTTGGAGAGCATGATGGCTGAAGACCTTGAGATGGATGATTACAACCTTGTGGAGTAGATGATAGTAACATCATCATACTAGATAGTAGATAAATTTCTGATTTTTGTTTAGAGTACTTAGTTTTTTTCATTTTTGTTTACATATCAACGATTTAACATCAAGCTATATTTTTTTGAATTTAAAATTTAAATATATAATTATAATATCAGTGACTATTAATTGATATCATGATGATTATATGTGATATTGAGAAATTAGATATGACTATGAGATACAGTAATGTGGTTATGTGAGTTTTGAACTAATTGACTCCATAAAATGTTACATTACTATCACTATTAGTATTTACTTTAGTCTTCTAGTTTTACAGTTTACTATATTGTATTTTGTATTAGACTCTTTAAACTTTTAAAAAAATGTCATCTCCAAGTAACCCCATCTCCTATTTTTGAAAAATAGCCTTATCGGTACCAACACCAAAGACCTCAAAGTCTCCTTGTCTCTTGCCGACCTTGGTAAAAAGCTAATAGAAGTAGTATTCATTTGCAATCTTATGGTGTTGGTGTGAATCTTTTTAGACTTCACCAAACCTGGAATTTTCATTGGAGTTGAAATGTTTCTAGCTAGTGGAAGAGATTTTTTATATTAAAAAAAAATTAAAAAGACCACAACAGCTACGCTATTAAATTAACATGGATGTCTTTACATCTGTGTGGATTTTCTTAATTTCATTGGTTGGTTTCTATCTACGGGTAATCTATTATATATTTCTAGCAAGAGACATAAAGCATCAAAGTTCTTGGCAATATTGTAATGCATTTAGAGTTAAGATTAGGTGAAATTAGTACATCAATGCATTACCAATAAAGGTTGAATGCATGATGGAAATATTTTGATATAAAAATATACCGAAAGAATTATGCTTGAGAATTTTCCAAGTCGATCAAGTCTAGCCCAAAAAACTCATTGTTGCTAGCTCAAATTATGACTCTTCAGACTAAGAGACACTCATAGGGTCTGAAACTAGATGTACACAACTAAATGTCAAAATTTTCCATTTCCAAGAAAGAGACACTTTATAATCTACATTTCAATGTTCCACACTATCCAATACAATTTACAACATCTAAGAGTCAGTCATTATTCCAAAAAAAATATGCCATCAAATGCTTTTAGGATTAATAGTACAATAGAAGAATACATATAAGGCAAGGAGTTGGATAGGCAAAGAAATTCTTACAACATATCAAACGGCTATGACCATTATTTTCCATTACATGATGCATAAAAGCATGGAGGATTATGTATATGACACTTTGGCTAAGTCTAAGAAAAGGAATACTCACTTGGATGACTTGAGTTTGATATTGGACCACATGGAATAGTTTCAGCGTAGGCTCAATCCTAAGAACTGTTCCTTGGGTGTCACTTATATTAAATATCTAGGCTACATCATATCTACTAAGAGCATTGAGTTTGATCCTTTAAAAAATCAAGAAATCACGAAAATGTCACCTCCTCACAATATTAGTCAATTAAGAAGTCTTCAAGGACATCTTCAATCTATAAGGAGGTTTATTTCTCGGTAGGTTGATAGATCACAACCCTTCAACAAGAACTTTCATATGTAGTCTACATGTGTTTGGAATGAAGAATGTGATAAGAGCCTTAATAAGATCAAGGAATATTTGGCTAAGCCTCCTATTCCCATGCCTCCTATCTTGGGATAGTCTTTAATTATGTACATATCAGCTACAACTAATTCCGTAGGGGCATTGTTAGCACAACATGACGAAAATGGAAAGGAGTGAGATATTTACTATATCATCATAACTCTAGTTGCTTATGAGGGCAATTATGACAACATTGAGAAATCTTGTCTCATTGTAGTGTCTCCATCCCAAAAGCTCTGACACTATATGCTAGCTCATACTACACTCTTGGTTTCCAAAATTGACCCTCACAAGTGCCTCTTAAGTAAAGTTGCACTCACTGGTTGACTTGCTAAATGGATAATGATTCTTTTTTAATTTGAAACAAATGTAAAGCTATAAAAGGACAAGTTATTGTAGATCAACTTGTTGATTTCTTGCTTCAAGATAGTGTTCCTATGCAAATATATTTTCTAGATTCATCTATCATGTATGTCACTAAAAGGACTTGGAATTTTTTTTTTGATGGATCTCATACTCAAAATTGTGTTGGCACTAGCATCTTGTTTGTTACACCTCATGGATACACTATTCCTAAGTCCTATAGGTTATTGTTCCCTTGTACAAATAGCATAGTAGAATATGAGGCTCTCACAAATGGGATCAAGTTGGCTATTGAATGGAAAATCATTGAGCTACATATCTTTGGAGACTCACAACTTGTTATAAATAAATTTAGAAATGATTATCAAACTAAGGATGACATGTTGATTCCTACAAGAATTTGATTCACATCTTGAGGAACTATTTCACTTTTGTTACTTTTCAGCAAATTCCTCAAGCTGAAAATAAGGCCACTAATGCTATGGCTACCTTAGCATCCATTCTACAATTGTAAGAACATGAGGATCAGTTTGAAATCCTAGTGGAAGAGATACATCACCCTAGCTAAAATTCCTCTCATAACTAAGTTATTTGTACCATTTTTGGTATTGAATCCTCTTGTTGTGCCACTATATATTTTTACTTATGCGACTAAATCATACCTAATAATCTAATCCATAATGAAAAATGCGAACTCATTTGCAATGCCTCCCACTATGCCCTTGTCTTTGGTGACTTGTATAGGAAGGGTCTAGATAGAACACTACTTAGATGCTTAGAGAATGATGAGTATGAATGATTGTTAGTCAAAATCCATGACCAAATTTGCATGTCTCACTCTAAAGGCCTTGCGCTTTCTCAAAAAATGCTTAGAGTTGGTTACTATTGGCCTACTATGCAAGATGATGTCATATGGTATGCTAAGTCCTGCAAGAAGTGTCAACTCCATGGTAATTTGATTCTTGCTCTTCGATGTGAGTTAATCCCTTCTATTACACATTGGCCTTTTTAGTAGTGGGACTTTGACTTGGTTGGCAAGATACATCCCAACTATTCTAGTGAACACAAGTTTATCATTACAACTATTGTGTATTTCACTAAATGGGTTGAATTTTTCCCTCTCTCTAGGGCTACAGGGAAGCATGTGGCTCTCTTTATCCTAAATCACATCATTTTTTCACTGTCATTCATTCCTCTATAGTCACTAATAATAATTTTTTTGAATAAGGACCTTAGGTTGCTTTGCAATAAATTCAAGATTAAACAACAATGGTCCTCTATTTACCATCCCTAAATGAATGGTTAAGTTGAAGCTTCTAATAATACACTTCTTCAAATCTTGCATAGAACTATTTCCATGAGGCCACACTTGGGTTCATTTCTCATTCTTAACATTTCCATATCACTAAATTCTAATTATTATATTTTCTTCTTACTACTCATTTTCACATTTAAATTTCCATGATATTATGTACTATAAACCCACTTATTTCTTATTTAATATAGTTTCCCTAAATTCCAATTTACTAACAATTATGCCCGCCTCGTACAAATAACTAATGAATTTCTACTATACTAAACAATAAACTATTTACTTTACCTCTACCCTTCCTAAATCCTTATTTACTCACTTCACATACTAATATTCTCTAAATTACCCTTTTACTAAACTATTCACTATTAACCTATTAATATTACCTAAGCCCCTTACTATCTCCTAAATCCTAAATACACTTTTCCCAAACCTCAAATACTATCTACACTCTAAATATTTACCATACTAATGCTTATTAATCACCCTAAGTCACTACTTTAAACAATCTACTATTATTGACTCATATCCAAATCCAAACACCCACTAAATAACTTTCTTACCCTACATCTACTCTTCCCTAGACTGATCCACTAACTGCACCTCATGCAAGTCTTTTCCCAATACCCATGCACCTTTTAAGTACTTGCTTGGTTCAATGCATGGGAGGGTGAGGTGGGGCCTGTCCCAAGTACTCAAGTGGTCAGATGTGGACACCTAGGAAAGAGAGAAAGGAAAGTGGAGGGAATCGTGTGACTTCCCCTCCCTCCCAACCAATTTGTATGTCCCTAAAGATTCCATAATATAGTTTGAGGGTTCATTTCTCTTGGCACTTTGTTGAATGTGCGGCACTAGGGAATTGTGTAACATGTCTTTTTTGTTTGTTTATAATTTAAATTATTTTCACCCCTCACCCCCCACCAAGGCATGGTCACCTAACTTGAGATGGGTTGGGAAAAGTGATACATTATTAAATGCATATTACTTTTGGTCTAAGGGTGTAGAAGTGGTTTGTGTGTAAATGTAATTATTGTTTTTTTATCCAAGTTTCTTAATAGTACATTTCCACACTAGTCATAGTCATGGATACCTTATGGATTAGTCTCCTATTGCTTTATAGGTTGTTGTCTAAATTAGCCAATGACCTTTACCTTATTATTTTACTAACTAGAAGATTTGTAGGAATATTATTTGATTATCTCCCCAAACATTTTCTAGAGAGTGTAATACTCTCTCCTAGCACATAGTTTTAACTCTCCATGTGTTCCCCTTTTATTATTTTTTCTCTCGCATCTATTCAACTATAGTATTGTGAATCTTGGTTTAGCATAACTATGATTTTGTTTTAATGTCTCAATGTAATTAATCAGATTAATGAATTATTTAAATATCTAGAACAATAAACTGAACACATGGAATGCATTGAAAACAAGATCAGTATGGAACTAACAAATTAATCAGTTTTATGAATAGTGGAACTCTGAATGACATTTATTGAAAATCTAATACTTGGTAAATTTTATTTACATGAATAATCTAATTGAAATATATTCTCTTTTTGTTGCCTCATGATTCAATTAAGCATGATTCTAACAATGCATATTCATTACATGAGTATCAAAATAATGGGCTATCATTTGAAATGAATCTATTTCACATTCACCTATGAGTATTATGATGCATCAATACTTCCATTTCAATACATCTAAATGAATGCTATTGAACTTACAATGCAACTACCTTTTATCATTTCCTATGTTCATAATCTCTTTCATGAGATCACATTTCCCAATAATGTACATAAGATGGATATTTCATCTTTACAAATGCAACACACAACAACATAGATGGAGATTTCATCTTTACAATGCAATTTGCAATGATATCACTCCCTTGATCTTCATTAGATAGGGTATCCCAAGCTTCTTCCTTGGATCCAATGAGCACAAAACCTACAAAAATGTTCAAAACAAGAACCATGGCCGCTCACCTCCCATCCTAGGCCTCTATGAGGCCACCCCAGAGCTTGGGGAAACAACACTCAAAAAGGTTACAACATACAATCTTGAAAATGCATCAACATCACAATGCAACACTTGGAACAATCCCAACCCCAAGGTTTTCACAATGGTTCACAAGTGGAACCATGAACATAGGATGAAGGTGTGCTTTTCAAATAAGAGACTTTTCATATTAAACCATATCTACAATAAGAAATTTGTATGCCCTTTCAGGGCTTTTATAATCAGCAATTCCATGCCCTTTCGGGGCTTTCATAATCAACAATTTTCATGCCCTTTCAGGGATTTCACAATCATCCTCCTCTTCACAATAAATCCCCAAACACACTACCATCAACTATAGCTTTATTGGAACCCATACTCCATAAAGTTCCTCTATCCACCATACTTCCCTTATCACTCCCAAAGGAAGATATGAATGATTATGGCATACAATGGAGACCATACTCCAAGGTTCTCAACTTCATTGTCAATCCCAACAAATCCCTTCACCCAAGGCTTCTCTTCCCTCCCAAGGGTGAGTGAAGCCTTCACACCCCAAAACAACAGTCATTGCAAAAACAACGAAAATCCAAAGAAACCCAAAATGAAACAAATAGCACATGACAATATTTACAACACAAAAAATAATGCACAATTATATTTCTCCATGAACATAGATTCAACACCATAATGCAAGCTTCAATGAGAAAATATGGCATGGGAACCAACCTTGAATCCAAGCAATTGGCAATGATAGTTGTTGAAGAGATCCCTTCCTTAGTTTGTTTCCCTCCGATAAACCTAATTATCTCTAAACTTAGAGAGTGGATGAACACCCCACTAGTTTGTCACAAGCCCTCTAAAAAGGCCTCAAACCCACTAACTTACTTTTAAAAAAAACATGAAGCCCACCATCTCTTACACTATTTTCCCTTCCCAAAATGAAACTTTGACCAAGTGGGAATATGAGGGTAACATCATGGGGCAACTCCATTTTCGAAATGGTTAAAGAATGTATTGTTTAGAGGGTCCCCTAAGTTAGCTAAGCACTAAATGGTGAAATTTATACCTCTAACATGTTATACTATCATGTGTGTGGCTTATTTTCACAATAATAGCACTTTGGGACCACATTTAACCCCTCTAAAATCCTTGTCAAGTTTGAATTCTAAATTGACATGATGGTGGCCCATCATAACACTCTCCCAAATGGGTTTACATAAGTATAAAATGAGGATTAGGTTTAGGTTAAGTGACCACATGCCCAAAACCCTAAGTCCCAAAACCCTAAGTGACATGTCATATACACATGCACAATTATAAGTGTCAAGTGACACATTAAAACATATTTCACATCACAATGACATGTCCCTAATTACTCATGCATTTAAATTTACTACGTACATGCAAACTCACGTTTATGAAACAAACACATAACAACGAGGCTTTGAATCTTCCAAAGATTCACCTTGGCCATACCGTATTCACATAAGTTTAAACCTTGTTTCCCCAATTAAATTTCATGGTTCAATTTCCTACAAACTAAACTCGAGCATTAGTAGTCCAAAGAAAATCATATAGAAGTACATGTATATATGTGCATGACAAATTAATATTGCATACTCACATTGACTAGCATATTCACTTATCACAATTAACTTTCATTTCTAATCATTTTCATATGAAATATTTAAAACATTAAAATATCAAAATCTGCATTTCCACATTAATCTATGCTTAACATAGTCAAATTAACATTTTGAATAACATCATAATCCATTTTCTATCATAGTCATGAAATACTAATTCTATAACTTTTAAATCATCAAACATGTAAATTAGGTCCTAGTACATATCATGAGCAAAAATCATCAAATGCAAATGTCACAATCAGAGGAATAATATAAATCACTAGTATCTTTTCAGTTTGATTAAATAGTGAAATGACTAACAGTATCTCATTATCATTATTAGATAACACATCATAAAGTGTATGTCCTTAAAAACAACTATGGTAGGTAATCGAGATGCTTGCATAATCATGTCAACATAGGTCCAAAATCAATCATCAGATACAACCATTACATCTTATCAATCAATATAGTCTATCCAACTAGAGCATCAACGTATTGATTTATCTTCCCACTACTCACACAATAATTGACTTATTACGTACACATCATAAGTTAAAATCCTAACATTAACATTTTAGCATTTCAAGCATTTCTGCAAATCAGTTTAAATCAAAATAGTTAAATATGGAAAACATGTATCATTAATCATTAAAATATATAACATAAGTGAGTCTCATCATAATGCATTATTAAAATAACATAATCATAAAAGTCTTTATCTCTCTAAAGCACAAGTGTGTCAAACATCAAATCATGAAGTGTCAATAACATAGGCTATGATGGATTAGGGTGAGGCCTCACAAATTTTATATGGAAATAAGGGTTTTTGGATGCTCTGAGATCAACAGTGATGTCTATTTGTGCTCAAAGTTCCCCAAATTCAATGTCCCCCCAAATCCTCTACAAAAATCCTCTACAAAAATCAGATTTGAAAACCAACTTGAAAACTCTCATGAAGAGAATAGGGGCATGAAGGTGTGGGGCTCTAATATCATGTTGAAGTTGATGGAAGATCAATCCATAGCTCCCAAGAATCACTGCATGCAAACACCTATCACAAAAAGAGAGAAGAAAAAGTTATGGAGGTTGGAATTCATAGATTCATAGAGGAAACATTCTTGATGAGAAAAAAGAGAAATTGTTAATAATCAAAAAGTGTGTTGAATGAATTGCAAAGAGAGATCATCCTTATAAAAGAGATCAAAAAACCCTAAAAGATAAAAGATAGGTTGCATGACAATAATCAATAAAAGAATTAGTTATTATATGCCTAAGTTTTTACTTAAGAAAAATAGAGTTAATATAGAAAAACACCTTATTACTCTAACATATTTGATGCCCACTAAAAATCTGATTTGATTCACACATTTCATTTGACTTCATAGTCAATTGAAAATGAATAAATTTTAATGGAAAACTAGTGGTGGATTCGTAGCATGAGAAATAGTATTAACGATCACCCTTCCTAGCCAAATTTCTTAAATGTTGAGTTGCTCTCTATGAAAAATGGAAGATTAGCAGACATTTTAGAACACCAATGCACAAAATCTACTTGGTTGTTGTCCATTTGGTTCTCGAGTTATGCAAAATAAAATTTTAATATGTATGTATGCATGTATATGTGTGTGTGTGTGTGTGTGCGCGCGTGTGTGTGTGTACTAATACAGGAGCATCCTGGGTGTAAGGGCAATCTTGCATCACCCAAAAATATTTTATTTTTAGTCATTTCTATTTTAATAAGGACTAGTAGACATGGTGGTTATTATTTATGGGAACTTGTTATTTTTAGTAAGTTTTTCATACAAACTTGGAATGTTCTCATTTTCTATAGGAAGGTTCATTCTAGAGATATAAGCCTACCATAAAAATCTCATTGTTCCAGCTTAAGTATCAGAGAAGTTATTGTAGATTTTTGGTGAAAAAATTTGTAGAAAAATCTTCAGGCTCACCGTTGAAGGCCTTAGAGTGCCCAAATGAGGTCTAAAAACTTGATAGAAGGGCGCTAGCAAAATTTTGAGCATGTAGATCAACAACTGAAGTTTTCAAAAAGTGGTTATAATAGCCAATCGAAGCAACGGTTCATGAGTTATGGCCTTTGGAAGTTGGACTACCGAAATTTTTAACATAATTTGTCAAAGATGTGTTTGGCCGACTCTATGTGTATCGTTAGGGTCTATCAGCCCTAGGTATTAAGTTTGAGCATCTAGAACCTTCTTGGGCAGCATAAAACTGCCTATTTAAGAAAGGCCTGAACATTGTCTAGGGGAGCTCTGGGTGATAGTTCATAGCACTGTCTTGCATATTACTATAGTAAAGGCGCCCATTTGGGTTAGCATATTATAATTGAGAATTCTATAATTCCGCATTTGTGGCAATAATAAGAAGTCCATATTTTGTTCTCGCATTTGTTGTTGTTTCTTTGTTTTTGTTATGAATTTATGCTATTAAGGGGAGTCCCCTGCATCACATACATACATACATATATAGATACATACATATATACACATATATATACATGCATATACATACATATACATAGATATAGATATATATGTCTATATATATGTATGTATGTATGTATGTATGTATGTATGTATGTGCCTATAAATTTTCATATCAATATCCATTTATTATAATACTTCACCCCATGATTTCAATATATTTCCAAATCATTTCCATATATTAGCTTGATTTATGAAGCATTAAGTATGATAAATGATAAGTTGATTAGCAGTTGCATGTGTAGCTAGTTAATGCTAAATTATGATGATTTATTATGATAATTGGTTATTACTAATTAATAATTATCTTTAAGTAATTAATATGTTTTTTGTGAGATAATTGAGTCGTTCATACGGCTAGAAAGAAAGAGAAACAAGTTGATTCTTGTCAATAATCAGCAATTGCAACAAATGAAGAAAAAGTCAAAAAGATAGTTTCAGTAAAATGAGCATATCTCACTCAATTATTAATAAAATTAATAATGGTTTAAACGTTTGGAAAGGTGAAAACAAGGTGCAAAAACCCTTTTGAGCATTTGAGTTAGTTTAGAACAGTTAATGAACACCACAAATTAAAAGTTGACTGAGTAAAAGCTAGCACGTTTTTCACACAACAGAAAATCACTTTCAGTAAAATGGTCATATCTTCCACTTTTCTTAATGAAATCCAAATTTTCAAAATGATCTGGAAATATGAAAAGGAGGAACATAACCTAGTAAAAGGGTTTGATCTAATTTGTAATAATAAATGAGAACCATTTGTTTGAGTGGACTGTTGAAAATGTGAAACAGAAAATCTATACACTTAGTCTTTAGTTTTGTAATAAGTCTCTTCCTTGTTTAAAAGAATGATGAGACACTTGTTAGATGGTTGTTACAGATTCAATAAGCTTATATATTCAAATTTTTAATCAAACAATTGATATATCTAGAGATATCGAGATATATATAGATATAGAGAAAGTTGTAGTTTGTAATATACAATTCATGTAGCCATTACTGTGAAATTTCTTGCAATTTCCTATAGACATTACTATGTGCTTAGATTTATTTTCAGCATTATTATATTTTATGTTAGCATGAATTATGATAATACTACATTGGGGTAATATCCTAAGCATTGAAGAGTATTGATATGTTGCATTCATGACTATATTTGTCATTGATGTCAACATAGCAGTAAGTATGTTAAGACTGGAAGAATAACAGTTGGTAACCTTATGATGCGCAGAAGCTAAGGAAGTTTTAGATGATATGCAGTGGAGGACATGTTCTTGAGGTTTTCTTGATGACATGGTTAAGAGGACTAAGTCTGAGTCAATGTTGTACAAAAGTTACACTTGATTTACTGGAAGCAATGCAGAAATAGAGCATTGGAAAATAGAGTTCTAATGATCTATCATTATCTTTCATCTAATATGTAATGAAGAGATGCAGAGTTACATGGTGATAGAGGACAATCGTGTGATGATGCCAGCATGTGTGCAAGAAGTGGTTTTACACGTGTGAAGTTTTGTATCGACTGTGAGCCGACAGTGTTATTATAATTATAAAATAATTAACTATCTTATTTTAATTAATTGGAAAAGCCTCAAGGCTAACTCAAGGAATTATTATGAAAATAAAGTATAAAGGAAAGTTTCTTTCCTTGCTTATGGTGTGACCTTGATTTAGAGGATCAAGTGGAATGTGAAGTATTAATGCACAGTGTGAGAAGTAGTAGAATGATTATTGAATGTGTGTAAGTGATTCAAGGGATCATTAGATGTGCAATATGAGATCTAGTTACAATATATGAAGGAGAAGAAATCTGATTGACAGGATAGAGATAGAGAAAGAAGTACATTTTAGTTCTATTATTCTATAAGGAATAATACAGATATCATTTGGGCAGTGGGTTATTTGTTCTTAACCTTGAAGTTATTTGGGCAGTGGGTCTAGTTGTCTTCCACAACTCGTAATAGGTTGGAATCTCCTAATAGGGATTCAAAGTCTCCTAAGAGGGATTCATATGTACTAAATGTTGTAACAGAGTCTATCCTCTAACAAGGAATATTTATATTAGTACATCATCTTGTGGGTACCACCCCCACCAAGGTTTTCCTTCTGATCAAGGGTTTACCTAGTTAACATATCTAGTGTTAATTGTGTATGAGTATCTTGTTGTAGTTTCAGTTAACATTACTCATACGATTAAGAATTTTTAAAGTAAATGATTGTGATAATAGTTGTAAACTGATTCACCCCCCCCCCCCCCCCCCAAGTTATATTAGTGGAATATATATTCTAACAATTCGTATCAGAAGTTAGGTCATTAAAGAATAAGGTTAACATCTTTGGGAGATCAGTGGTTAGTTACTTCAATAAAGATAGTCTTAAATCTGATGGAGAAAATTTTGACACCCAGAATATGGAGCTTCTTGGTGAGAAATTAGAATTGTGTATAGAATTGAGCATTGAGTTTTTGGATTGAGGCACAAGTAAAGATGGATCTAGATCCAAAGAAGACAGGAAGATCAAGGAAGGTATTTATCTACTTATGAAAAGAGAACAAAAAGGTATAGAAATTTTTGCTTGTTGGACATGTAATGAGTTTGGTCATTTTTCATTTGCATGCCCTAAGAGAGTAAGGAAAATTAGAAAGAGTTCACTTTCTGATGAAGATGAAGAATTTAAAGAAAGTATGGAAAGATTATTGAATGATTGTGATGATAAAGATAATAAACCTGAATTAGTTGAAAAAGAGGAAGTATTAGAAGAGATATCTTTGGTAACTATTGTTGATCCAAAGGCTAACCATGAAAATGTGGAAGTTATCATTAGCAATGATTTGCAGAATGGGAATCAGATTGAAGAGAAAAGATTTAATCCTAGAGAAGAAAGAGTTGAGTTGAAGACTCCTGAACAAAATGGGATTGCTGAGAGAATAAGTAGATCAGTAGCAGAGGTAGCAAGAGAAATGTTGTTTGAGAATGATGTCTCAAAGATATTTTGGAGAGAAGTAGTTAACACTGCAGTATATACTCTAAACAGACTACGGATCAAGAAAGAATGATGTATCAATTGAGCATAGAGAAGAAAAAAGATTTGAACCTAGAGAAGAAATAAGAATTGAGATGTCAACTCCTACTTCTAGTAGAAACATGGCAAAGAGTCACCCTCTAGAGTAGATAATTGGGAGCAAGGATAAAGGTGTAATGACAAGGAACAAAGTGAATGAGGAATTATGTCTAATTTCTCAAGTGGAACCTAAGAGCACAGATAAGGCATGTAAGGATGATCACTGGATGCAAGCAATGAAAGAAGAACTAGATCAGATTGTGAAGAATGAGGCATGGGAATTAGTTCCTAGACCTAAAGACAAGAATGTTATAGGAACCAAGTGGGTATTCATAAATAAGATGAATGAGTAAGGAGAAGTTGTTAGAAACAAGGCTAGACTTGTTTGCAAAGGTTACTCATAGCAAGAAGGCATAGATTATGAACAGATATATGCACCTATGGAAATAATGGAAGCAATAAGGATGTTCTTGGCTTATGTAGCAAGCAAAAATTTTAAGGTTTATTAGATGGATGTCAAGTTAGCTTTTCTGAATGGAGATCTTGAAGAAGAAGTCTACATTGAGCAACCTGATAGATTCCCTTTGATAGAAGATAAAGATTTTGTATGCAGACTAAAGAGAGCATTGTATGGTTTGAAGCAAGCACCTAGAACCTGGTATGCAAGGTTGGATAGGTATTTGTCTAAGCTTGGATTTATCAAAGGTACAGAAGATGGTAATTTGTATTTAAGGAAAATTTATGATGTTTTATTAATCATTGTAATATTTTTGGATGACATAATATTTGGAGGAAATGATAAAGAAAATGATAAGCTTGCTGAAGAGATGAAAAATGAATTTGAAATGAGCATGATAAGAAAAACGAAGCTTTTCCTAGGATTGCAGATAGTGCAAAACAAAGATGGGATATTTATTTTTAAAACCAAGTATTTGAAATATTTGTTGAAAAGATTTGGTTTAGAAAGTTGCAAACCTGTTGGTACACCCATGATGATTGGTCACAAGTTAACTAGTAAAGATGAAGCACCTATAGGTGAGTAGAAGAAATATAGATCTATGATTGGAGGATTGCAATATCTGACTCACACTAGACCAACTATAGAAAATGCAGTTGGGATTGTGGCAAGATTCCAACCTTATCCAAAAGAGTATCATTATACAGCAGTAAAAAGGATATTCAGATATTTGAAGGGTACATCTGATTATGGAATTTGGTATGATTGATCAAATGACTTCACTTTGTGTGCTAATATTGATGCAGATTGAGAAAGCAATATGGATGACAGAAAGAGCACTAGTGGTGGAGCATTCTTTCTTGGAGGAAGATTGGTTTCTTAGTTGAGCAAAAAACAAGATTGTATATCTTAGAGTACAGCTCAGGAAGAGTATGTTGCAGCAGCAAACAAATCTAATCAAGCTATGTGGATGAAACAAATGGTGAAGTATATTGGGATTGAGTTTATAGAACCTATTATCATTTACTATGATAACACAAGTACAATAAGTATGTCTAAGAATCTATTATTGCAATCTAAGACAAAGCACATATCCATTAAGTATCATGTTTTGAGAGAGAAGGCAACAGAGAAAGAGATAAGGTTGGAATATGTAAGTACTAAAGATCATATTGCAAATATCCTTATGAAGCCTTTTCCTAACAATACTTTTGAGTACCTAAGAGGTATACTAGGGGTTATGCCCCTACCTACTTCAAAATAGATGATGCAAAGAGTGCATTAGTCTAGTGGTATAGAGCACTATGGTTAGACTGGATTGAATGTTGATGCTTCCTATATAGGGGAGAATCTGGTATATACTGAGTCATTGAGGATTCTTGGTATTTTGATATTTTGTATTAAATAGTGTCTTTGGACACTTGAGCTAATTGAAAGAGTTGGAAAAAGTATATTAACAATTGGTTTTGTGTACTTGTATTGATACCTTTGACATTGATGTCAATGGGGGAGAAGAATTTATGCATGAAAAACATCTCCTAAGCACGTGGGGAGAGAGATATGAAAGAAGAACCTATTGAGTTGTCAATGGGGGAGTGTTATCTCTTTAGGGAGATTTAGAAAGATTCATGTCAGTGCACAAAAGAATATGAAAGTGTATAGAAGGATATAAAGATATGTAGCCAGAAAAGTGTTGGAAGTTGTTTACCACAAACAACTCATGACAACAACCAGAAGATTTTAGACTAATGAAGAGGATTTGAGAAGATGATAGAAGTAGTAGTAGTAGAGTACAATTTGGTATTCTTTGAACTTACTTATGACAACAGCCAGAAGATTTCAGATTGATGAAGAGGATTTGAGAAGATGACAGCAGTTGTTGCTGTAGTAGAGTACGGTTTGGTATTCTTGGAACTTAGATGTTTTTCATCTATGTTTCCATCAATGCCAAAGGAGAATATTGTTAGCATAAATTTTGATGATACTACATTGGGCAAGTATCCTAAGCATTAAAGAGTATTAATATGTTGCATTCATGACTATATTTGTCATTTATGTCAACGTAGCAGTAATTCTATTAAAACTAGAAGATTAGCAGCCAGTAATCTTATGATGTGTAGAAGCTAAGGCATTTTTAGATGATGCACAGTAGAGGAAATGTTCTTGAGGTTTCCCTAATGATGTGGTTAAGAGGACTAAGTCTGAGTCAATGTTGTATGGAAGTTACACTTGATTTACTAGAAGTAGTGTAGAAACAAAGCATTGGAAAGCATAGTTCTGATAATCTATCACTATCTTTCATCTGAGATATAATGAAGAGATGCATAGTTACATAGTGATAGAGGATAGTCATGTGGTAACACTAGCATGTGCACAAGATGTGGTTTTACATGTGTGAATTTTTGTATAGACTATGAGCCGACAGTGTTGTTATAGTTGTAAAATAATTAACTATCTTATTTTAATTAATTGAGAAAGCCTCAAGGCTGAATCAAGGAATTATTATGAAGATAAAGTATAAAGGAAAGTTGTTTTCCTTGCTTGTGGTGTGATCTTGATTTAGAGGATTAAGTAGAATGTGAAGTATTAGTGTGTAGTGTGAGAAGGAGAAGAATGCTTTTTGAATGTGTGTAAGTGATCCAAGGGATCATTGGATGTGCAATATGAGATCTGGTTACAAGATCTAAAGGAGCAGAAGGCTGATTGATAGAGATAGAGACAAAGACAAAGGAAGAAGTACATTTCAGTTCTATTATTCTGTAAGGAATAATACAGAGATCATTTGGATAGTGGGTTCTTATAAGATCTTAACCTTGAAGCTATTTGGGCAGTGGATCCAATTGTCTTCCATAACTCCTAACAGGGTTGAAATCTCCTAATAGGGATTCAAAGTCTCCTAACAAGGACTCATATATACTAGATGTTGTAATAGACTCCTAATAGGGTCTATCCTCTAAAAAAGAATATTTATATTAGTACATCAACTTGTGGGTACCATCCCCATTAGGGTTTTCCCTTTGATCAAGGGTTTCCATAGTTAACATATCTAATGTTAATTGTGTATGAGTATCTTGTTGTGATTTTAGTTAACATTACTCATATGGTTAAAGATTGTTTAAAGTAAATAATTGTGATAATAGTTGTATAACTGATTCACACCCCCCCTCCTCTCATTTATATTAGTGGACTATATATTCTAACAATTTATACTTTGTAATGGTAGAATAACTTAGAGAGTTTTATAGTGCATATACTTTTTAGACTTGTTTCAAGTATACGTCCTCGAGTTGAAAATTTAAATGATTCTTCTCCATAAGAAATATAAGTTCTCATTTTGGATGTCCAATCCATGAGTCGTGTTTTTATTGATCTAATTGAGAAGCCAACATTGTTGGCATTGTTGTTGGGGATAGGTAAAGCTATGAGAGTCTCTGAGTTCTTAGTATATCTTTGTCATTTTGCTAGAATCTTAGTTTTTATTTAAAGCACTTAGAATTAGAGAAATTTGCAAAAACACAATATGGATTTTAGATCCATGGAGGATAACAATGAAGAACCACTATCATTTGCAGCAAGTTTGGAAATCAATGAAGACATGTTCTCTAGCATCATAGAGGAATTTTGTTCACATATTGATGAAAAAATGTTGATTTATGAAGAGTTAAATGAAGACAATCTTTTTTTGAGAAATGAAGAAATCACCATACAAAAAGTTGTTATTGAAGATGAATGTGATGTCAAATAAGAACTCCTACTTCAAGAAGAGAGTTGTAATAAAGTGAAAATCAATCCTCTCATGCCGAAAAGTAAAGAAGATATTGAAGAAGATCAATTTTGGGATGATTTAGAGGAGTTTTGCTTAACATTAGATGTTAAACCAACATCTTTTGTAGAGAAAAACTATGAGCCTTATGAAGATGGTGCAGAAATTCTTATACTTTTAACAAATCAGCAACACAAATTAGTTTTTAAAAGTCAAGAAGAGGATGAAGAAGCATCTCATCTACACAAAGCCAATAAGGAGGGTTCAAAATTTGTTCTTCCATGAGGGTGTCCTATTAGACATCTCATTCATATTGAGGCAAATAAATCTTCACAAGCTATGCAAGAAGTTACAAGTGAAGATAAAGATAAATATGCAGATGAAACTAGAAGAGAAATATTTAGTCTTACTTATGCACTTCAATACAACAATATATACTGTCAACATGAAGTAGAAAGTAAGTTTTCTAATGTCTTTCCAAAAGTTTTGTTTTATATTAAGTTTATACTAATGCTGCAACTATTTCCAATTGCTCATAAGCATGTGAAGCATTGGAAGATTTTGAGAAGAGGAAGCTACTTCAAAGAATTAGTGAATGGTTTTGTTTGAGCAAGTCATGTAATCTGGTTAGTGTAGGTTAGGATAGGTTAGGATAGGTTTTTCATTCAATAGTCTTAGAGTTAGTAGTTATCTAGTTTAGTTTGTTTCCTGGTTCTTCTTGTGTCAATGACTATTTTGGAGGAATTTACAACTGGATGGCTAGTCATATTTCAAATCATTTTTCCAAGGGTGTGAGTGAGTCAAGTTTCTAATTGTGTAAGAGAGTCTTTACTTACATTTTCAAAATTTTACATTGAGTAGTTGAGTCTTCATGATGTTAAGAATGTTTATTCAATTATGGTGTTTATTTGGTATTATCTATCTTGCAATAACTACTATCTAGTTTTACCAATCAACCATGCAGCCACTAGTCTTTGATTTAACAGATAGTTCTACAGCAACTACTATGTGACTAAACAATCATGTTTATAACAACTACTATGCGCTTCAAAAGTCTACTTTCAGAAAGTACAAAGACACATCTATATCTACTCATATTAAATATGAAACACTCTTGGAGGGACCTAAGTATTTATCAATAAAAAGACATGCACTTTCAACTATTTGCAAAGTTTGAATCTTCTCAAAACATCACAACTGGTACTATGTTCATGATTTCCATTTATTCATAATATTTATCATTTTTAGTAATTGATTATCTATGCATAATATTTTGTTTCTCAATTATCATTATTATAATTATATGTTTCATGAGTTATGTATCTTACAACCCTCATGCATACATTATCATTTGATGATAAGCAACCTTTTAGTTGGAAGGAGCACATGTATACTTGGTTTTATTGTCATAGACCATAGGAGGATGAAATTTCATGTATATTTTTATACTACCTATGACATTCTTGATGGCTGACTGAAGTTGTCATAAGATTTCATGATAATAGCTTTCATGACTAACTAATGCCTATCCTCTACTTGAGGACAAGTAGGATTTCAGCTAGGGGGAATGATGAGCCTATAAATTGTCATATCTATATCCATTTATTATAATACTTCACCCCATTATTTTAATATATTTCCAAATCACTTCCATATATTAACTTGATTTATGAAGCATTAACTATGATAAATGATAAGTTGATTAGCATTTGCATATGTAGCTAGTTAATACTAAATTATGATGATTTATTATGATATATGGTTATTATTTATTAATAATTATCTTTAAGTAATTAACATGTTGAAATTTGAGTCCTTCATATAGCTGAAAAGAAGGAGAAGCAAGTTGACACTTGTCAATAACCAACAATTGCAGGAAATGTAGAAAAGGTCAAAAAGGCGGTTTCAGTAAAATGGGCATATCTCACTCAATTGGTAATGAAATTAATAATGGCTTAAATATTTGGAAATATGAAAAAAAGGTACACAAACCCTTTTGAACATTTGAGTTATTTTGGAATAGTTAATGAGCACCGTAGATCAGAAGTTGACTAAGTAAAAGGTGGCACATTTTCAGGCAGTAGAAAACCACTTTCAGTAAAATGGCCACATCTTCCACATTTCTTAATGAAATCTAAATTTTTAAAATGATTTGAAAATATGAAAAGGAGGATCATAACCTGGTAAAAGGGTTTGATATAATTTGTAGTTATAAATGAGAACCATGCATTTGAGTGGATTGCTGAAAATGTGAAACAGAAAATCAACACACTTAGTCATTAGTTTTGTAATAAATCTCTTCCTTGTCTAAAGCAATGATGAGACACTTTTTATATGGTTGTTAGAGATTAAATAAGCTTATATATTTTAAATTGCAATCAATCAATTGATATATATGGAGATATAGATAGATATAGATAGATATATAGAAAGTTGTCGTTTGTAATATACAGTTCCTGCAACCATTACTATGTAGTTTCTTGCAGTTTCCTGTAGCTAGTACTGTATTCTTAGATTTATTTCTAGCATTCTTATAGTTTATAATTTTCAATGATAGAATAACTTAGAGAGTTTTATAGTGCATATACTTTGCAGACTTGTTTCAAGTAAACGTCCTAGGGTTGACAATTTAAATGATTATTCTCCATAAGAGAGATAACTACTCATTTTGGATATCCAATCCATGAGTTGTGTTTTTAGAACCAAGTTATTGATCTAATTGAGAAGCCAAAAATATTTATGTATGTATGAATGTATGTATACATACATACATATAAAATATTATTGATGTAATCCTTGCACCATTCAAAAATGCAAGTGCTAGTTTACATGCTCTATGAATGGCAACTCCGAATTTACAACCAAAATGCACACCCTATAATTATGAATCATATATTCCACATGAATCCTTTTATCATTTTGGCACAAATAGAAAGTGCTAAAATCCCCTTCTTCAAAGGATGAATACTCATCTCATTAGGCTTGATAGAAGTCTCAATATTGCACTAGTGAAACCCTTATGAAAATAGAGCTATGAAATAACTTCCATTTTCCA
Source organism: Cupressus sempervirens (assembly GCA_028749045.1). NCBI lineage: Eukaryota > Viridiplantae > Streptophyta > Pinopsida > Cupressales > Cupressaceae > Cupressus > Cupressus sempervirens. Next base: position 193,924,594 of record CM053792.1, read on the forward strand.
ATCATATACAAGCATCAATTCAATATATGCTCTCCACCTATTTTATATGTTCTAAATTTGATGTGAGAAACTATAATAAATGAGAGAAAAGTAAAAATTTGTTTTCATCACTTGCTTTAAGAGCCCATAAATATGGCTTTGCATGCACCATGATGTATTTTTTCATGTGTGTCCTACAAAATTGTGTCATCTTGTTATCATCCTGTAATATCATGCATGCTAGCACATATATTGTAAATGGGGAATTTATATACTTTGACATCATCTTGACCAAACTTTAATGCCATAAATGTTAGCATACTTTGTAATGATTGTGTGATTGATTTTGATGCTACTTTAAATTAACTTCACAAGTAACTTTCCTTAGCTAAAATATTTTCTATAATGGGAAACTTTTCTATATTAAAATCACCATGTAGATAATCATTTTCTTGATTTGCACTCCATATAGAAATTTGATCTACAAATTTGTACCCTTCTCAATATGTGTGAGATAAAAGGAATGCTTGAAAGGATTATAATATGTCTCATACTTGATGCAATATATATATAATATGCCCATTGAAACACTTTGTTTTTTTGCAAGTACTAATTAGTAGGAAATAATTCCCTTCTACATTGACTTTGGATAGCCTAACTTTTTTGACATGTATATAGTAACTCTTGTAACGATGTCATAGAACCTACCACATTGTTTCTAATAAGAGGGGGAGATGGTTTTCAATGGTTCCAAAACACCAAACTAATCTTGTATATGAATTCCAACACTCGACTCTCCCATATTTCCTTGTAAAGTACCATGGAATTGAGTTTAAAAAAATATGAAGATGGAGGGTGCCATTTAATATGAATTTTCTCTATCTTTTCCTTATAAGTAGTAATTTATTTCCTTTAAATGGAAGGAAACTATATTTCCTCATGATATTGTCATCTCATCCAATGAATAAGGAACTATATTTTCTATACTTATGAACAAAATAGAAAAAGACTAAAATGAGTTCCATACTGAATTTGGTAAGGGTGTTATGAAAAAAATTTCAAGCATCATGAAATGTGAAAATTGTTGAAAAAGGGGACATTGGATAAAAAAATTATCTGCATTTTCCTACTCTTCTTCACACAACCCACATTTAAAGGTTATGCAATTTGCAATTTCACCAATCTGTCACTAGCTAGAACTCTTTTATGAAGCAATAACCATGAAAAATGGTATTCTTTTGGCATGACCATGGTATTCCAACAAAAGGAATATATATTTTTTTGTTTTTTGTTGATCATTCATGTATAGAATAGCCTTATAACGTGGACAATTTCCATCTTTAGATGGTGCCCATATAACTTCATTAAGCTCATTTGATAAAAGAACTATCCTTTAAGACATAATTTGGTGTAGTTTATTATCTTGATCATCTTCAATTGGAATATCAAAATTTCCTTCCAAGTTACTCTCCTTGAACTTATCTCAATAAAATAAATAATCTATTAATCACTATCCTTGTGTTTAAGTTGGAATCAAAATGGATGAGTGTAGCTCTTGAACTCTCTTTAACAAAGGGTGACCATTCCACATGAATCATTCCACAAGTGAATTTTCTCTCTATTTTGCAACTTCTATGATGTGTATAAAGTGACTTATACTTGCCTAGACAACATCAGGAAGTTCCACATTGACAATCCATCAAGAGGGTTGGAAATTGTTAGTTTAAACTAATGGGATTTTAAGTGTCTATATACTTTTATTACATTATTTGACACCATTTGGAAGAGGGTTTTGTATACATTTTTCACAATAAATTTCATCCAAAATCCTTATTGTGCTTATGATCTTTTCAATTCAGAGAACCATATATTTGGGAGTCTTAGAACAAAAATTAAATAGTTAGGTATGGTTGTAAGGATAACTTTAATGAGGAATAAGTGACCTAAAAAGACACAATCATCTAGCTTTCCAAGTTAAGACATTGGATTTGATCTCGTCGACCAAAAAGAAGGCTTTCTTTTAATAACTACCTTTAAAATAAAGATGTATATCTTAGACTTTTGGTGATTTATCATTTGTGTTGATACTATTGTGTATGTTTTGAGAACTTTCCTGGTCTTCTTATCCTCTACAAGATTATATTTTCCATACAAAAGAGTATCATCTTCAAAAAATGTGTGGGTGACTCAAATATTTGTGGGTGGAATGTAAATACCTTTTCGAAGACCTAAGTCATTCTTATTTGATAAACCCTCTAAGAGATTAGTCCTTAATAATGAAGAGAAAAGAGGACAATAGATAATCATTGAGAAATGTGCATCTGAGAGATATAATTTTATCCATTTGCACCATTTATATAATATTTTTTTACAAAATATGTAAAACCTTTAGTAGAAAACTCCAATCCACCTTAACATACACCTTCATCATATCAATTTTACTAATGAAGGATGATATATGAGAAATATGTTCATAATAAAGCACTTCATGAGTAATCAAAGCATCATCAAATGTTTCTCTATATAGTACAAATCCCCCTAGTTTTGGTGATATAATTTAGGAGATGAAATCTCAAGCATATAGCCTTGGTAAATATCATGTAAACCATATTCCACAATGATATAGGTCTGAAATATAAATTTTTATAGTTCTCTTAGTTTTGGAAATATTGATATTTTTGTTACATTGAAATTCTTCAGTATAAAACCACTTCTGAATTCTTCAAGTGTTGAGAATAGATTGAAGATGCAAATCAAAGAAGGAGATTTTTGAAAGAGGGAGATTGTTGAGAACATACAAGTATGAAAAATATGCTTCAATCATTGTTTTGTCACTAATGTCAAACTTGTTATTTCATGGTGAGACAATTGCTTATAAGATTCAAGTACTATCACTTATTCAATTAATGAAGAGGATTTGATCAAAAGATGTAACAATAGTACCTAGAGGAAAGGTTGAGTTATGATTATGTAATGAAGTACAAGAATCTATTAAGATAGTAATAACATAATGTATTGATAATATACTTAAGGTTACAAAGGTTGGTTACACTAAGAAAGTTTAGAAGAACAAGTTACACAGAGTTTGTCTGCCAAGCTTGACCGAGTGGATAGTAGGTGTCAAGCAAAGACAGAGCAAGCCGAGTAGAAAATTAGTTGGAGCTAAGTAAAAGTTCATTCTAGTATATGTCAAGAAAAATAGTGGATGTCAAGTAAAGTTTAATTGATGCTAAGCACCAATAAACTTTAGTTCACGCTGAGTAATTTCACAATGCATGTCAAGCAATGCAGTATGTGTCGAGCATCAAAAGCCTGATAATGTTGAGCTACTACATTATTTAAAAGATCATGAATTTGATGAATCTAAGCTAACAAGTTTTTTTTCTTAGATTATGTGAACTAGGTGGAAGATAAGGTTAATGAACTGGTGGCATAGAATTCAAGGTAAACCATTTTTAGGTGAATTCAAAGTGGATTCTAGGAGAATTTTCTAGAAGAGACATGGAATGGTATAGATACATTGTATCCTACCTAATCCATCCAAACCCTAAATTGGACGATGGAGAATGAGTGGCAAAAGATCTTTATTTCCTATTTATAGGAATGGTTTGTTATGAAGCAAGTTTGTCATCTGTGAGAATCTAAGGAAGACAAGGAGTCAAGGGTTTTGCTTCATCTAGTGACCTAAGAGAAGAGTCTACAATGGCATGTTAAGCAAGAAGGCTTAAGGGTATGCATGCTTGAAGGGTGAACAAGCTATCAGAGTTGCAATGTATGAAGGCCAAGTAGAATGGAGGATTGAACAGTGATCTGTAATCTACAAATGAAGTTGTAAGTTGTATTAGATCAATCCTTCCTATTACTCTGTAACATTGTATCAGTCTAGGCTAAATCCTTTGGATTAAGGTTGACCTAATAGTCATTTGTAAATCAGGTGACATTCCAAGTGAATGGTCTAAAATCCTCTAACAAGGCTCACTCCTAACAGGGTGATTGAAATCCTTTAACAAGGTCACATTTAACAGTGTGTATTGTAACCTTTAACAGGGTTGGCCTTTCACAACACATCACTTCAAAAGAGTGAAAAGAGTAGCATGTTACTTGTGGTTTTTTACAAAGGACAGGACACAAGTTGTCAAAAAATGATGATTCCATTGAGGTGAATCGAACATTGTATAGGTCTATGATTGGTAAATTGCAATATGTAGTGCATAGCATACCTAATATTACATTATCTGTAGGGATAGTCGCAAGATTCTCTACTAATCCGAGGGAGAATCACTTGATGGCTATAAAAAGAATAATGAGATATTTGAAAGGAACTAAAGAGTTTGGTCTATACTATAAGAAGAATGAGAAATTTGAATTGAGAGCCTACAATGATGTTGATTGGGCTGGAAACATTGATGACAGGAAGAGCACCAATGGAGGAGCATTTTTCTTAGGCAAGAGGTTGGTTACATGGACTAGCAAGAAATAAAAATGCATCTCACAATCTACTCCTGAAGCTGAATATGTTGCTACTGCTATAAATTGTAGAAACATTGTATGGATCAAATAGTTACTTAAAGGAATGAAGGAAGAGATCACAAAACCTGTGACACTTTATTGTGATCATACAAGTGCTATCAATATATCAAAGAATCCAGTGATGCAAACAAAAACTAAGCACATTGCAATCAAGTGTCATTATTTGAGAGAGTTAGTTCAAGATAAAGAGGTGAAGATGGAATATGTCAACACAAAAGAAAAAATTGCTAATATCTTCACAAAAGCATTACCTAAGGATGCTCATGAGTATCTAAGAGGTAAACTAGGGGTGATACCCCTATCTAAGGCTATCTAAGTAACAAGAGGAGTGCACTGCGTCAAACAAGTTGATGTGCATATGTTATACATTGATGCAAAGGATCTTACTTTAGGAGCTGCCTAAAGTAATCAAAGAGTTGAAACTTCAAATCAGTCACAAGCAAGGTGGCAGAGGGAGAAATTGAAGAAACTAAAAAAGTTTATATCTATCATGTTAAAGATGAAAAGTCTTTAGCATTTTTTTCAAAGAGGGAGATTTTACTAATCCTAGGAGGGAGATAATTGTTGAAGGAGATAGTGGTTGATCAGGAGAGCAAAGAAAGAGAAATCCTAACATCTGCCTAGTAAGAGGGAGATACCATAAAGAGGGAGATATAAGAAGAATAAGAGGGAGTTATAAGAAAGAGTTTATAACCTATTCAAAAGATGGAAGTTTCTGATAGAGGGAGAGATTTCAATACAAGTTTTCTTTTTGGTATTGTCTTACTACTTTTACATAGTCAATTTGGTTGAACAAGGTTTTTACCATTTGGTTGATTTGGTTGATCAGTTTGGTTTGCCATCAATGCTAAAGAGGAAGATTGTTGAGAATAGATTGAAGAAGCTAATCAAAGAAAGAGATTGTTGAAATAGGGAGATTGCTTAGAACATAAAAGTATGACAAATATGCTTCAATTATTGTTTTGTCACTAATGTCAAACCTGCTATTTGATGATGAGGCAATTTCTTATAAGATTCAAGTACTATCACTTATTTGATTGATGAAGAGGATTTGATCAAAAGATGTAATAATAGCACCAAGAGGAAAGGTTGAGTTATGATTATGCAATGAAGTACAAGAATCTATTAAGACATTGATAACATGATGTATTGATAACCTACTTAAGGTTACAAAGGTTGGTTACACTAAGAAAGTTTAGAAGAACAAGTTACACAAAGTCTATCTATCAAGCTTGACTAAGTGGATAGTAGGTGCTGAGAAAAGACAAAGCAAGCCGAGCAGAAAATCAGTTGAAGTTGAGTAAAAATTCATTCTAGTGTATGTCGAGTAGAATAGTGGATGTCAAGTAAAGTTTAGTTGATGTCGAGCGCCAGTAAACTTTAGTTTGTGCTGAGTAATTTCATAGTGGATGTCAAGAAACACAGTATGTGTTGAGCATCAGAAGCTTGATAATGCTGAGTTGTTGCATTATTTAAAAGATCATGAATTCGATGATTCTGAGCCAACAAGTTTGTTTTCTTGGATTATATGAACCAGGTGGAAGATAGGGTTGATGAGTTGGTGGCACAAAATTCAAGGTAAATCATTTTTAGGTGAATTCAAAGAGGATTCTAGGAGAAGTTTCTAGAAGAGACATGGAATGTAGCATAGATACATTATATCCTACCTAATCTATCCAAACCCTAAATTAGACTATGGAGAATGAGCAAAAAAATATCTTAATTACCTATTTATAGGAATTTCTAGTCATGAAGCAAGTTTTTCATGTGTGAGAACCTAAGGAAGACAAGGAGTCAAGGGTTTTGCTTCATCTAGTGACCTAAGAGAAGAATTTGCAATGGCATGTTAAGCAAAGAAGGCTTAAAGGTATGAATGCTTGAAGAATGAACAAGCTATCAGAGTTGCAATGTATGAAGGCCAAGAAAAATGGAGGACTGAATAGTGATTTGTAATCTGCAAATGAAGTTGCAAGTTGTATCAGATCAAGCCTTACTATTACTCTCTAACAATTGTATCAGTTTAGGGTAAATCCTTTGGATTAAGGTTGACCTAACAGTCATTTGTAAATCCTTTAACCAGGTGGCATTCCAAGTGAATGGTCTAAATTCCTCTAACAGGGTGATTGAAATCCTTTAACAGGGCCACATTTAACAGTGTGTATTGTAACCTTTAATGGGATTGGCCTTTCACATGGCATCACTTCAGAAGAGTGAAAAGAGTACCATGTTACTAGAGGTTTTTCCCAAATTGTTTCCATGTAAATCATTGTGTCAAGTGTGTTGATGAATCTATTGTGTTTCATGCTTTACATTTCTATAAGTTGATTTGACAGTAACCTACAAATTTTAAGTGATTGCATAATCTTATGGATGCATGCATGATGAATAATGTTTTATGGGTTCACTAAGCTGTGAAAAGTTTTATTTATTCATTTGGACCTTGGATAACTGATTCACCCCCCAGTTAGTCTAAAGTATTCCAACATCAAGTGCTACAAGAAAATTAAGTCTTTTAACATCCCAATATTTCTGGAAAAAACAAAGAGTGGGGAATCTGTCAAAAATTGTTGCTTTGTCTAGAGATAGGGGAAAATTTTCTTTCTTTATTTCTTCCAATGTAAAAGGTATCCATAAATAAAAATTATCTTGTTGTGTAATACTAGAAGGCATAGCTCCTAACAATTCTCATTCATCTTGTCTTAATTTTGAAGGAGTAGGAATATTAGAGCTAACAAATTTTTAATTTGTGTTTACGCCTTCCTCTTGTATTTTGTTATCATTTTTCAATTGTGTATTTGTGTTGCATCTTGAATGGAGAAAATAACTTATGTTTCTATTTTTTCTTTAAAAGAAGTGTGAAAATATTTAGTGTTATGGTTCCCTTTATTCAACCATAGTTATCTTCGATTTTGTCTTAAAAATATTTCTTCTCTTTTGTATAATTCTTCCCACAGTGTTTACAACTTCTTTTATTTATTATATGTATTTGAGTCTAAACCATGTTAAATTATGTGATCACAAACCTCTGAAAGTTCCTTGGCCAGCTATTCCTATTAGAGAAATATGTTTTTAAATACTTTCACATTCCATGTTGTAATTTTTGAAAGAGATAATACATTTTGGTACCCTTGTAATAAGGTGCACTTACCCACCATTGACATAACAAGGGAGAAAATGAGGGTGTCTAAACCACACTCTCAAATTTAAATAATGGATTGTGCATACTAGGAGAGATAAATCTTGAAATATGTAATGATATAACATAATAATCTAAAGAAAAAATATGGTAGAATATCTTACTCTAAATTTAAATTCTCTAAAAATTATATGTGTGTTACAAGAAATCTAGACAATTGCTCTATTATCTACAAGACATTTTTCCTCCCATTTGTCCATGTAAGCTATCCCTTGTAAGGTAGTATATCCTTGAGTGCATTTTTTGATATAAAGTAAGTTAAATCTTATATTTCTTTCTAAGGAAAATATATACCTTCATTTTCTTGTATAGACACAATTGCATTGAAATCCTTGCCTAAAATCAAATTCTAACCTGCAAATATTTGAATGTATGTAGTTAATTCATTTTGTGCTCTCTTTTCTTAATTACAATTGTTGGTCCATAGATTTTGATGAAAATAGTCATTACTTTCTATTTGTTACCCTAGCTAATGGGTTCTAAAGAAATTGATTTAAGATTCCACCATGTAATTAGCCCCACTAAGGCTCCTAAAGATTAAACATGAGCACTTTACCATTTTGTCCATTTCTTGATCTTAGCCTCAAATGTATCTTGTAATCTTTTGGTTTCTTGTAACATGATAATATATTCCCTAGATGTATCAAGTTGATGCTTAACTGGAATCACTTGTCAAAGGCACTAATATATGTGACATTCAATAAAATTATATTCATTGCACTCAAGGAAAGAAACATTCCCTCATTGACCTTTTATTTATTAAAATCTTCCTATCCAAATTAGTTTAAACTATAGCATGCTCTTCTTTGAGTTTAACCGGCTTGGATTTTCTCCCTCTCTTTTTTTTGGTGATTGTAGATCAAGTCCCAAAAAAGGAGTCTAGGATAATGATAAGGTCTTTGAATAGTCTAGAATTATTGGTTGGTAAATCTTAGCCTCATTGTCTTATTTTGAAAGGTCATTTTTTGCACAAATTTGTTAGACTTTAAAAAATCATATTTGACTCCTTCACTTCAACCCCATCTTCGTTTGAAGGGGTCAAAGGAGATAACTCAAAGGGGGGTTTTCTCCAACTCCCTTAGGTAATTTTTTGCCAAATTGATTTACATTGGAGGTTCACTCCAAGTGGGGAGTTCATTCCAATCCCCTTGATCCCATCACTTGAAGGGTCTTAGTTCACTCCATCATCCCCCCTCCCCCCCATCAATTAAAAATGTTTGGCTAAAAATGAAATTCCTTTGTCCCTAAAAGTGGGGCATACTTTTGTGGCCTCACTTCCCTTCCTCTTGTATTTCATTAGCATTTGTAAATTGTGTCCCTATGTTTGCATATTGGATGGATAAAACATTTTTTGATGCTTTCTTTACTAATTTATTGTTATCAACCCCTTTCTTGAACCATAATTCTCTTGACTTTTTTCTTTAATATATTTATTTTATTTTGCATAATTCTTTCCACAATGCTTGCAACTTCTTTTGTTTATCATATGTCATTTTGGATGGAGTTTTTTTGGGTTTTTCCCTCTCTTTGGAACTCCAAATACTTTGCTAACTTATTTTGGGGAGTAAGATGTTGTAACAATTTGTTGAAAGTACCGGATTATAAATGTGTGTCCTTTATTACCGTACTTAATAGTCATTGTTCTAAGAATAGGTTCAAATTATTTTAAGTCAAAAATGGGCATAAAGACAAACCTCTCTACCTCTTCTTTTTGTAATGCATCCTTCAGCATGTGGTCATCTTCAACTTTCTTTCACCATTTCTTACATTCGCTTCCAAAAACACTTTCAAATGTGGATTTTTTTTGTTGTAGTTATTTCTTTGTTACCTTGTCCCTTCCCTTTGATGGGGGACATTTATTTTATCTACAACTTGTTATTACCTCTTTCCTTTCATGAGTCTATAATAGTGTCTTTACTCATATTCTTTATGCTAATTTTCACCATGTTGTGAAGTATTTTAATTTCTCTTGTTGCTCTTATACTTTTCTCCAACCAATTATTCATACCCATGTGCGCTCCTATATTTTTCCTTCTTTCATTTGCATTATGATTCAATTGTACTACATGTATGGATTGATCTTTTGCACAAGGTTTTGCAATCCTTTTCATACATCTCTTTCCTATTATTTTTATGGATGGCTTTCATTCCTTGTGTCATACATATTCTTCGGTGTCGTATTTGTTCATGCAGCCCTTGCCTACAAATGAGATCCTTCTTGTTGTACAGTTTGTATATTTTCCTTTTTCTATGTTACACCTCCTATAATATGTTCTTTCTTGGTCTTCTTTGTTATAAAACCTATGAAAGTTCTTTCCCTACAATTCCAAAATGTATGGTTCATTTTGACCATCTAGTTTGTGTTATACGCATGTGTTCTACCTTGCAGATTGTTGTACATGTGTGAACTCTACTCTCCCTTGTCATTCGAGTTCTAGTTGTGCCCCTCCACCTTTGAACTATCTCTCAGTGTCCCCTTTGGTGCTTTGACTTATGATTGATTCTTCCCTTCAATGTGTGATTCTATAATTGTTTCTTAGGCTTAGGGTTAGCCACCCTGTCTTCCCTTTTTCTCTTACTCACCACTTTTTCATTCTTTCTTTTTCAGTTTTTCTTTCTATTTTCCTTAATTAGATTATATTGCTACTTTTCATACTTGGTTTTTGTTCTCTTAGTGTGTTGAAGGGTTGGATTCTATATTTTGTCCCCACTTCCATCTTATTAATTTGGACTGCTTGTTTTCTTTCTCTATAAATTTTAAGCTTTGATTTGTCTATTGGGTCTTCTAGGGAGACATTATGTAATGTAGACAACTTCACAGCCCTATTTTCTCCAACCTCCCTTATTTTTTCAATTCCCACGCAATAGATTCTAAACTTTCCTGATTGGGGTTCATTATGGCCATTATATTTAAGTACCAATTTTACAGGCTAGAAGTTAATTCTTCATACATGTTTTTCATCCAAAAACCTTCTCCATAGTTGGGTCATTCTTGTATCCCATTGTGCAGTCATCTCCTTTTTTTCTAGCTTTGGCACTTTATTAGGTTGCTCCATCAAGCTTTCAACATCCCCCAGTCTGTGTTCTATTGTTATCCTCATGCTTGGAGTTGTATACTCCACTGGCATTATACCCTCCTACTTGTAATTAATTGAAAAAGAGTTTTTCCATATGGTAATGCCCATAAAACTATTGGAAATATCTCTTCCCAGTCACCTTATTTCACCCCACATCTTTTACACATAATAGATACTAGCACTTTGTTTGTGACCTTCGTCGGATTATTCGCTCGTGGGTAATTTAGACTAGAGAATATATGAAAAATCTTGAACCCTATTGTAATTATTCAAATAAATTGGTTTACAAAACATAATCCTCTGTTACTAGTAATTTGAAGGGGTGTCTCAAACTAAACTATTATTTGTTCATACAGAAATATTGTTGTACTTAGTTTTTTATTATCTAGAAGAGCCCTTGCTTCTACCCACTTTGTCACATATTCTATCACCACTATTACATATTTGCATTTATGCATGCTTCTCATCTTCAAAGGTCCTACAAAGTCCAATCTCCACCTCTCAAATAACTCTTATGGTTGGGATGGAAAAGGGGGCATAAAATCCTTCTTCAATTGTTTCCCTACTCTTTAGCATGTGTCAAAACTTAATACCCACGCCCAGGCATCTATATCTAAGGCTTGTCACTATAGTTTAGCTAGTAAGACCTTTCATGTTGAATCATTTATTTCTGTATGGCCTCTTTTTAGTCGTTATTGGGATCCCTAAGTATGCTTGGAACTTCTTCCTCCATTACACATCTTCTCAACATGTCATTTGGGTCCATCTTATATAGTAGTCCATTGATGAGTTGGAAGGTTTTACTCTTCAATGTTATTCTCCTTTCATTAGTTGGCATGTCTCTCAGAAAAGTGGAAGTGGACAAATATTGACCTATCTCTTTGTACTACCCAAATATCACAGTGATATAAAACAAGTGTGCATCCAAAAAGTATTCATGTATTCCCCCTTCCATGGGCATTGGGTTCTCTTGATCGTATCCTCAAAAATTGATATGAAATTACATGATTTTTTCCAAGGTGTACTTGTTGGAAATTTGGTTAGATAGATGTTTTGAGAGTTGTCTTTTATGGTAACATATGTTTAGCATTTCATTTATGCATTTAGAGATAGAAAATTATCTAAGTGTTAGATAGTTTGCAGCAATATAGAGACAGATGAGATGTGTATGGATTAATCATTGATAGTTTTCTTATGCGCAATTGAGGAAAGCTCTATGAAAGTGCCACGATGACATTTACCAGTGTGTAGGTGTGTACTTAAAATATGATGCAAGTTATGATTGAAATACCAGTATGGGTATTTAATAGAGTAGAACAAAGCATAGCGGAGAATTGGATTGTACAACTTGAGGAATTATTTTGGTAACAAAATAATTACTAAGTCATGATGAGTTGACTATGTGGATATTATTCCATAAGTTATTTTATATAATGCCAAGTGTTTAAAAGCATGAAGGCTAACTAAGCAATGAATTATGAATATGTGAGGTATAAGTAAAGATCTTATCTTACAAAGATAAGTGGTGCGAGATATGTATGATCTATGCAATATTTGTGATCAATTTGAAGTCGATGAGATGATATGCAAACTACATCTGATGTATGATCAGAGCAAGTGTAAGTTACAGCAGATAGAAAGTATTGTATGTATATATATTTTTGTGAAGAACTAAATTATATAATTGCATGTTAGGGTAGTGGGCTCTTCTTGCATACTTTATATTTGATCTACCAACTCTTAACGGGTTGAAGAAACTCCTAATAAGGTTGAGGCTTCTAACAAGGCCTAGTCCTCTAATAAGGACTCGAGACACTATATGTATTTCATAGACTCCTAACAGGGTCAATATCCTTAATAGGATCCTATTGTTTAGTGAATCATCTATTGGGTATCTACATCCCCACTAGGGTTTTCCCTTGGCCAGGGTTTCCCTAGTTAAAAAATATTGGTGTTATGAGTTCTCTATGTACATGGTTATATTTATTGTTCAGCATTGTTGGTTTACTTTCATATGCAAGTTATAAAGTAATTAGCAATATTTAGTTGTGGACAAAAGTTTGTAGAATATTGATTCAACACCCCCCCCCCCCTCCCTCCCTCCCTCTTAGTATTATCTATTTCTAACAATTAGTACCAAAGCATAGTTACTCTGAAGAATTTTAATAGCTTGAGCAAGATCCCTATAGATATGGAACAGTTGAAGAAAAACCTTGAAGATCTTGAGCAGAATGACCTTCTTACTAAAGAAAGAGATAACCTAAAAGATAGATATGAAGATGCAAAAGTTTACATCGGTAAACTAAAAGACAAGATTGATGATCTAAAATCTAGCAAGGAATCAATTGCACAAACTAGTCACAATGATGAAGTAGGAAATCTCTTGAAAGAAAATGAGATTTTGAAACATGAACTAAAAATTTTTGAACTTAAGTTGAGCTTTGAGAAAAATGGTGGCAAGAATGAACCTAAACTAAAAACTAAAAAATGTAGGCCTTTGATCCTAGTTAAGTCAAGTTACATCTGAACTAGATACTATCAAGATTGATCATACAAAATTAGAAATATAAAATATCATTATGAAAGGAGAATCGACATGAGATAAGCAACAGTTAGAGAAACTTTATTCCAATAGTAAGAAGATAGATGAATAGATATTTCACCAGAGACCTTATGACAAGATAGGACTTGGATATCTTATTGGAGAGAAATTAGCCAAGAAATTTGAAATCAGAAGAGAACCAAATCCAGTTATTGAATCCCCTAAGGAATCTAATCTAAGTAAGTTAGAATCAAGCACATCTATTGAAGTATCAAAGGAAGTTGAATTAATTGATTTGTTAGTGAAACATGGTGAACCTAAGAAAATAGAGCAAGTTGATAAACCTAAGCAAGATGAACCACCCAAGGAAGTAAGATGTGAGTTCAGAGGTAGATGCTTCATATGAAATGAAGTTAGACATATGAAAAGAGATCGCATAGGTAAGTATTTTAAACCTTTTACTAATTTCTATTGTTATAATTTTCATGGTTATGGACATAAAGTAGTAGAATGTAAGAAACCTAAGTTTGGTCATAATAATGCAAATAGTAAAATGTTTAGGAACACTACCCCTATAGGTAATGAAAGAGGGAGATCACATAGAAGATCTAATGATGGAGAGAAATATAATGGAAAAATGAACCAAATTGTATGTTACAAGTGTAGAAATCTTGGACACATTGCAAGGAATTGTAGAGCACCTGAGAATCAGAATGGAACAAATCAAAGAAGAAATACACTTGTATGTCAGTTATGTAATAACTTCGGTCACACAGTGAGATATTGTAGATTGGAAAGAAGGAACTTTAACAAGAATCTTAACTACAGAAGGAACAACAACATAAATGAAAGGAGGAATAATAATGGAAGTGATAATAGTCAGAAGGAAATAATTAAGGAACTTGTTGATGAATTCAAAGAAGCATTTGTGACAGCTAAGGATCCATAAAGCTATTATATGGTTTTGGAGGAACAATATTTTGATGCACCTAATGAGAAATTGAAGTCAGAGATTGTTTGTGACTCATCCAATCTGAATTAAGCTATTCTAGCAGGGGCAGTATATCAGTTGGTCAGAATTGATATTAGAGATAGAGTTGGAAGTTGTACAGTTAACAGAAGGTAAAGGATATAGAGAGAAAGCTATGGTCAAGTGTGCAAGTCAAGATATGATCTCAGTGAGTAGGAATTTAGAAAATAAGCTTACTGGTAAATAGAGACAATATTTGAATTTGTGGTAGATACGCATTTAATGCACAACCTGATTTGAAATGATTTAAGGATCATAAACAAGATTGTGTGTACCATATGTTCATGTGAAGAGTCTTGAGTGAATTGAAGAGTGATTTGACAGAGAAGTGCGAAGAGAATTTTGTGAAGTGCAAAGTTGTAAAAACCCTAAAATACATTTTTAAGGTATTTTACAAAGTTTGAATCCAGTTTTTAAATGCTTACAGTTACAATTCAATTTCTAGTCAGATCGTCTATATTGTGAGTGATAGACCATGGTATGTATTCAAGAAACATCTATTTGTCTCGCTTTCAGATGACCCATTGGGTGCATTTTTGCAAGTTCCATAGAATTTTCTTCATGTTGAGGATATTAGGAGTTATATCCACTATAAGATTGAAAACATGGGAGATTAAGATATTCACAAAGATTTGGGAACCATGTGTAACAGTGACCTATCCTTGAAATTTGAGTATGTGCACCTGAGCAAGTTGAATTTAGTAAAATATATTTTTTATACAGAGTTTGATAATCATGATTATACCCAAAATATTTTGAGCGGGGTATACGATGATTTGTTATGGCTAGGTGATGTGTGAATAGTTATTGACAATGACCTAATTCATAAGGTCATAGGATTGAGTAAGGAGGGGTGTAATCCTATCAATGAGAAGAATGTAAGAAAAATGGTTGAGACAAACCTAAATACAATGTTTGATGGAAGAAACATGAAGGTAGACTCCATTCAGGACAAAGGAGTAAAGTTATTAAGCAAGACATTAGGGTCTAAGTTCAACCATGGATCAAGGGTTAACTCAGTACCAGCTAGATTTTTACATGCAGCTTATGTAATGGAATTTCAAGGGAGAAATGTTAATCTGTGTGAGATTATCAAACTGCAGTTATTGGATAACATTGCCAAAGTTTAGAAATCAAAGAGTGCAATTTTTAGATTTGAGTCCCTGCTGACTCATTTGTTTTTCTATACTACAAAGGAGTTCCTAGGATTAAAAAATTGGGATAGCAATGAGTGCATAATGAAATTGGTGACTTAGTGCTACAGATCTAAGTTGGAGAATGTCAGAGATGATGGCATTGACAAATTGGTTAAAAGTTTCCAATCATAAATGAAACAGAGGTATAGAATACCTCCCTCAACAGTAGAAAAGTACAAGGAAGATTTATACTTCATGGTGGAGACAAACAACATCTGTATGGAAGTCGTGGTACCAAGGGTTAAGTTCATTGAACCCATGGGATATGAGATGAGTGTAGAGCTCATAAAAGGGGATGCGCAGATCATACTCCAATCAGAGAAGGACACAGAGTGCCCTAGATGGGGAACCTCTAAGGAGAAAATGAGAATAGTTCACTCTGAACTTCGTAGCAAGGAAAGAAAGAAGAAAGTGGAAAAAGTGATATATTCCATCCTAAAGGAATCAGGCATGACAAAAGAAGAATTTAATGAAGTCAAACACATTCCGCTAGAAATGAAAGAAAGAAAACATTTTGGAGTGATAGTAGAAACTCCTATTGTTTTTGTAGGACCTTTAAAAGGTGTGACTATAACACAACCATGTGTGTAGGCCCCTATTGCACCATATGTAGCAGTTGCACAAGTGCAACTTGTGAGAACAAGAAGTGATCCGCCAAGGAAATAGCTAGAGGTGAAAGCACCTGCAGTGTAGAGGAAAACTGAGAGACTGGTAAAGGTAAAGCAAGAACCTGCACCGTCATCAAAGAAAAGGGTCAAGAAGACCACCAATGGACCAAGCAATAGAAGGAAATTTATGCAAGTAAGTGAATATGAAAGTTCTAAGGATGAAGTTGGAGATAGACCAGTTGTGCAAGATGTGCAAGAAGGAAAAATAGCAGTTGGAAAGAGAGCATGGAAGCCAAAGGTAGAGAACGTAAACATGCAAATAATTGATGATGACAATTTTGTATAGTTAAACAAGTACTATAATCTATATACCAATATGGATAGAAGGCAATTAGAAAATGTCATTGTAAGAAACATGATTTTGAGAATATTCAGAATAAGATACCTGGAGACCTATATAATAGGCTAATAAATAGGAAGAGAAGAATATTAGAAGAAGATCTGAATTTGAGGATCACAATGATAAATAAACTATGTGAAGTTGACTCTAAGGAGGATTCAGATAGAATTTTGAAGGGTATTGAGCCCTTGTTGCGGATGATAAATAAACTATTCTTCTGATGGGAGGCAATTATGAGGATGTCAGGAAGGAGACAGAAGAGGCAATTATTAAATTTTGTGACTACAATGCCTGAGGTGAGTGCATAGTCAAAGCCTGATAGCCTAGTGTATGTGGAAGCAAACACACCATCCAATGATGAGGGAGAAGTAGAAGAGCAACATTAGGCACTCTCACCACCACTTATTGTTATAGGTATTGAATTCATGCAAGTGAATGATACACACATAACTATAGATGAAAAGGAGAATCCTTTTGTAGGATATGGAGAAAATATTGTTGGCAATATCAGTAATATAACAACATACTCTAGCTCTAATGAAGATGAAGTACAAGAAAAGAAGAAATAGGAGGAAGTCAAGAAGAAATGAGTTGAGGAGAATATGAAAGAAGAAGAGAAGAAGAATGAAATAGAGAGGATTGAAAAGGAAAAAAGGATAGAGAAAGAAAAGAAAAAGGAAGAGGAGGAGAAGAAAAGGAAAGAAGCAGAAAGATTGGAAGAAGAGAAGAAGAAAGATGAGGAAGAGAAGAAGAAGGCAGAATAGAAAGAAGTTACACTTATTCCTATAGTAATTCCAATCATAGAAGTAGCAGCAGCAGAAGTATCAGTTCCATAAAATGATGATGATGATGATTAAAAGGGATTAATGAGCTCACTAAGAAAGTTATTCAAAAAGAAAAAATCAATAAAGTCTTTGGAGAAGACACTAACTGAAGTCTTGGATAGAATGCAGAAGACAATTACTATAGCTATAGCCAATCTAGACTTGTAGTTAAAGTCCAAGGAGTTGGTGAAGATCTTTGATGAAGACTTCACAACTCTAGCAGAAGTAGCTTTAGTGCAAGCATAGGTGAAGCATGATGCATCATTGTTTGATACAGTATGCACTAATGTGAGAAATTACTTGAAAACACTTGATGGAAGCATCAAGGAACTCAAAAAACACACTGATGAAGGGAAGAGATTATATGGATAGTGTGCACTGTCATACAAATACATGACTAACTTTGAGAGTCAAATTACGGGTAAGATGAGTGAACTTGATTCACTCACTGTGAAATTACAACTCCTAGAGACCAACATTGAAGAGTGTGGAATGGAAGTGGAGAAGATCCATAGTGTGATAAAAGGCTTGGAATTTGACAAGGAGAAGGCAGCAAAGAGATTCTCTAGTCTTAGAGAAATTTTATCACCTAAGATAAGTACTTTGCAAAGGCAGCTGGAGGAATGTCTTTTAGCAAAAACTTCCTATGACAAGTTTGCATATACTGACTTGAGTGTAATTGAAGTGGCATCATATGCACTATGCACACTAATCAGTATTTTTGATTCAGTAAAGGAAAATTGGAAGAAAGAAGTGAATAGGCTAAAACTTGTTTATGCATATTATTTCTCAAGAACAACAAGTTGATCAGCAAATGGCTACATAGTTTTGAGAATACAGTTTTTGACACCTTTGCCATTGATGTCAAAGGGGGAGTATTATGTAAAGGAAAATTGTATTGTATATGCAAGGGGGAGTACACTTATGTACTTATGTATCAATATAAAAGAGTGATAAGGAATATAATGATCCATCAAAACATGAATAAAATTGTTATTTTTTGAAGGCAATTTTTTGTGGTTACTTTTATTTGTTTTTGTTATGTATGACATTACTTTGGGGCTTAGTCAATTTTCCCAAATGTTGCCATCAATTCCAAACAAAGAGATTGTTGGAAATATGGTCAGGTAGATGTTTTGAGAGTTTTCATCTATGGCAACATATATTTAGCATTTCATTTATGCATTTAGAGATAGAAAATTCTCTAAGTGATAGATAGTTTGGAACAGTACAGAGACAGATGAGATGTGTATGGATGACTCATTCATAGTTAGCTTATGCACAATTGAGGAAAGCTCTATGATAGTGTAATGATGACATGTCCCAGTGCGTAGGTGTGTACTGACAGTACAGCACAAGTTATGATTGAAATACTAGTACGGGTGTTTAACAGAGCATAACAAAGAATTGGATTGTATGACTTGAGGAATTATTTTGGTAAAAAAATAATTACTAAGTCATGATGAGATGACTATGTGGATATTATTCCATAAGTTATTTCATATTATGCCAAGCATGTGAAAGCATGAAGGTCAACTAAGCAGTGAATTATGAATATGCGAGGTATAAGTAAAGATCTTATCTTGCGAAGATAAGTGGTGCAACATATGTATGATCTATGCAATATTTGTGATTGATGTGAAGTCTATGAGATGATATGAAAACTACATCTGATGTATGATCAAAGAAAGTGCAAGTTATAGTAGACATAAAGTATTGTATGTATATATGTTCTTGCGAAGAATTGAATTGTATGATTGCATGTTAGGGAAGTGGGCTCTTCTTGCATACTTTGTATTTGATCTACCAACTCCTAACAAGGTTGAAGCAACTCCTAATAGGTTTGAGGATTCTAACAAGGACTCAAGACACTATATGTATTTCATAGACTTCTAACAGGGTCAATATCTTTAATAGGATGCTATTTTTTAGTGAATCATCTAGTGGGTATCATCCCCACCAGGGTTTTCCCTTGGCCAGGGTTTCCCTAGTTAACAAATATTGGTTTTATGAGTTCTCTATGTGCATGGTTATATTTATTGTTCAACATTGTTGGTTTACTTTCATATGAAATTTACAAAGTAATTAACAATATCCAATTTACCCCCCCCCCCCCCCCCCCCCCACCCTCAGTATTATCTATTTCTAACAATACTATGAATTTAAAAGTGAATTCTTGTAGAATGATTAACCATCTACTCACCCTACCTTGTATGATGGGTTTTCTTAGGAGATACATCAGGGCTTGGTGGTCTACAAAGAATGTGAAAGGTGTGGCTAACATACATTGTCTAATTTTTTGGACAACATATACCATCTAGTGCCTTCATTTTCATTGTCTTGTAGTTTTTCTCTACTTTTGATAATAGTCATCTTGTGAAGTACACTGAATGGTCCAAATATTCCACCCCCGTTTGTGCTGATGTGGCCCCTATTGCATAGTTGGAGACATCTAATTGGACATGGAATTATTTGTTCCAATCTAGATATACCAAGATGGGTGCCCCTAGAAAGCTTGACTTCAACTGCTAGAATGCCTCCTCTTGATCCTTATGTCAGGAAAAAGATTCTCCTTTCCTAGTTGGTATTTCCAACAATAATGATACCTATACAAAACCTTTTATGAATTTTATGTAGTATTTCATATGCCCCAAAAATGATTTGATAGATTTTACATTTGTGGGCCTCTCCATATGGATGATAACATTGTTTTTTTTTAATCTACTTTTAATCCCTCCTTGCACTCTATGTCCTAGCAATCTTCCTTGTGGTACCATGAAATGATATTTTTTTTGGATTTGGCACCATCCAAGTTTGTTGGCATTACTTCACACACTCTCCAAGTTCCTTGAGGTGGTGTTGTTTCTACTATAGAATGACTAGTCATCCTGAAAAGATTTGAGGTTTCCCACCGACATCTTATCAAAGATGAAGTATAGTCCTTTAGAAGTTGATTGGTGCATTACAAAGAAAAAATTACATCCATGTATACACATGCACTTCGTCTTCCACCACAAAGGTTATTTTAACTTGTCCTCTTTTACGATGTTGCTCTAGTTATATCCTGAGAATAGGTCCATGAAACAATACATTTCATGGTCTGTAAGTTCTTCTAGGATATTATCTGTAAATGGAATTGGAAAGGGATCTTTCATAGTTATGACATTCAGGCATCTAAAATCTATGAAAATTTGGATCTGGTTACCTTCTTTCTTCAACAATGCAACTATATGTGAGACTCATTCACTAGTTTGTACCTTTAAGATGATACCTGCATCCAACATCTTAGCAAACTCCTTTGCACCTTTGTTGCATAGTTTCTACTCATCTAGTATGGTCTTTTGCATACTGGCTTCACTCTTGGTATGGGGTGAATTCGATGGATGCATAACTCTGGTTGTACTCCTTTCAAGTCTTTATAAGTCTAGAAAAAATAGTCCTTGTATTCCAGAAAAAAAAATTGAATGATGTTTCTTTTAACACCAAGTCCTAGTCATCTTCTACCAGGATTACTTTGGTATCATCTTCTTCCCCAAAGTTCATTCTTTTTAGATTAGGTTCTCCATATTTCACTTTGTTGTCCTTCTCAAACTAGTGATTTGGAGTGTCGTCTATTTTTTGTGTACCTTCTTTTTATTCCTCATAATATCAAGGGGAAGCTTCTTCAGTTTTTATTTGATGAATTTGTAATATTATTGCATTCTAGTTGGAAGACTTCATAATATTACATTTGCCAGTGAAATAGCTGATTGAGTGAGCTAGTTTTGTCTTCTGAGAAATTCCACAATCTTAATATGTGCTCCTCATCAAGTTCTACTCATGCACCCTTGTCCCATTCTTCTCCTTATACTTCTGAATTGTAGGCTAACTCTTGACTCACTGTTTGGTTTCAAAGATCAATTACATATTTCATCCTTCTAGTTTGATGGACAAAGTATTATATTTCCAATTATGATTATCCTTAGCCTTAAATAGCCATCTTGTCCCAAAAAGTGCATCATACCCTTTCTTTTCTAAAGAAATGACTACAAAGTCCAATAAAATTTGTTGCATACCAATCACCACTTTTTGTCCCTTCAATGTTTTAGTGGGCTTAATTGTGTGTTGATCTGCTCCCACAATTTGGAATTTGGACCAAGGGTTTGGTTTCACCAAGGCTTTCCAAGTCTCTTGAGAGAGGACATTTACACCAGACCTTTTGTCCATAATCATGTTTGTCAATTTGCAGCCCATTATTTCCATTTTTATAATGAAAGGTGTCCTCCCCACTCCTATTGTGAATAGAGTATTCATGTCTTTTTCTCCCCTTGTTTCCTCATTTTCTCCTCTCTTGAGTTTATCCTCATCTTGATTAATTCCTCCTTTCATAATAGAAACCTTCAGTTGTGGTAGGGGTTCAAGTAAATCTACTACCCTCACTAGTATGGTAGCTTGCAATATTTGTTGGATAATATTGGATTTTGATGTTAAGTTTATAGAGAGTGGGCTTGTCATACTAACCTACCCTTCTTTCATCATGGCTTCCTAGAGGTATTTTCTTGACGCCTTTAGTTTATCTTTCTTTGTATTTGCATATGGATATGTGAGACTTTTAGATTGTTTCCTTGTAATGGCCAACACTTCCCTCCTTGGTTCTAAAATCTCAATCATGTTTACACTTTTCTATGTGGGACAAACTACATCTTCATGATTGCCAATCCACACCATTTTCACAAGGTTCCATCATTTTGGCAATCACATGAAAAATGACCCCATTTGTTACATCTTCGACATTGAATCATGGGGCATCTTGGAGCATCATTCAAGATGCAACTCCTGGGGATATTGGTATTATTGTTATTATTACTCCACTGTCAATCGTTGTGATGCCTCTATGTTTTTATTTCTTGGTGGTGTATAGGGGGGTAGGGCTTTTTCACTTTGGGTGAAGAATACATGGCTACTTCTTTCTTTCATGTTATAGAGGCATTCCTTAATGGGATGTCCTAGTACCTAGCTTATGTCATAGAATGCCTTCTTTGAATAATTAGTTTTTGTATTTCCCTCCATCTGGAAATTAGTACACCAAAGTTCATTCCCTTCTTTTGTGTCATCTTTCCTATCAGTCATCTCCTTCATCAGTCGCATCATATCTCTTCTTAATGCTTGTGTTGTCTTGGATTATTCTCCACTCTCTCCTTTCATACTATCATTGTCTCTCTTGTCCTATCTTACTTTTGAATTATTGTTTTGCTTCCCATGTCCATGCCACGTATGCAAGCATCTATGTAGGAGGATGGTGGTACCACCTGCATCTTTCATCGTAGGGATAGATTTAGTCCTTCAACAAAACACTATTTCTTCAATCCATCAGCAAGTTTATTCTCCACTTTTCCTATTATTTCTTTTAGTCTCTAACTGTAGGCTCATACCGATTCATTATTTCTTTGTTTGGCATTATATATTTCTATGACTATTTCATCCTCATCCCATTATAATCTAAACTCTTCTTCAAAGGTCATTATAAGATCCTTCCATGATTGTTTCTTGCAAACATCCAACTCAGTATACCAGTCAGTAGAAATCCCCCTTAGAGTGGTCAAAAATTCTTCCAACCACTTATCTTGGTCATTCTGTCCATTTGTATTTCCATATAGTTATACATGTCTTGCAATGATGTGTTTGGTAATCTTGATAGCCTTTATTTTCACTATGCAAAAAAAAATTAAAAATTAATTTGAAAATATCTTGAAAATGTCAATTTCCAATAGAAACACTAACCTGGTAGGTTTTTACCTAGCCATACTTGAAAAAATTTCCTTAACATATGATCTTGCAATGTCTTAGGGTTATGTATTTTACCCTTCAATTGAGAAATTTCCTTAATACGTGATCAGATATGGCCTTTACCCTAGGTTTTATGTTCAAGCAGGAGATCGCAAGTAATATTCATATTTTCCATCTTTTGTTATGATCTTATGATTGGGGCTTCAGCATCTAGTCGTAATTCTAAACTTTCATTCTCTCAATGTTACTAAAAAAAAGTGCTTTCTCGTGATCATAAAGGTATAAGTTAGGTCTCCCAATGTTACAATATCCAATGTAATCATAGCATCGTGGATGTATATTTTGAAGGTTTCAATCTTACGCTCATCCCAGTTGCGTATCATCATAAATGTCTTATGGTTAATAACAGGTGATATGATTTTATGATAGACTGAAAAGTGTATAAGTGTAAAGGCTTATAAGGGAACCCTCAACCATATGAAAGAAAGGAAATTGTAAGGTCGTAAGGCATAAAGTGCTAAGATTATTAAGTGCTATGATCTTACGAAGTGGGGCCAAGAATGCATGCCTAAAGAAATTGAACACATGTCAATAAAGTCTTCCAAAGATACAAAAAGTAAAGGATCATAAGATTCCAAAAGTGAACCATGAATTTTTTTGAAGCTACATCGAAGCAATGCCAAGTGTATGGTCGTAAGGGTTAAAGGAAAAGTGAATGTTAGAGTCTTTGAAGCTATGATGAAGAAAGGTCATAGTCAGTGTATGATCAAGAGGTAAAGGCAGTGGTTAAGAGAAAACCTCTGAAGTTACGAAGAAGCTTAGATAACCATGATCAAGAGATCGTAAAGTGAGAGAAGGCGAGGGTCAATGTTACACAAAGTTGTGATCATAAGATCATAAGGGCTAAGATATATGTCAACGATGCTACGAAAAGGTTTATAAAATGCTAAGTGTAAGTCAATTTATGATCTTGCGATAACTTGTTAGTTGTAAGATCGTAAGGAGTTTAAAAGAACTATTCCCTAATGCAAAACATGGTCAATCATAAGATTGTAAAGGTCAAATTTATTCCTTAAGAGGATATGAAGGGTTTGAAATTCAAAGTGAATTGCAAGATCGTAAGTCCTAAAATAAGACATGAAAATACTTTTGCCCTTTTTTGAGATGCAAAATGACAGAAGTTCTCGGCCAATGAAATTTGACTAAACTACAAAGAATGTAAAGTTTGATAGTTATGTCGATGCTCCATTAAGGTGACAAAAAATTGAGTTTAAGGCTCGTGTATGCAAGAAATCAATACATGGAAATGGTTGATGAAGTACGCATAGTGTAAAGGCATTCTTTATGCAAGTAATAGATTACCATTTGTAGCATAAGAAGCTTTTGAGCAGTTACAGAGTGTTCAGTGTGAAGAATTTAGAGTTTTCAGCACTAGTTGCAGAGTTTTTCTAGATTCCCAATTCTCAGTCAAGATGTCAAATAAAGAGGTGGAAGAGATTCAGGCTATAGACATGGAGATTTCTAAGAAGTCCACTTCCAAGGGAGGAAAAACTCGATAGAGGAAGCCAACTAAGTTCGCAAATGAATGCATAAATTGTTCCCAGACTCCTCAAATGCCATCTCTACAAATGATCATGATTTCAGAGACTTGTATACATTTTTCAGAGATGCTACTTGCCCTAGTGTTAACGGGTTTGAATTATTCAGATATTTCTATAACAACAAGTTTGAGAATATTCTTGTCTGTAATCCTTAGAAGAAGAATCTAGCTAAGCTCATTTTCCTAGAGATATTTGTGGATGTTTATCTAGTATAGGCTCTGATTAAGTCCTACAATTCAGAGATTGAATCATTCCATAAGCATGATGGGACAATTCTATGCACACTGGATCATGCTTCTTTTATTGAAGCCTTTGGATTTGATGGTGTAATGAGCAAACCACTAGACCTAGAAGAACTTCAAGGGAAGTTTGAAAGAAACACAAAGGCCTACACTGGAAAAACCATGATGTAACATATCCCAATGGATCTAAGAAATATGGGAGATTATCCAAAGAAAGTAGATAAAAAGATGCACTTGGATAAATTTAAGAATTACTCTGTGAAAATTGTATATGGTGGCTACAAGGTGGTAGGAAGTGACGGATCTGACATGGTGTATGGGTGAGTATACATTGTGGCCAAAGATTTACAAGATCCATACCATGATGGAGAGTATGATTATGCATCCTACATCCTGAAGAAAATGAAAGAGAACACTGGTTTGACAAAGAAAGGAGAAATGGGGAATTTTAAATTCCACCATTATTCATTGCTCATGCATCTAATTTTATATAAGAATGTGGGGTACATTAGCCCAGAATTCATTGATCAAACATTAGATGCAAATGGAGAGCTTCCAGTATAACTATGGACACAGGTATGGGACAGATTCTATCATTACTCTGACTCTGTTTCATTTTTTAGTCATTTTAGTTCTATAATTATGAGAATGTTAAACCCTAGCTTCTGTAGGGCACCTGAGATATTAAAGAGTCTTTTGAGACCAGCCCTCCTACTTGATAACAAGAAGTTAGACAATAATTGGGGTGATATATTCTTGTTCCCAACCTTTTCCCTTGTGAGATTTTATGGTTTCCCCCAGCCATCGCATATCTTACCTAAATATATCCCTGCTAGACTGACCATCATTTAATTCATGTGGTAGTTGTTTATGGTGAATAAGGAATACCTAGGGCCTAAAGTGCATAAGGGCACATTTTTGTGTAGGTGTTTTAGAGTGGGAGACTTTTCAATTGGAAAATAATACTTGGACCAAATTCATTCTTTCCTCCACCATTATAATTTGTCAACTACTCCCTATAGAATATATGACCCAAATGGTTACATGAAGAATACCTTAAAATAAATTAGGGGTTATGTATTGCCAAATAATAGGGAGTCACCCCAAGAGGACTTAATCACAAATATTTTAGCTAAGGGGGAAGTTGCAGATAAACTAGCCAAATTTGATGATGTCCTAAGGGTTGAGAATGAGCTAAAAAGAATAGATCCTAACTTTAAGGGGTTCTACCTAAATTTCACATATTCACGGAGGTTTAGGAAGATGGTGGATGATTATATAGAGATCATGGCATAGATTCCTACATGGCCAATAGAAGAAGAAGATAGAGTAAACTCTGACTCCCCTAAGCCAGATGTTACTTTGAAAATAGAAGAAGATGAACCTGTTGAGGCATCATGGGTTACCAAGGGTAACAAAAGGCAGAAAGTGGTCCATATATTTGAAAAGGTAAAAAAAAAGGACACTTCAACCCATGCCTGGAAAAAAAAAATATTTTGTTGACCTAAGGCAAAGTTGCATACAAGATAGGGTAAATGCAGTAGAGAACTCACAGACTAACCTTGAGCTAGCTACAGCTAGGCTAGATGATAGAATCATCCAAGAAAAATAGTTCATGGAAGATGATGGCTTCCTTAAGTCTACCGAATTCAAGAGCTTCCTATACAAAGTGAAGTAGAGTGAACTAGTGTTGAAGCTGAACCCAGGGGATTCTGAAGAAAAGATCCAAGAATTGATTGATAAACTTCATTCCTATGACCCAAAGAGCGAAGTAATGACTCCTAGAGAGAAAAGGGACTTAGTCCAAAGAAGTGGCATACTTTTAGTACCAGGATGGGATTTGGAACAAGCCTTTATGCTTGACCAAATAAGGAGGCAAGAGAACTTTTTCTCTTATGAGGCATTTGGAGCTGGTGGTTTATAGAGGGGGTCAGGCTTCAACATTGATTCAAAATCCCTAGCAGTATGGAGCATGGCTCCTAAGACCAATAAGCCCAAGCTAATGGATGTCCAAAACACTACTGAAGGAAACATGATTGTTTGGACTCTACAAAGTACATCTGGTGTAGAAATCTCCAAGGCGATGAAGCATTTCTCATTCATGAATGAGGCTAAGGTAGAGGAGGTAGAAACTAAGCTTGACAAGACATTCCATGATTACATAGACATCAAGAAGCTCTATGAAGAGGATCTAAGAAAGAGCTATGTCTAAAAATGAAAAGTAGATGAACTATAAGTAAAGGCTCGAGGACTGGAGGCTGAAGTTGCATCCTCTAAGGAGCAATTGAACAATGTAGAGCAGAACAAGACACAAGACAAAGATGAACAACCAGAAAGGGTCGCACTAGAAGTGTCTACTCAAACCATGGAGCTAGAACAAGAGGAGATAGAACCAAGCAGGATGAGCATTGATGCTCAATTTACACAGCAAGGTGGTGAAGTAAGGGTAAGTGTCTTGATAGGCATGATAGGTCATAGAGTAGAGACTCTAAAAAAAAATTCTCAACAAGCTCATGCCCTTTATATTTCTTTACAAGATGTTGAGCATGTTTGAATGAAGCACTATTATGGCTATCACCCACCTTTAATCTATGGGGGCCATATATACAGTTCTTAGAAAGACTAATCATGTTAATGGAAAAGAAGCCAGATGTACCAGACAAGATCATCAGAGTGAAAGAAGGCCTAGAAACAATAAAAGAAGTAATGGATTTCTCCACTAGTAAATTTTAGGTGGTACAAGGTAAGATAAAAATCTTGTCAAAAGGGATTGAGCCTTTTATCCCACCAATTTTGGATACTAACAATAAAGTGAAAGATTGGCATGAGTGGTCAGATTCTTTCAATTCAATATTAACACATACAAGAATGGCATCAGTTTTTTAGGATGATAATGATATTCCCTTTAATAAATTAATTGATTCATTGTTTAAAGTTGAAATAGATTTGAATAAATTTTCAGGAGAATCAAAGGTCATTACAGATGATAGATGGAATAAGGTAGTAAAAGACTTAGATGAAGCCTGGGGCACTAAGTGGCCCACCAAAAGGGAGATATATGTTTGGGAGGCAGTTGGAGAAATTAAGGCTCTACCAACAAGGAGAAATTAAAGAGCTACAACGATATGGCAGAAGAGACAAAGTGAAGAAAAGGCAAGGAAACTGACAGGTTGTTGGAGTACAACAAGTTTCATGCTGAAGACACTTGAGGAAAGTTTCATCTGCTAGTTTCATAATTGCTTACCCATTTTTTATCAAATACAAAGAATGTTTGTAAAGTAACAATGAGAAATATCTTTGTATTTATTTTCCAGACAATTTTTGACATGTGTCCTCCCATTTGAAGCTTGTTGCAATCCTTCTTATAAAAGGATTTCCAAGATGTGGAGTAGGGGTCCGAAGTTTGTAGAATTTTAGTGTTTTTCCTATTATAGTCGGTCTAGTTATTATGTCATCTTGGATGTTGTCTCAAATTTTGTACTCTAAGAATACAGTGAATATTGAATGACAAATTTTACCATATCTTGAGTTGTATTTTGAGCTCCACATTAGTATTGTGTTATTTTCAAGGAAATTAATACAAAGAGGAAGTTCCAAATATTTGTGTCTCTATTTTTTGTCTCCACTTTCATGTGTTTTTATTTTGAGATTGAATAAGAAAAGTTCATACAATTTAATGCAGCTAGGATAGGTTGCATGTCAATTTATTATTCTTTAATTCAAGGAATTAAGTAAATGCTTCCATAAATTGATAAGGTTTCTTAGCATATGAGAGGGATATTATAAGAATGGGATTTAAGGTTTATAGAAAAAAAACTTAATTGCAAGTCAATTAAAATAGGTCAAGGGTTATTGATTTGACTCTGTGTAGTAATGGATAAGACACTGATCAATTAATTCATATGTAAATTAATACTTTCATTGGGTTACATAATATACATTTAAATCCAAATCATTTTTTTAATTTTTGTACTAAAGAGCTATATTGTTGATCATTCAATTAGTTGTAATAGCTTTCCTTTGAATTATAGTTGGCTACTGTAAACCATGAACTTAATTACAATTTTAGGAAGAATGTTGACCATTTTCTGCTATAAGGGATAAATTTGAGAAGAAGAATATTAGTAAGTTTTGAAGAAGAGAATCGAAGAATAAGCTATCTAATCTGTAGGTGCACCCTCCTTGGCCTTGCAGAGCCTAAAGAGTAGAAAGCCCTTATGTGCTTTGTTGAAGTTGGTCCAGATCTGAATGAATTCAAGTTTAATATGGGAAATAGTTGACCCCTAGACATCCATACCCATTATGTATCCTAGTATTGGGTTTTTACAACCTATAGTAAACACCTACATGTCTAACCCATCATTTATGAATCTCAAAAGTTTTTGTTTCCCCATTATTTTAGCCATTCTAGTCTAGTGATTATTGCCTTGTGTGTTTACCATATGCAAGGATATTTCTCCTCATTTTGCTTGCACCTCTTATTTCATCCAATTAGAGCTTCCTTTGTGGCTTGAATGGTATTCTCTCCATGCTTGTGTATTTGGGACCTATCCACTCAACCCTCATTTATGGTTCTTCGAGCATAGCCAATTTTTCTATTCCCCTTATGGTAGTTCCAATCAAGTCCTCCAACTTTGATTTAAAGTGGGTTGGTTCATT
Organism: Cupressus sempervirens; assembly: GCA_028749045.1. Lineage (NCBI taxonomy): Eukaryota > Viridiplantae > Streptophyta > Pinopsida > Cupressales > Cupressaceae > Cupressus > Cupressus sempervirens. Next base: position 193,954,244 of record CM053792.1, read on the forward strand.
TAGTTTACCAATAAGTCCCTTTAGATGGAAATTCATTTCTTCCTACTCTCTGATGCATAAGGCCCGGTGTAATGCATATTCTCCTACATTGATAATTGCATTGGAGCCTTGATTAGATAGTTGTCTATCCTTTCATACCATGGTTTGGGAGCCTATTTGAGACTGTCTAGTGCTTTCTTTAATTTACAAACTTGAGTTTTGTTATCATGAGTGTAGAATCCTTCTGGTTGCTCGATATAAACTTCTTCTTCAATTTTATCATTTAGGAATGTTGTTTTGACATCTATTTGATGAAATTTCCATTTTTGGATGTTGGGATAGCCAAGATGGTTCTAACTGAAGTGTATCTAGCAACTGGCACAAATGTTTCTTCATAATTGATGCCTTCTTTCTATGAGAAACCCCATGCTACAAATCAGGCTCTATACTTTTCAATGCTACTATCAGATGCATGCTTAATTGTAAACAACCATTTAGAAGAAACAATTGACTTATTTTTAGGCCTGGGTACAACATTCCATACATCATTTTTTAGTATGGAATTATATTCTTCAATTATTGATTCTTTCCAAGGTTGACTTGATAGTGCTTCTTTAACATTTGAAGGTTTTGTTTTTATAAGTTTAGTTAATAGTGCAACATAACATGACTGATTTCTCGTTCTTTTACTTTCTCGAATCACTTCATAAGGTTCGACTTGATTTTCTTCTATCATTTTCTTATCCCAAAGTGGCCTCTTTTTATTGTTAACATTTTCATAATCTTTAGGATTAGATGTAGTAGTAGAAGATGATTCAATATCATTCTCCCTCTTAATTTCTGCTAGGTGATTTTCATCTACTTCAGGAATAGGTTCAGTAAGAGATTCATCATTTTTTCTAGAAATATTAAAAGTGATATCTTCTTCAAATTTCACATCTCTACTACTCTCAATTATTTTTTGACCTGGAATAAAAACCCTGCAGCCTTTGGTTGTTTCATTGTATCTAATGAGTATCCCCTTCTTTCCAATTTTTTCTAGTTTTGTTCTTTTCTCTTTAGGAATGTGAATATAAACAAGATATCCAAATATTCTTAGATGGCTTAGATTTAGTTAAATACTCGTAAATACTTCTTTAGGAGTGGTGTTCTCTAATACTGAGTGTGGACATCTATTTTGAATGTAGACTGCAGTGTTAGATGCTTCAACTCAGAAGGAAGTATGAAGATTTCGATCGTGCATCATTGGTTTAGTCGATTCAACAATTGATCTATTTTTATGTTTTGTAACTCCATTCTGTTAAGGATTATATGGTACAGAAAACTCCCTCTTAATCCCAACAGCAATGCAAAAGTTTTTTAAAATTTCGAAAATGTATTCACCTCCATTGTCTGACATTAGTATTTTTATTTTCTGTCCTAACTGATTTTCAACTAGAGTTTTGAATTCTTTGAATTTTGATAATACTTCAGATGATTCTTTCTGTTTTAGAAAGTAGATCCAAGTTCTTCTAGAGTAGGCATCAATAAAAATTACATAAAAGAGATACCCATTAAGGGAAGGTACAGACATAGGACGAAAAAGGTTAGTGTGAATCAAATCATGAATGGATTTTGATTTGTGAACACTTTTAGGAAATGATTGCTTTGTATTTTTTCCTAGGGAATGTCCTTTGCAAATTCTTAAGTGATCAGTTTTGAGATGAGATAAACCTTTTACAATTTTTCTTATAGATGATAATGCACAATAGTGAAGGTGACCTAGCCTCTTATGCCAAATTTCGGTAGAATTTGATGTTTCATAACTTAGAGATAAGTTTTGATTATTGCAAAGTTTATATAGACTTTCGTCTCTACATCCAATAGAAATGGATTTCTTGATATCAGAGTTCTTTGGCCAATATAGAACTTTGTCCTCTTGAGAAGTGGTTCTAAATCCTTGATCAGCAAGATCAAAAATAGAGACCAGATTTCTTTTTATTCCAGGTACATATAAAACATCTTTGAGTTGGAGAGTAACTCCTGGATTTAAGTAAATTGAGCAGGAACCAATACCTTTAATAGGATGAGTGGAGTTATCTCCAATGGTAACTTCTTCTGAGGAGTGTTCTGAGAAGGTTTCAGATTTGTCTCTAAAACTGGTTATGTGTCGAGATGCTCCACTATCTATATTCCAAGTGTTGTTGTTTGAGTTTAATTCAATTGAAAGAGTTAAATAAAATGCATAGTTTTCTTTTTCTTCTTTCTCTACTTCCTCTCCTTTGATTTCTTCTAGGGCTACTTGAATTCTCTTTCGTTTAAGGCAGAAGTTATGAGAGTGACCAATTTCATCACATTTAAAACATCTAACTTTGGACCAATCACGTTTCTTATATGATTTGTTAGTTTCTCATCTATTATGTTTTGAATTTTCTTTTCTTGTTTGAATTTGCATGAAGAGCTTGAATGTCTCCCTCTTGATTTATACGTAGTCCTCTTGAGACTAATCTTGATTTTTCTTGTGTGCATCCATTTTTTAGTAATTCAAATTTAGGAAGCTTGGGTCGGGAGCTTAGGCCTCGAATAAATATTTCTCAAGATAGAGGAAGTCCTCTTAATGCTATCATGCTAAGTTCTTTGTCATCAACTTGATTTTCCATTGTTGCAAGTTGATCTTTTAATTCAGAAATCCTTAGAAAATAGAATGTAATAGATTCTCCATTTTTCATCTTTATATATAGTAGATCTTGTTTTAGGGTTAACAATCTACTAGTATTGTTGATTTCAAATGTATCTCTGATAGTAGAGAACATCTCAAATGTAGTCTTGAGACTGAATATGGATGGAAGAATATGATCTTTTACAGAATCTATTATAATTTTCATTTCCTTGTTATTGTGTCTTTTTCATATCGTTTTATCTGGATCATTTTCAGACATGGATTTGTTTGTTTTTATATACTCCTCTAATTCTATTTCTCTTAATATTATCATGACTCAAATTTTCCATGATGAAAAAATTGATGTTCTCTCAAGTCTATCCTCTAGTCTTACATGATTCACCATTTTGATTTAGGATATAATTTAAATTTTATAAATCTAAGACTTTCAATTTTAATTCTGAGTAATAGAGTTTCTTATCAGAATGGCTTTGATACCATGTTAGTTTTAGTGATCTCTAATAGACAAAACTATTATAGCAGATAAGAACAATAATGGATATCCTTACTTGAATAATCGTTGAACCAGAGATGCAGAATTTGTTCTTTGAATGGTGATCACTGAGTCTTTATCTTTGGTCTACAATGAAGATAGAAAATCCTTCAATGAAGATTGTAGAGAATTATCCTTCAGATGGAATATGCAGATCATCCTTCAATGAAGATCGTTGAGAGTTATCCTACAAGGGGAATATGCAGATTGTCGGGACTTGTAATGTCTTGTATTGATTATTATCTCGAGCGATTTGCATAAACATTTATATACTTGTGAAGGGCCATGCCTGCATAGTCATGACTCTAAGTAGCCTTTGGCCACATAGGGTCATGCCTCTACAAAGACATAACTAACCATTAGTTAGTTTATGTAAATAGCATTATATGTAAACAATATCACAATTTATGGAATTAGCACCAGACCATAAGGCCCCCGATAATAATCACAGTTATCACAATGTCTGTCGATAACAATACTAAATGTTATGATATATATATATATATATATATATACACACACAACTAAAGAACAAAATTCACATAGGACATCACAAATAATCATTACTTTTACTAATGCTATGCATCAACACTCCCTCTTAGCAAGGGAGAAGTAATACACCTTTTAATAGATTTCAGAATAGAATATCTGAGCATATTATTTGATCTTAACACTCTGAAACAATGACTAGTCAAATAATTATAATCACCATGCTATGAACTCTAACATATATTATGATCTCTAATTGTCTAAAACAATATCTAGAGTAATCATAATACATTCATTATCAGTGATCTCTAATTGTCTAAAACAATATCTAGAGTTTTCATGATAATAGGCCTATCATTTGCAAGATTGTCACCTTACAAACAATTACCTTCTGAATATATATGTCTATGAAAGATCGTCACCTTTCATTACATATATGATGCAACTAAAAAACAATAGAAGAATAAACTCACATGAATTGAACATTTAAATTCAATATTCAATATTACAATTTAATCATTCCAAGTTTTCTTCTAAAGTATTCCAACTTCACTTTAGTAAGAGGCTTAGTAAAGATATATGTTGTTTGCTCATTAGTGTTGATATACTCCAATTGGATGACTCCCCGATCTACCATATCTCTAATGTAGTGATAAGGAATTTCAATATGCTTGAGACGATTGTGAAAAATTGGATTAGCTAAGAACTTGAAACAACTTCGATTATCGCAATGAATCACAGTGGACTTCAAAGGTCTTTTAAACAAATCAACTAGCAATTTTTGTAGCCATATAGTTCTCTAGCTCCCAAGGAAGAGGCAATATATTCTGCTTTGGTAGAACTTAATGCAACTGAAGACTGGTTTCTAATGAACCAAGAAACCATTCCAGATCCTAGACTGAAGCAACATTTAGAAGTACTCTTACATTCATTTGGGATGCCTGCCTAGTCAGAATCGGAATATCCATGAAGGTTGATGTTTACTTGATCATATTTGATTCCCATGCCAATAATGTATTTTAGATATCTCAAAATGTATTTAGCTGCATGTAGATGTATCTTCTTTGGTGCACACATAAACTAAGTCAAGGTGTTAGTTGCACAACATATGTCAGAACAAGTATTCACTAAATATATTAAATATCCAATAATTTATCCATAGTAAGTAGGATCTGTAGATTCTGATTTGATCATATCATCCTTCAACTTGTGTAGATTGACTTCCATAGGAGTAGAAACTAGTTTACACTCCATCATTCCAAATTTTGTTAAAATATCAACTGTATATTTTCCTTGATTCAAAAAAAGGGGGTTATCCTTTTGCCAGACTTCCAATCCAAGGAAGTAGTGTAGAAGACCTAAATCTTTCATATCAAACTCTGTTGTGAGTTCTTGTTTTCATTTCTTTATGAGATGTTCTTCACCTGTTATCAACAAATCATCAACATATAACACAAGAATAATCATGTCATCGCCAGCTATTTTAAAGTATAAGTTAGGACCAGCTTCATTTTTAGAATATCCTAACTTCATTAGATAGTTGTCTATCCTTTCATACCACGCTCTGAGAGCCTGTTTGAGACCATATTGTGATTTCTTTAATTTACAAATGTGAGTTTTGTTGTCATGAGTGCAGAATCTTTCTAGTTGCAAGATATAAACTTCTTCCTCAATTTTACCATTCAAGAATGTTGTTTTGACATCCATTTGATGAACATTCCATCCTTTAGATGTTGTGATAGCCAAGATGGTTCTAATTGAAGTGTATCTAGCAACTGGCATAAATGTTTCTTCATAATCGATGCCTTCTTTCTGTGAGAAACCCCATGCTACAAATCTGGCTTTGTACTTTTCAAAGTTGTCATCAAATGCATTCTTAATTTTAAACAACCATGTAGAAGAAACAACTGACTTATTTTTAGGCTTGGGTACAACATCCCATACATCATTTTTTAGTATGGAATTATATTCTTCAACCATTGTTTCTTTCCAAGGTTGACTTGATAGTGCTTCTTTAACATTCGAAGGTTCCATTTTTATAATTTTAATTAATAATGCAACATAGCATGACTGATTTCTTATTCTTTTACTTTCTCAAATCACTTCATTAGGTGCAGCTTGATTTTCTTCTATCATTTTCCTAGCCCAAAGCGGCCTTTTTTTATTGTTAACATTTTCAAAATCTTTAGGATTAGATGTAGTGGTAGAAGATGATTCAATATCATTCTTCCTCTCAATTTATGTTGGGTGACTTTCATCTAGTTCAGGAATAGGTTTAGTAAGAGATTCATCACTGTTTCTAGAAATATTAAAAGCGATATCTTCTTCAAATTTCACATCTCTATTAATCTCAATTGTTCATTGACCTAGAATAAAAACCTTGTAGTCTTTGGTTGTTTCACTATATCCAATGAGTATCCCCTTCTTTCTAAATGGTTCTATTTTTGTTATTTTCTCTTTAGGAATGTGAATATAAACAAGACATCCAAATATTCTTAGATGACTTAGATCTGGTTTAATACCCGTAAGTACTTCTTCAGGAATGGTGTTCTCTAATACTGAGTGTGGACATCTGTTTTGACTGTAGACTACAGTGTTAGATGGTTCATCCCAGAAGGAAATATGAAGACTTTTGATTGTGCATCATTGCTCTAGTTGATTCAATAATTGATCTATTTTTACATTCTGCAACTCCATTTTGTTGAGGATTATATGGTACAGAAAACTCCCTCTTAATCCCAACAGCAATGCAAAAGTTTTTGAAAATTTTGGAGATGTATTCACCTCCATTGTCTGACCTCAATATTATTTTTTCTATCCTAACTAATTTTCAACTAGAGCTTTGAATTTTTTGAATTTTGATAATACTTCAGCTGATTCTTTCTATTTTAGAAAGTGGATCCAAGTTCTTCTAAAGTAGTCATCAATAAAAATTACATAAAAGAGACACTTGTTAAGAGAAGATATAGACATAGGACCACAAAGGTCAGTGTGAATCAATTCAAGAATGGATTTTGATTTGTGAACACTTTTACGAAATGATTGCTTTGTTTTTTTGCCTAGGGCACTTTCTTTGCAAATGCTTAAGTGATCAATTTTGAGACTAGGTAAACCTTTTACAATTTTTCCTATAGATGATAATGCGTGATAGTGAAGTTGACCTAGCCTCCTATGCCAAATTTTGATAGAATTTGATGTTTCGTGACTTAGAGCTAAGTTTTGATTATTACAAAGTTTCTATAGACTTCCATCTCTAAATCCAATAGAAATGGTTTTCTTGATATTAGAGTTCTTTGGCCAAGATAAAACTTTGTCCTCTTGAAAAGTGATTCTGAATCCTTGATCAGCAAGACCAGAAATAGAGACCAGCTTTCTTTTTATTCTAGGTACATATAAAACATCTTTGAGTTGGAGAGTAATTCTTGAATTTAAGTAAATGAGCAGGAACCAATACTTTTAATAGGATGAGTGGAGTTATCTCCAATGGTAACTTCTTCTGAGGAGTGTTTTGAGAAGGTTTCAAATTTGTCTCTAAAATTGGTTATGTGTCGAGATGCTCTGTTGTCTATAATCCAAGTGTTGGTGTTTGAGTTTAATTCACTTGAAAGAGCTAAAGAAAATGCATAGTTTTCTTTTTTTTCTTTCTCTACTTCCTCTCCTTTGATTTCTGCTAGGGTTGCTTGAATTCTCTTTCATTCATGGAAGAAGTTATGAGATTGACCAATTTTGTCACATTTAAAACATCTAACTTTGGACCAATCACGTTTCTTATATGATTTGTCAGTTTCTCCTCTATTATGTTTTGAATTTTCTTTTCTTGTTTGAATTTGCATGAAGAGCTTGAATGTCTCCCTCTTGATTTATACTTAGTCCTCTTGAGACTAATCTTGATTCTTCTTATGTGCATTCATTTTTTAGTAATTCAAATTTAGGAAGCTCAGGTCAGGAGCTTAGGCCTCGAATAAATATTTCCCAGGATAGAGGAAGTCCTCTTAATTCTACCATGCTAAGTTCTTTGTCATCAACTTGATTTTTCATGGTCGCAAGTTGATCTTTTAATTCAGAAATCCTAAGAAAATAGGATGTAATAGATTATCCATTTTTCATCTTTATATATAGTAGATCTTGTTTTAGGGTTAACAATCTACTAGTATTGTTGATTTCAAATGTATCTTTGATAGTAGAGAACATCTCAAATGCAGTCTTGAGATTGGATATGGATGAAAGAATATGATCTTTTACAGAATCTATTATAATTTTCAGTGCCTTGTTATTGTGTCTTTTCCATGTCATTTTATCTAGATCATTTTTAGGCATGGATTTGTTTGTTTCTGTATACTCCTCTAATTCCATTTCTCTTAATATTATCATGACTTGAATTTTCCATGATGAAAATTTTGATGCTCCCTCAAGTCTATCTTCTAGCCTTACATAATTCACTTTTTTGATTTAACGATATAATTTAAATTTTATAAATCTGAGACTTTAGATTTTAATTCTAAGTAATAAAGTTTCTTATTAGAATGGCTCTGATACCATGTTAGTTTTAGTGATCACTGATAGACAAAACTATTACAGCAAATAAGAACAATAATGGATATCCTTACTTGAATAATCGTTGAACCAGAGATGCAAAATTTGTTCTTTGAATGGTGATCATTAAATCTTTATCTTTGGTCTACAATGAAGATAGAAAATCCTTCAATGAAGATTGTAGAGAATTATCCTTTAGATGGAATATGCATATCATCCTTCAATGAAGATTGTTGAGAGTTATCCTGCAAGGGGAATATACAGATCGCTAAGACTTGTAATGTCGTGTATTGATTATTGTCTCCAGCGATCTGCATAAACATTTATATACTTGTGAAGGGCCATGCCTATGTAGAGTCATGACTCTATGTGGCCTTTGGCCACGTAGGTTCATGCCTCTACGAAGGCATAACTAACCATTAGTTAGTTTATTTAAACAACATTATATGTAAACAATATCACAGTTTATGCAATTGGCACCAGACCATAAGGTCCCCGATAATAATCACAGTTATCACAATGTTGGCCGATAAAAATACTGAATGTTATGATAATAATCCAAATGTGTGTGTGTGTGTGTGTGTGTGTAAGTATACAGCTAAAGAACGAGATTCAGCTAAAGAACAAGATTCACATAAGACATCACAAATGATCATTACTTCTACTGATGCTATACATCAACACTTTGGCCGCTCTTGGACTAGATAAAAAAAGGCCTGCTATGTTGGAGGCATATTTCCAACCTCCTAGAATGTATAAAAGCCCGTATAAGGGAGGAAGGCCAAAAATGTTCTCAATTAGAATACAAGGTCTAGAAGATTGGTGGAGCACAATGTTGTTTCGAAGGAAAGGATATTGGAGTGCATGCCTCACCTTGGGGTGGGCACGAGTTATATGGTATGTGAATTTAAATTCAAATGATGATAGTAGGGACATCGATATGACTATTGGTTATGTGTAAGGATTACGTGACAAACGTAGATAACATGGCATTTTCTTCTCTTAAATCCTTTATGCATCGGGAGAAGGTAGTCATGGTTAAATGTGTTGATCACTTCATATTAATTACTTGGGACTTATTGGCAAGCTTATAACTATGAATTATTGCTTGATAAGGCTAATTTCAACCTGAAAGACTTTCCACGTGCTTGGTTGGGCTAGATTGTACTCACCTCAGAAAGGGCCACTTTAGGCAATAATTTCATCCTTTATGACTGTTTATAGGTGATTATTCTGACATTACTATTATTAGTGATATTGAGCTTCTCTAGTTTTGCAAGAGTGTTGTTGTGGGTAATATTGGTGTTCCCAAACTAGAAGAGATTGAAATGGGTGGGGATAGGATCAAAGTGGAACCAAATAAGATAGAAGAAAAAATCTATAATGACCCAAAATTGTGATGGTTTTGGATGATGGGGGTTTTGTTCCATTCATAGAAGCCATGATTGACTTTGATGAATGTTGTTCCCTCTAATTTTTTAACAACTAGATGAGAGGAAGGTCACAATAGCTGGTATTACCTTCGAAGTAAATGAGGAGGTAATTGCCCAAGCTATTGAGCTTTCAACTAAAGGTTGAAAATTGAAGAAAGTTCATTGTGTACCAAATGGAAAATACTGCAACAAAATTTTATGCAAAGGAAAGAAACTAGTTAAAGTATATGATGGCTTTGATACAGGAGCTCCCATGACCCTAGAACAAGGTATGTATGGTTCTTAAGAAATGCATTACCCTATAAGGGTGTTTTGGTGTCTATTATTACTACCATTTTCTTCTGCCCAATTAGTTCAAATAGCATGATTTGGTTTCCTTTCTCTATTTGCTCCATTCCCTTGAGTCTATTATGAAGGAGGTAAGGGAATGTAGGGAACAAGGAAAAAAATTGTTACCCTACATCAAGGTCTTATGCTCAAAGTCATTTGATTATGTCTAAAGCACCCCTTCTTCCGTAACTCCCCCAACCCCCACTGATGAAATGTTTGTCTGACCTAGTAAAAAGAAGGGTTTGAAGAGGCCTAAGTCCCCGTCACCGACACCCCATGATTCCTGTCTCTAGGTCCCAACTCAAAATTGGCATAAAGGCCAAAAAAGAAACTCCTAGAAAGATTAAGGCCAAAATAGGTATAAAACCTACAATTGAGTTGGACATAGGTTACCACTCGTGTGATGGACGGGGTTGTGGATGGGTTGTGGATTTTGTGCAACAAATAGGATTAAAATCCAAAAACTCAAAAGAGGTGGAAATGTCGGATGAGAGTTTCTCACGATGCTCACTTTGCATTGAAAGTAATGCAATCTTCGATAACTACTGTATGCCTTCTTCAACAAGATTTGTAGAATAATAAGGATACAACAGGCAATGAACATAAGGAGTTGTTCGAATTCCTCACTGATGACTAGACAAAGCTATTGTTGTCCAAACCAAGTTAGCATGAGAATGATAAAGAAGAAGTTCGATGTTCTCAAGCAATTTGAATGCATATTTGTTTTAGATGCAATGAGGATCTTTTTGGTTTTGTCTTGCATGGCTTTAAAAACTATTATAGTTTGTGTTATTTCAACAAATGGTTTTCTCATACTTTCATATACTGGTTCTATTCATGTTGATAATCGTTTAGCTGATTTTAAAACTTATATTACGAAGACTTATTGCATATATTTGGATGGAGATGGGGATGGTCTTTTATAATGGTTATCTTCTACTAACACCGCAATAATATGTTTTTTATATTTATTGGGTGGCTGGTTATCTGCTCCAAATGTGTTGTGAATGTGTAGATGTTATAGTCCCTGCCTTTATAAGGCAAGGAACTAATGTTTTTGGTGGCCCCTTTTCAATTTATTTTTTCCTCCTGCGATGTTATATTCTAAAGTCTGGAAATGTTTTATTTTTAAAATAATTTTCTAACTATTATTTCTTTTTTCGAATTTAGCTGAATTTTCATTGATTTTTCCATTCAAAAAATATATTAAAAAAATCCTAAACTCTTCTAGAAACTTCACCATTCACTTCTCTTGAAGCTTCTTCCCCAAAATGAAACCAACATTTCTATTTTTCATCAACCGCACTTGCACATGCATCTGCGATGGAGTTATTGAACCAGAATGTATGCAGACCCATCAAAAGCTTCAAATTTTCCATCAGCAATTGTTTGAGATTTCTTTAGCGAGAATTCATCAGGGAGCAAATTTAGATGTTCTTCTTTCTCACACATTCCTGAACTGATCATTCTTTTGGTTTCGTGATCCATGTAAAATACAAGCGAATTTAACAATGACAGTAGAGTTTTCCTGATGCTATAAATTATCTGCTACTACTCCCATCAGGAACCAGATCTGGGGAGCTAAAGTTATGGCAAAAAAATTTACCCGTTTATGGTCAATGTCAAAAAACTGTTTATCTATGCCACTGAGTTTGTGAATCGAGATTTCCCATAATGGCAAATCCAAAATTAAGTTAGTTTGTTTTATTGCTGACTCCTCTCTTTAGGCACGCAAATCCATGAAATTCTGGATTTCGATAGAGATATCCAAAGCTATGCAAATATTTCTTCAGTTAGCAGAATTAAATTCTTCCTTGTATTCATACAGATTAAAGAAATGGGAGTATCTTTTTACATCACAAGATTTTTGTGCTTTTATCTTAGCCACTGAATTTTAAATATCCAAAAATTGGGACAACAAAGAAATGCATCAAAATCCACTAGAAAGATCCAGTATTTGGTACCATTACAGCAACACTTTTTCACGGTCTTTTTACATCTTCTTTACAAATATGAGCTTGGTCGCAATGGAGAATGCCAGAAACTTAATAGAATGCTATGACACAAGCATTGCGACAAACAACTTGAACACCATTATTGCAGAAAAGTTATATTTTTCTTCTGACTATGTGTTGAAGGGGCCATTTCTTGTTCCAGTTTGATCTCCACGAGAGTCGATCGCTTGACCAGCCAAATTGTATTTGTAGTACCAAGACCTTCGTTGTGATCTTTTCTGAGATATTCTCATACCAGCAACAATAGACTCGCCATTATAAATATCTCCATTTGATGCAAAATTTCCTGCTTGTAAATGCACGGATTTGATATGAATATTGAGGGCAACTCCAAGTTGTATATATGACAGAGCAAAAAAGTTGTTTCTCCAGTGGTGAAAGCTATTTAGTTTCCCTCTTTTTTTTCGTGGGCACCCATTTTCGACTGAGTTGGTAATGACTCCTAGTTTTGTGAGTGCAAACAATGCAAATGGTCTTGGGTTTGCTAGTTTAAGGGAGATCCAATTTCTAGAAATCACTGCAAAATTCCACAACCTTCGATAACATATCGTATCAATAATAACAAAAGCTACTTAACATTACATTCTCTGAGCCAATATGGTAACAATTAAATTTTGCATCAGCAATAATATACCAAATCTACCTTCACTAAGGCAAGGACTTTGGCTCCATCAGGAGCTCTTGTTGCAATTAGTTTCTAGTTGTACTATTAGTATTGTTTTATCTATAACTATTGCTTTATCTTGATTTTACAGTTATGTAATCAATTGTTGCTTTTGGTTGTATAAAAGGTTCTTATTGGTTTATGCTAATTTTACAGTTATGTAATCAATTGATGCTTTTGGTTGTATAAAGGGCCAACCCCTTATTTTTTTGTTGCTTTTGGTCGTATAATACATTCTTAAGTAGCTTAACGACCTCCTGAAGAAAATACTATGAAACCCGTCAAAACTTCCACACGTCCTCCGTGTGAGCAACCTTTCCACCATCTAGAAAAGAGTGAAAGCAGTAGACTACAAAATAATAAAAATAATAGGCAAAAACGAATGGTAAAATAATCGTCTAGTAGCAAGTGAACAATGACTGAGACGCCTACGCCAAAACTAATTTCTTTATGGTATTTGTTAGGTGCTATTGCTCTTTGCTCCTATTTCTATCTATATTTATTCCAACTTTCGGCGAAGTTGTTCATTGTAGCATTTCAAACAATGGAAGATGACAACTACAAAGAGTTGTCATTTGTCAGTCAAGTTCATTTGCTATTGGTGATTCGTAGATGTGCTTGTGAGGTGGTATTGTTGATGTTTTATGTGGTGATTATGGACAAGCATACATGTAGTTTATATAATGGGCTCTACATCACTGAGCTATTATTGCTTAGGGTTCTTGCTACCATGTTATGTAAACTATATGCTTAATGTAGTTCTCGAAATATTAGGCCTGGGGCCCAGTAATTAATAGCCAGTAATAGTTCAAAACAATAAACAGCAGCGGCCAACACTATCGTTTCAAATCTTTCAGTGCACTCCATTATAAAATTGCAAAATTACCTGAAACTCCTCTGTTTTCCAGCCACTCAAGTCGACCCCTGACCCTACTTCAATTAATGGTAGCAAATCTCTGACAATCTCAGCACTGCTACTCTTCTCCAAAATCTGAAAAACAATAAAAATTGCAACCAACTCCTTTAATACTGTTTATTTATTTACTTGTACTGGCCATTTTTAAAATTGTTTAATCCGCTGTCCTCTGGCCACGTCTCCCTCCCATTATCCCCAATGTTTTGACAGCAATCCAACTAACGCATCTCTGCTAGTGCCCCAAAATAAATATTTATTAATAATTCATTTCTGCGTGGTTTTTAACAGGCATGATAGCAAATCAACAAGGGACTAGTCGATGCCAATGTTTCCCTACTTAGATTCATATTATCTTCTGGAAAAAATTTAATAGATCAATTGCAATTACAGAAATACTAATTACCAGAGTCAAGATGACAATTTAGGGACAGACCCAGTATTGTAATGTACCATTTTTTCGAAGGAGTTAATTATAAAGTTATCAATTAAAAAAATATATATTACAAAGTAAATTAATAAATTAAATTTAAAAAAAAAATTTAAGATTGCTGGAAGAAGGGGAGAAAAATTAAAAAGGAGGCCAACCTATCAAGGAAAAAAGAATAAATAGACATTGAGGGCTCATTGCCTATTATCAAGTTTTATTATTGAATTTTTGCTGATGTGCGTTGTGGAGCTTAGGGTTTTTGCAAGTAGTCACAATTGGCCATTGAGAACGAAAACTTTCAATTGGTACGCAATTTTGAAGGTGTGAAAGATCACCTGAATTATTGCAATTGTGGGAAGGATATTTCAGTCCTTTCACTTGTGCTTAATTGCTGGTTTGGAGTTTCCAATGGAGTTGCACTTTCACCATATCGTTTTTAGCATTCAGTCTCCACCATTTGATCAATCCAGGTTCTTCATTTCAATCTATAGTTGCAACAAGTTCTCAATTGTATACAGCCAGTTAGGGTTTCTCTGTAATGTGCTATGTCATAATGTTTTGGTGCTAAAATTTGCCATATCATTTGTAAAAATATTTGATTTTCATTGAATGAATACATTGGCACTATTATTTCTTTAATTTCAGCAATATATTTTAGCAGTGTATTAAATTTAGGGTTTTTTCTAGTGGCCTATTCGTACGGATCATTACAATGGTATCAGAGTGGTTTCCTGCCAGCCTGATAGGGTTACCCAACTACCATTTAATTTAGTTTACAAAAGAACTAGCAAAACTAAGAATATGGCTGAGAAACATTCTCAAAGCCCATCCAAAAGTGTGCGAGATGATGAGACTTTACAGCAACAGGAGAGGCTTCTATAGTCAATAGAGGCAAGTACATAGGCAATGATGGTTATGATGCAACATTTGATTGGGGAAAATAGAAGAAATAATCATAATAATGATCAGGATGATAGAAGCATAGCAAGATCACAACATAGGACACGGTCTGGAACAGCTGATAGACCCACACGTCCTACACTTAGAGAAGAAACTCCAACACGCACACTTGATGCTATGGTAACAGATATTGTAGATGAACTCCGACAAGCGAGGAATGAGTGGGATTCATTACCAGAATATGTATAGGATGGATGGACATTTGACAAGTACCTGAACTATAGAGCTGCCAGGCAAAAGCAAGTAGATAAACACAGTGAGTTGCAACAGGTCACCAACAAGTTGGTATTACCCACATTTGATGGCAGTGGAAAAATGACTGCTCGTGCTTGGATTCATAAGGTGGATACTTTCCTATCTCTGAAGACTGACAGAAATTGAAGCACTCAAGTATGCCACTTTACACTTAGATGGGGCAACACATGATTGGTGGAGACATGGCATGATCACATTGCAACACAATCAGGTAACCACTTATCAGGAGTTTGTGGATAGATTGATAGAAATGTTTGATAAAAAAAATCTTGAAGTTTATTTCCGGGAGTTAGCCCAGTTGAGACAGTCAGGAGGCTTAGAACAATTTATAAATGACTTCTAGAAGCTTGCAGTGATGGTGCCTGACATTTCAGAAAGGAGGCTAGTCATTTTATTCACAGAGGGATTAACTGAACCACTCAAGGGGTGGGTAAAGGCCTTTGATCCTCCTACATTACAGGAAGCCATGAAGAAAGCCCGCAGTATGGAACTTGCAGCTCTAGCAAACCGGTTTAGTTCAAAGAGTTCATCATTTAGAGATAACAAAGGGGAATTCAACAAGGGTAAAGAGAAGGTTAGTGACTCAAAAGACAAGCTAGCTACACCTTGGGATAAGGAAACACTTAATGACCTGCGTAGGAAGAAGCTATGCTTCTTTTGCAAAGGTCCCTATGAGTTTGGTCATGATTGTCCTATGAAGCCTAAGGGGAAGGCTAACTAGGTGATGTGGGCTTATTACAAAGGTTCAGATTCAGACATCTCAGAGCACCATGATGAGGATCCTGATGAGGCAGAGGGTGAACAAGAGGTAGATAGTGCTGAGAAAAAAGAGGCTCCAGAGATACATTTATAGGAGGCACGTCTGTCTAGTATTCAAAGAGAGGGATCTTTCAGATTTTGGGGAGTCTTGGCAGAACAAAAGATTATTACTCTGTTGGATACAAGTGCCACGCATAATTTCATTGATGCACGATTTGTGGAGAGGCGTGGACTCATTACTGAGGAGTTCGAGGGACTAAGAGTTAAGGTAGCTGATGGATATACTCTTCGTTGTGATAGGATGGTGCGAGATCTACCTTTGTACCTGAACAACTATGAGTTTAAGGCGGACTATCATGTGGTCAACATGGGTGACATGGGCATAGTACTTGGGATGCAATGGCTACATTCTTTGAAGGAGGTTACCCTAAGATTGGAGGATATGGAGATACAATTCATGGTGGATGGCAGGACTCATGTGCTGAAGGCTATCAGTAATGGTGATGCCAGGACTATCTCATTTAGGCGGTTGGAGAGATTAGCCAAACATAATATATAGAGTGGGCGGCAATATGCACTTTGATGCCTACCCAGGAGGGGCAACATAAGACTGAATATCATCCAGATATTCAGAAATTGAGAATCAAGTATGGGAAGGTATTCAGTGAGATTCCACCAGGCAGGCCACCAAATAGAGGTATTGAGCACATTATCGAGTTGAAGGAAGGTGCTAAGCCTGTCATGATCACACCATACCGACACCCAAAACGACTCAAAGATGAGATCGAGAGGACCATCAACGAGTTGCTAGCAATGGGACACATCAGACCAAGTAAGTCACCCTTTGCATCTTCTATTGTTTTGGTAAAAAAGAAAGATGGTACTCTACGAATGTGTATTGATTACAGGGTGTTGAATAAGAGAACTATAAAGAACAAATATCCCATCCCACACATTGATGAGTTGATAGACGAATTGCATGGGGCTTGTTATTTCACAAAAATTGATTTGAGATTAGGCTATCACCATATCAGAGTTCGAGAGCAGGATATTGAAAAAACTACTTTTAGATGTCATTACGAACATTTCGAGTTTGTAGTCATGCGTTTTTATTTGAATAATGCACCTACCACTTTTCAGTCCACTATGAACAAGGTCTTCCACCATCAGTTGAGGAAATTTGTGCTAGTGTTCTTTGATGATATTTTGATCTATAGCAAGACATGGCAGGAACATTTAGAACACTTGGAGACAGTATTAAGCATTTTACAGAGCGAGTCCTTGTTTGCCAAGGAGTCCAAATGTGATTTGGGGATGACAGAATTGTTGTATCTTGGACACATCATTAGTGCGGAAGGAGTGTGAATGGATCCTAAAAAGATCCGTGCTATTGTTGATTGGCCACCACCAGAGAACCTTACACAATTAAGAGGGTTCCTTGGTCTATGTGGATTCTATCGCAGGTTTGTTAATGGCTACTCACGACATGCAACGCCCATGACAAATTTGCTAAAGAAAGGGGCATTTGTGTGGACTCAGGAGGCATAGGAGTGTTTTATGCGATTCAAGAAAATAATGACTACATGCCCAGTATTAGCATTACCTGATTTCACAAAGCCATTTGAACTTCAATGTGATGCTTCTGGAGAGGGAGTTGGTGTTGTACTCATGCAGAACAAGCATCCTATAGCTTATGAGGGTAGGAAACTCAGAGGGGCTAAGAGATCATTCAGCATATATGATAAGGAGATGTCGGCCATCATGCATGCCTTGGCCAAATTTAGAGAGTATCTTGTGGGCAGAAAATTTTGTATTAAAATTGATCATAATAGTTTGAAGCACTTTTTGGGTCAGCGGGACCTGAATGATCGTCAGCAGAAGTGGGTGAGTAACTTACAGGCATATGATTTTGATATCACATATGTTAAGGGGACACAGAATATTGTTGCAAATGTTTTATCCCGTAGGCCACACCTCACTTCTATGATTCAGATATCAGAGGATTGGCGACACTTGATTGTAGCAGAATATGCCAAAAACACGTAGGCCTCTACTATAATGGAGGGGACAACAATCGACACCAAATACACTCTCACAGATGATTTGATCATTTACAAGAATAGGATTTACTTAGTCCTAGGATCGAAAGTGAAGCAATTGATTTTGAGAGCATTCCATAATTCACCTACAGCAGGCCATCCTGGGTATTTCAAGACTTACAGGTTAGTACAGGAACGGTTCACTTGGAAGGGACTTAAGGCTGATGTTTTGTAGTATGTGCATGAGTGTCATGTTTGCCAA